>LPNX010578747.1:200448-325314 GCA_001517045.1 Pseudotsuga menziesii | reverse complement strand
GGGAAGATCTTCCGACATAGAGTGACTGAAGATTATGACACCGCCAGTCTCAGGCCCACTTACAGATTCATAGCTTTAATGCTAAACAGAATCTTCGAGAGGGCAAATGGAAGACTGTTCAAGTTTGAATGGATACCCCTAATTTTTTTTGTAGCAACAGAAGGAACCATTTTCAATTGGGCGAGCATAGTATCAAGCAACCTCTCCTCTTGTGTGGCTGTAGCTTTGGAAGGAAAGGAACGAAGAAGATCTGAATTTTACATGAGCTCCATTCTAATTGACTGCATACTATGCCACTATCCTTTCCCCGGGCTCAAATGTGTTTGGGAGAAGGATAGGATGCCCGTATATGCAGCATTTAGACTACTGGGAGCTCATCAATACCATACTTACTATAGAGAGATCTATGAACAGTTTATCATGCCTCTGCACACTCTCATATTCCAAAAGGAATGCAACTGCATGTCAGAAGAGGCCATGCAGGTCATAGAGGAGTTTGGTGACTATTTCTCGACAGAAAACGAGATGTATTTGAGGATGTTTGGTGGGTCAAAGACCCCTTATCTGTTGCCCAAATATGCAACAGATTATATAGTACACAAGGAGGCTGTTAGACAGGTGTATATAGATGGAGTTGGTCATTTCCTATTCCAGAAGAAGAAGTCTGCCTACCCTCCTCTGCCTTTTAAGTTAGGTAGTTGCATCTTCGCAAATGTGAAACAAGCTCCTGAATTTATACAGGAACTAGAAAAGTTCCGTTTCGGGGAGATGAGCTTTAGACGAAATGATACTCATGACAGGGTGGCTGAGCACTGTAGGAAACACAAAGTATTTTATGAGTACACTCACCATTTTGACAATGATGAATCCGTGTTCAGGAGGGCCTCTAACATGATAGCGCTCAGCAAGAGATTCAAACCAAAAGGTGGAAAGGGATCTGAGCAGGAGAAGGATGAGCGAGCTAAGGCTGAGGAAACAGCCAAAAGAATAAGGGAGGAAGCCCATAGATTGGAACAAGAAGCTACAAAATGGCTCCAGAAAGGAGAAGAAGAAAAGAGGAAAGCTGCCCAGGAAGTAGCCGAAAAGGTAAAGGAAACAGCCAGAGAGGCAGAGGAGGCTGCTAAGCAAGCAACTGAGGAAGCCCAGAGGAAACTAGATGAGGAACTTCGACAACAGGAAGCCGAGAAAATAGAGTTGGCACAACAGCAGGCTTCTAGATCACAAGCAGAGCAAAGCCAGGGTGAGGAAAACCCTGAGGTACAAACCCTCCAAGTACATACTACCGTCACCCCTACAACCCCCACACTCCAGTTAGTACCCTTTACACAGAAGAAAGGGGAAGAGGTACCTGATTTCAGTACAGTGTACTATGACAGGGCCACCAAAAGGATCATGAGGAGAACGGAGAGGAAAATAGAAGAAGAAGGGATGGCGAGTACCATGATAATCGAAAAAGCTGTGATGGTCGGAACAGATAAAGATCCAAGGTTTGTCATCAGGGCTGGGAAGGCAGCCATACATGCTACGGAGGATAACATAGACCGTATGATGGTAGAGATAGAATCCTCCAAGAAGACCACCTCTCAGCTCAAGGACACCTTGAGAAGGGAGAGAGAGGAGGGAAACTGACTAAAAAGAAAATATAAGCATGTACTCAAAGAGGTGGAGGTCACGAAGCATGAAATTCATGCTATCCAGCAGGAAGCACAAGCAAAAGAAACAACACAAGAAGCCTTGAGTAAGGCACATCAAGAAATTCAGGACTTAAAGAGCGAAAGGGAACAAATGAAGACACATATAGAAGACCTGATGGAGCAGCAGAAGGACATCTGCGAATCCAACACCTTATATGTTAGAGAGCTGAAAGAGCAGCTGGAGGCAGCCAAGGAGCTGCAGGTAGATCTGCAGCCATTCAAAGAACACATCCTGGCTCAGAAATCTAGGATGCTGCAACTGCAAACGGACCTGGAGGAAGAAAGGTGTCAAGTCCTGCAGATTGATGGCAGGCTAGATGAAATATTAGACACAGCTTCTTATTTTGTGGATAGGTCGCAAGACATCCTTTAGGTACTGACTTCAAGGATAACCAGGGTAGAAGATGATCAAGAAGTCCCAGCTGAGCTACCAGTAAAAGATAAGCAAGCTTTGAAGCGGGACCATGATCTGATAGAGTTTGCTGTTATTACTACGGAGGACTTCCAGAAGACAGTGAAGAAAATGAAGGGAGCCTACGCAGAGTTCTTTAGAAGAGCCCTGGTCACCTATAACCGCTGTCAAGTGGAAGCTAAGCATAGGCTACACGAATTCCCTGATCATGATACATTTGCAGGGATGTTGCAAACAAGGCAGCAGGAAGAAGAAGCCAAGGTCCAATGTATCAGAGCCCTTGATGAGCCGATCCTGAGAAATGAAATCGGACACGCAGCCATTAGTGTACATCTCTTGGAGGAACAGGTGCGTCTGAACACGGCCAGGATAGAGGCTATTCAGAAGCAAGCAGATAAGTTCAAGCTAAATATACAATTCTTAGAACCCCACTCGTTTGAAGGACTCGCTGCTGAGGCAGTAGCGTTTGTCATGTCCCCGGTTTCGACCCCGTTTGCATGATGTATATATTGTAATTAATCGTGGTGAGGAGATTAAGGAAAAATCCCCACCATCGATTTTGTTGTGTATGTTTCGGCAATGGGGATAATTGCCGATGGTATGTTGTGCTATTTGGCACATTTTAATTCGGCATCATGTAAACCCGCACATCAATTAAAATAAACCACAACCAGCTATGGCAGTGCAACGTTGAATGAAAAGGGCATGGTTCCAAAGGATAAGGTGGGGGGGGGATGTCAAACCTTGGTTATGGGAAAAACCCATGTTTTATTACCTTGTTGTTTGGTCACCTTGTTGGTTTTCCATCTTCCCTTGTTAACCTCTTTAATGCTTTAGCTGGTGGTTGGGGAAGTTATTGCTGAAGTGGTGGTGGTTGTGGCAGGCTGTCATCCTTACCCACTTGCCCACTCCACCCACGCTTGCCATTCTTCTCCCTCACGCACTCTTCCCTGGTCAGTTCACTACTCTCACCATGAGTTGCTAAAAACCCTCAGGCTTTGCATTTTTGCGTCCTTGCCATTGCTGCTCACCTTCACGGAGGGAATTGTTGCTGTTACTCCCGCACAGCCAATTTCGCGTCCTTTCAGCTGTTGTTGTTCACCTACGATCCCAGGAAGAGCTGTTCATTCCTCACGGGGTCTGATTGTTTCTCTCACGCACAGGAATTTCTGGGTTTTACCCACGTGATTTTCTTCTGCGGATTGGTGGACGGTGCAGCTGTATCTTTGCCTCACAAGCTGAGCTATGGATTTGGCATTGATTATTACCCACGCCCAGGCTAGGAGTCTGTAAATTTGTTTCCAGCGTGGTTTGTGTGAGTTTTTCAGTGGCTCAATTGCTTTGGATGAGCTGTTGATTTCACCCACGATTTGGGGTGCTGTTGATTTCACCCATGTTTTGTGGGCGGTGGTGCTCAAATTCGTTTTGGGTCATAGGGCATTTGGGCTGAGTTGTTTTGGCCACGATAGGGCCAAAACCCACTTTGATTTGCCTTGAAGGCTGGAGCTGTGTCTCACCTTTTGTTGGGGATTATCCCTGGTCGTCCTTGTTTCTTCACAGAGCTGTGAAGGGTTGTTTTGCTGCTGGTATGCAGTGGTTAGTCCGTGGACTGTGCTGGCTTGGCTTGGTTGTTGAAAGCCTGTGAAACCCAGCTGTGTTGGTTTGCTATTGTGCCCCTTGGCTATGTATAAGCCTGCAATTGTCCCTTATCCTGAAGGAATCATGCCCAACTCGGGGGTGGCAGCATTGCTGAGAGATAGATGAGCAAGCTGGCCTATGGTTGGGTGGAACGTTGCAGCGACGTAGCTGGTTGCGGGATAATTCTTCATCAAGAGATAAGTGCTGCTGTTACTTCTCCTCTGCAACTATATACTCTATTATGTGAAAAGATGGACATGTTCAATGCTGGAAATGTATTTGTTTTGCTTCCGCTGTATGATTGAGTTGGCATCTGTGTATGCTTGTAAGCTTTAATTTGAGCATTTGATTTTCTGTTAATGTTCATGGGGCGGTTGCCCGGATGTGTATGATTTCCGTTGCGTTCTCTTCGTCTGTTGAGGGACGGGGACGTGACAGCGTGGAGGAAATTTTTAGAAAACCAAGCGGGACCCTCCTCCTGAGAAGGACCGGTCAACTTTTGTGTAAATTATTATTTTGTAGAAGGTTGTAGGAAAATGAAGCGTTGGGAAGCCCAAAGGTCACTTTGGGCAGCCCAACCATTTTTTGATTTTTGTATAAAACTAGGGAAGAGAGACAAGAAAAGGGATTTTCCCTAGTTACACTGGATGACCTATTGTAAGAAGAACTATTTCCTTTTGCAATAAAGATTTTAGTTTGCCTGTTGGAGAAAGAGATGTGGAATTTTCCAAATGGTGTGCAATGGATGGCAGGAAGATGAACTATTTTGTTTTTCAGCTTATGTCCATGAATTGTGAGATCGTTCTAACTCTGTGACTTATGTCTTGTTGAATGATTTCTGGTTTATTTTGTGGAGAATTCACTTTTAGTAATGCTGGTGCTTCACATAACAGTTAGCTATCTGATTGTTGGAATAATTTCTCTTTCATGTGCTGTAAATACAAGTATCAGCTACCTGTAATTGTGTTTATCATACATGGAGTTAATGCATTACTAAAAAATAATCATTTTCTGGCTCCCCGGGGATAGGTAGTTAGTTGTTTAAATAGTCAGTTGTTTGTTTCCTGGTCGCACATGTGGTTTAGATGTTGTGAACATAAGACGAGAGGTAAGAACCTGCGCAGCACATTGTGTGGTTCCCGGCATCCTTATCACCCTGCATGGTTTAGATAGGCATATGTATTGCATTTTAAGTCAAAATACAAATTCCGGTGGACCGGGCCGCAACCGGTAAAACCTTTTTGTTACTTTGACCTACGGTAGCCAGACCGTAAACCGGACGGATTCCCTATACCAAACAGTCAACGGGCTAGTTGGGAACGTTGATTGGGGAGAATCCTTTACTGTTGCCGCCTGCGAATTTCCAGGCCTCAACAGTTTTGGCACTAGAAGGAGGGCCGCCAGTAAAGGCTGGCCGTGGAACTAATTTTCCCGAGACTATCCTACCAGTGGATGTTTGAATCTTTCAACATAGCTCAGGGTTTAAATTTTTGGCTCTACCCTTGAAGCCTCGTTTTCTTAGTACCGTTCCTCATGGCTGGTAATCAACCTAACCCTTTACCAGCATGGAGAGCTAGGTCACCTCTGAACTTGAATCCTCCTTTGCATAACTTGCCTCAAGCCTTTGACAAGCTTTTACCCAAGTTTGATCCTGTGGACAACATTGCTGTAGATGATCACCTTCAAGGTTTTTACCTCGCACTAGAAGGGCTAAGGGATGGAGAGCATGAAGACGTGGTGTGTAGGATTTTTCCTCATACTCTGAAAGGATCAGCAGCATCCTGGTACTTTGGACTCCCTGTAAATTCCATTCCTGATTGGGATACTTTTGAAAGGATTTTCAGGAATAAATACACAACCCAAAAGACACATGCCTCGTTGATGAAAGGGCTTGGTTTGTTGAGAAAAGAGAAGAATGAGAAGGTACGAAGTTTCACTCAGCGATTTTCACTATACTTAAAAAAAAAATCTGTTGTAAACAAACCATCAGACAAAGTTTTAATCGAATATTATACTTCAGCCCTAGGTCCTGAATTGGCCATGTTTGCCAAGATGAAAGTCAAGCCTACATTGGTGGAAACCTATCAAGAGGCTGAGAGAGTAGAAGCTGAAAGTGAGAGTATAGAAGACTATCCTGACTCAGTTGAAGAGAAAACCACCATGAGAAAAGGCTCACCGCTGTTTAAATTTAAAGAAGATCACCATGAGATGATGAAAGTACTCCAGAAGCTGTCCAACCGAGTTGTAGAATTAGAAAAGGAGAGGGACTTTCATAAAACAAATGAGCCATCCTATCCAAAGAAAGAAGATAATAACCAATGGTAGGTCCCACCACCCAATGTGGCATCAATAAACATAACATAAATAGGAAGAGATAGTTTCTGTACCTTTCATCAACAACCCCATTCGGAAAAGAAGTGCCCTCAATGGTTACATTCAATGACAATAGTGATGAATAAATTGTTGGATCCAGAATTGACTAGGCACATTGGTGAGGAAGAAAAGAAGAACCAGACCATAGTAAAGATAGAAGATGAAACTATGTTCTCATGGAATGGAGTCTCACTGTTTAACACTGAAGGAAATGCTCTAAAATCTCAGCACGCATGTAAAACCATGGAAGATAAGAGCTTGACCAACAATGACAACGCAATACTCGCAAAAGTTCAAGAAGTGCAGGGGAAAAGCGAAAGGCAGTCTGATATAAAGGATAAAAATGACATACCTCAAGACACCAATTATGGGCAGGAAGTAGAGCCACTCATTAAACATGCCAAATCATTGAATGATGATGAGAAGAAAAGTTCTAGCAAGCTGAAAGAGGAGCTGCCCACAAAGAACCAACCTGTGGAAGAAAAGATTGAGTTGATTAAGACTAAGAAGACCAGCTCCCCACCTTTTCTTGTGACTCTTGAGATCCTCAATCATCAGGTACATAATTGTTTGGTGGACTCAGGATCTTCTATGAATGTTATGCCTCTGGTAGTTTGCAAAAAACTCAATGGACAAATGAAGCCTACTCTTTGAGATGTCACACAACTTGACAAAACTAGTGTCAAGGTAGTAGGGGAGATGGAGAATGTAATGATTCAATTGTCTGCAAATAAAAGGATATGCCACTGCATTGACATCATAGTAGCAGACATTCCGGATGGTTATGGGATGATTCTAAACCGAGATTGGACATCGAGACTTAATGGGTACTTTGCTTCAGATTGGTCTCATTTGTGGTTACCTCAGAAGGGCAGCCCCAACCTGATTAATATTCTAAGAGAACCTTTTATGAAGCATAACGTCACTAAGCTTGGAGAAGAAAATGAATCTGCTGATTCTATTTTGGGAAACTATCTTACTGAGCTTAAGCTAGAACACCTTTCTTCAAAAAAGGCCAACCCTGTGATGGACACTCAGTCTGAGCTCCTTCAACTCTCTCAGGCTGAAAGAAATGATTGCAGAATTTTAGATATGGGTTCCATCTCAATAACTGCGCAGCTAGACCATGGTTAGACAATTCAGGTCTCAAATCCCGCTCATTCCTAGTTCTTTGAATCTGAAAGTTTAGGAAAGGGCAAATTGTGTTTTTGTTTTCTTTTGTACATAAATAAATTGTTTGGTTGCTGATGTTATTTTCTGTTTTCAATGCTTTAATGTTTTCTTTCTATTAGTTACTCGTGATGTTGCTATTTTTTTATGATTTCGTTAGTTTTCTTTGGTTTTGAATAAGAGGAAAGCTTTTGGATGCAATGGAAACATCAGGGTTCTGTCTTAACTAAAATCATGAGCAAAAGGGCTATGTTTTAAAGTGCAGAATGTCTCCTAGCAGATGTATTCCCAACAGGCAGTGCATCCATTCGAAGTCTTACGTAATCCCTGTAATTAAATCAGAAGTAAAAGGGTCTGAAGTACTATTTAGAGGCTCCATCCATCTCACATCTTAAATACCCAAGGGGGTAACAGCACTAGACCCACGGAAAGCAAGCAGAGTGAGCCAGTCTATCATATATAAATGACCCCGTGCCATAAAATTAAGAAAAGGGCTAAAAGCTCTTAAGAGTCACTTCTTCCGAAAGAAATAAGACCTATTAGAACAAAGCTCCAAAAGCATAATCTCAAAGCATGAAAGTACCAAATGGCCACAAGATCCTCTCCGTCCGTGAATTGAAACATGAAATATATCATTCACACAAAAGGACACTATGGGATAGAGGATCCTGAATTAAAATTCAGTAAGAAAGGCCCGCAGAAGGACTCAGATCAAAGGAACTAAAGTTCAGAAAACACAAAGTACAAAGTGGCATGGGGATTAGGAACAAAAGGATAACACTGTTCACTTTCTGGCACAATCCTGTGGTGTCAAAGCTGTAAACCCTGAAGGGCAGGTAAAATGAACCTCATTTATTTGGCCTCCGAAGAGTTATGCAGACCTGAAACACTGCTGGGGTTACCTTTTCCCAAAAGATAGACTTCATCTAATGCATGAGCTGACTGGTTTAGGGGTGCTGACAACTAGATGAGTTCAGTCTTATTCATACAGTCTTACGCTTACAAAGAAAAGTTAATCCAAAAATCTATGGTTCACCAGGTAGTCGCCAATTGTTGCACCTGCAACAAGTCCCCAAAATTCTAAAAATTTTAGGGCCCTCCTTTTCTTCAAGTTAGTGAGTTCTTTTCTTGGTTTCATCTTTTGATTTTAGCTTATGAAGGTTGAAGTGCTTTCTCGAGTCTTGAATGCTGTAAGTTGAATGGTTTCTCATCGTTTAAAAGCTTGAGGTTTTTTCCATCTAAAATAGAGCCCTCTGTTTTTTTGCAAAAAACCTTTTCAAGCCTTCGCTCAAAGTTTCTCGTATCAGGAGATTTTCATTTGACGGCCCGACCGTTGCGGGCGTCCTCCGGCTTCTAGTTTCTCTTACCCATCCCGCCGTTACGGGTGGCTTCTAGGTCGTCATGTTTGGTTGTCGGGCCGACGTTTCGGGTGCCTTCGAACTTTTGATTGTTTCTATCCCGAGCCCGTCGTTGCGGGTGTTCTCCAGATCCTCCAAATATTTTTCCACGCCGCTGTAGCGGGTGCTTATCGACTCTTGTTTGGCTTGGTTGTGCTGCTGTTGCGGGTGGTCTTCAAGTCCGCATGTTTTCATTTTGCAACCGTCGTTGCGGAGGAGGCCAGACTCTTGGTCGTCCGACCAAGGTTTCCGTCGATGCCCGATATGGGATTCTCGTTCGCGGGATATGTGTAACTGATCGGGCGAGTTGGGACTGGAGGTGGTCCGCCGTTGCGGATGGTATGAAGCTTGTGCCACCCGACATAACTTTTGGAGCCGCCCCGATTGATGTGACTCCTCGCACGGGTGGCGTTGTTCATATATGTATGGCAACAAGCGGGGTTTTTTGTATTGTTTTCGATCACTGTCGTGAGGAGTCGAGCTGTCGCGTTTCGAAAGAATCGAAGGGTTAGCTGTCACTGTACCGGTTTCCAGGTGGCGAGGGCGGATCTCCAACTGTCATTAGCTTGATCACTGCGTTGATTGCCAGGTAGGTGCATCTTGTCCTTCATTTGCGTTTAACGTTTGTTGGTTTTCCGCCAAGTTTTGGGGCCCCCGAGTTTTTCTTCCTCGTCCAGCTAGGATTTTGGTTTGCTTAGATCGTTTTTTCTCTTGACCTAGGGTGAGGGGGAGGGGACATTTTCTTTAACTGTCTGCGCGTAGTAGTTGCTTACGTGCTAGGGTTGGGGGTTTTGAGGCGCAGACGGTCGTTATGCCGTCTGCGCCAGGCTTCGGTATACGGTCGCGATGAGTAGAGACTGCGTTGTTGGTGAATGTTTAGGGGTCAGGTTTGGACTGGCCGCAGTTGCCATGATTTTTTCTTCTGGTTTTCCTTTTTTACAGTCCGGGGTTGTGCGCCATCTCGATGGGAAATTATTGGTAGAACCTGGGACTGGCTCGACCGGGATAAATAGGGTTGAGAGGATTGTTTTTGACAGTGTCGCCTTCTCACTGTGGCCCGTGTTGTTTGAGCCACCTTTCGCGATCTAGTTTTGCTGTTGACCGCCTAAAAACTCAGTTAGGGTCGAAAGAAAGTGTCGCTGGTAACGCGGCTTTCATTAAGGATAGCGTGGGTCGGTTTCGATGAGGATACCTTATCCTGAGATGTGGTCGTTTCCCGCCAAGGTGGGTGAGAGTGTTAGCAGCCTAATGTTTTCTTCGATGCTGGTCACCTGCGTTTCTGTCGCAATGGGCATGTTGGGCCGTAGGGCTGAAGTGTCGACTGATTAAGCCTAAGGCTGTTATTTTTTTCCTCTTTGCGTGTGATAAGCGATGGAATGTTAATTGCATATTGCATCTACATATAGCGTGCACATATTTGCTTCGATATATTACCTTCATAAAAAGTGACAAGCCTCATAAGAGCATAGGTTGCATGCCAACACTAATATGACTGACAAATTGATGCATGTGAAATAAATCATAAGGCAATTCGTCCATAAGACCTGGTGAAGATATGCTATAGTAAACATTACCATGCTAACAAACACATTGCACCGCACTTCATGCTAGTAAATTGTCAGTATGGAAGCTTAAGGTTTGATTTCATGCACTGATATAATTATGATACACCTGGAAAAGAATAAACTGCTGCACAATGTTCACAAATTTGTATTTCTTAATATCATGATGGTGTACATTGTAGGAAGATCTTAAAATGTCTAAGAGACAGAAAAAGAAGGCCCCAGCAGTAGAGGATGTTCCAGCACCAGACACAGAAGCAAGAATTGAGTACATTTATGAGGACACCCAATGTGTCACTCGGGTGGAGCCTGAATACAAATGGGGAGATATTTACAGGATGATCTCCCACAGGGAAGTCCCAGATATGGGGCTTGAGGAGGCACCCATTTATGATAATATAGAGAAATCAACCATTATGAAGGTCGCCACCAGGCCAGAGCTATTCCCGTGCTCTGAGTTAATGAGATGGGTGCTACCACATACAAACCACAATTCAATGCTCATTTGTACCATCGAGGGCCAGGGCTATGCTGCATTTAGCCCTGGATATGTAGCTTTAGCTTATCATCTACCAGAGCCTCAGCTTTTCCTTACGAATGAATGGCTGGACGACCTCCGGATGGACCTTGTAGAGACCTTGAAAAGAATGCTCTTACCTGGGAAGATCTTCTGACATAGAGTGACTGAAGATTATGACACCGCCAGTCTCAGGCCCACTTACAGATTCATAGCTTTAATGCCAAACAAAATCTTTGGGAGGGCAAATGGCAGACTGTTCAAGTTTGAATGGATACCCCTAATGTTTTTTGTAGCAATAGAAGGAACCATTTTCAATTGGGCGAGCATAGTATCAAGCAACCTCTCCTCTTGTGTGGCTGCAGCTTTGGAAGGAAAGGAACGAAGAAGATCTAAATTTTACATGAGCTCCATTCTAATTGACTGCATACTATGCCACCAGCCTTTCTCCGGGCTCAAATGTGTTTGGGAGAAGGATAGGATGCCCGTATATGCAGCATTTAGACTACTGGGAGCTCATCAATACCATACTTACTATAGAGAGATCTGTGAACAGTTTATCATGCCTCTGCACACTCTCATATTCCGAAAGGAATGCAACTTCATGTCAGAAGAGGCCATGCAGGTCATAGAGGAGTTTGGTGACTATTTCTTGACAGAAAACGGGATGTATTTGAGGATGTTTGGTGGGTCAAAGACCCCTTATCTGTTGCCCAAATATGCAACAGATTATATAGTACACAAGGAGGCTGTTAGACAGGTGTATATAGATGGAGTTGGTCATTTCCTATTCCAGAAGAAGAAGTCTGCCTACCCTCCTCTGCCTTTTAAGTTAGGTAGTTGTAGCTTCGCAAATGTGAAACAAGCTCCTGAATTTATACAGGAACTAGAAAAGTTCCGTTTCGGGGAGATGAGGTTTAGACGAAATGATACTCATGACAGGGTGGCTGAGCACTGTAGGAAACACAAAGTATTTTATGAGTACACTCACCATTTTGACAATGATGAATCCGTGTTCAGGAGGGCCTCTAACATGATAGCGCTCAGCAAGAGATTCAAACCAAAAGGTGGAAAGGGATCTGAGCAGGAGAAGGATGAGCGAGCTAAGGCTGAGGAAACAGCCAAAAGAATAAGGGAGGAAGCCCAGAGACTGGAACAAGAAGCTACAGAATGGCTCCAGAAAGGAGAAGAAGAAAAGAGGAAAGCTGCCCAGGAAGCAACCGAAAAGGTAAAGGAAATAGCCAGAGAGGCAGAGGAGGCTGCTAAGCAAGCAGCTGAGGAAGCCCAGAGGAAACTAGATGAGGAACTTCGACAACAGGAAGCCGAGAAAACAGAGTTGGCACAACAGCAGGCTTCTAGATCACATGCAGAGCAAAGCCAGGGTGAGGAAAACCCTGAGGTACAAACCCTCCAAGTACCTACTACCGTCACCCCTACAACCCCCACACTCCAGTTAGTACCCTTTACATAGAAGAAAGGGGAAGAGGTACCTGATTTCAGTATAGTTTACTATGACAGGGCCACCAAAAGGATCATGAGGAGAACTGAGAGGAAAATAGAAGCAGAAGGGATGGCCAGTACCATGATAACCGACAAAGCTATGATGGTCGGAACAGATAAAGATCCAAGGTTTGTCGTCACGGCTGGGAAGGCAGCCATACATGCTACGGAGGATAACATAGACCGTATGATGGTAGAGATAGAATCCTCCAAGAAGACCACCTCTCAGCTCAAGGACACCTTGAGAAGGGAGAGAGAGGAGGGCAATAGACTAAAAAGAAAATACGAGCATGTACTCAAAGAGGTGGAGGTCACGAAGCATGAAATTCATGCTATCCAGCAGGAAGCACAAGCAAAAGAAACAACACAAGAAGCCTTGAGTAAGGCACATCAAGAAATTCAGGACTTAAAGAGCGAAAGGGAACAAATGAAGACACAGATAGAAGACCTGATGGAGCAGCAGAAGGACATCTACGAATCCAACACCTTATATGTTAGAGAGCTGAAAGAGCAACTGGAGGCAGCCAAGGAGCTACAGGTAGATCTGCAGCCAGTCAAAGAACACATCCTGGCTCAGAAAGCTAGGATGCTGCAACTGCAAACGGACCTAGAGGAAGAAAGGTGTCAAGTCCTGCAGATTGATGGCAGGCTAGATGAAATATTAGACACAGCTTCTTATTTTGTGGATAGGTCGCAAGACATCCTTGAGGTATTGACTTCAAGGATAACCAGGGTAGAAGATCATCAAGAAGTCCCAGCTGAGCTACCAGTAAAAGATAAGCAAGCTTTGAAGCGGGACCATGATCTGATAGAGTTTGCTGTTATTACTACGGAGGACTTCCAGAAGACAGTGAAGAAAACGAAGGGAGCCTGCGCAGAGTTCTTTAGAAGAGCCCTGGTCACCTATAACCGCTGTCAAGTGGAAGCTGAGCATAGGCTACACGAATTCCCTGATCATGATACATTTGCAAGGATGTTGCAAACAAGGCAGCATGAAGAAGAATCCAAGGTCCAATGTATCAGATCCCTTGATGAGCCGATCCTGAGAAATGAAATCGGACACGCAGCCATTAGTGTACAGCTCTTGGAGGAACAGGTGCGTCTGAACACGGCCAGGATAGAGGCTATTGAGAAGCAAGCACATAAGTTCGAGCTGAATATACAATTCTTAGAACCCCACTCATTTGAAGGACTCGCTGCTGAGGCAGTAGCGTGGAGGAAATTTTTAGAAAACCAAGCGGGACCCCCCTCCTGAGAAGGACCGGTCAACTTTTGTGTAAATTATTATTTTGTAGAAGGTTGTAGGAAAATGAAGCGTTGGGAAGCCCAAAGGTCACTTTGGGCAGCCCAACCATTTTTTGCTTTTTGTATAAAACTAGGGAAGAGAGACAAGAAAAGGGATTTTCCCCAGTTACACTGGATGACCTATTGTAAGAAGAACTATTTCCTTTTGCAATAAAGATTTTAGTTTGCCTGTTGGAGAAAGAGATGTGGAATTTTCCAAATGGTGTGCAATGGATGGCAGGAAGATAAACTATTTTGTTTTTCAACTTGTGTCCATGAATTGTGAGATCGTTCTAACTCTGTGACTTATGTCTTGTTGAATGATTTCTGGTTTATTTTGTGGAGAATTCACTTTTAGTAATGCTGGTGCTTCACATAACAGTTAGCTATCTGATTGTTGGAATAATTTCTCTTTCATGTGCTGTAAATACAAGTATCAGCTACCTGTAATTGTGTTTATCATACATGGAGTTAATGCATTACTAAAAAATAATCATTTTCTGGCTCCCTGGGGATAGGTAGTTAGTTGTTTAGATAGTCAGTTGTTTGTTTCCTGGTCGCACATGTGGTTTAGATGTTGTGAACATAAGATGAGAGGTAAGAACCTGCGCAGCACATTGTGTGGTTCCCGGCATCCTTATCACCCTGCATGGTTTAGATAGGCATATGTATTGCATTTTAAGTCAAAATACAAATTCCGGTGGACCGGGCCGCAACCGGTAAAACCTTTTTGTTACTTTGACCTACGGTATCCGGACCATAAAACGGACGGATTCCCTATACCAAACAGTCAACGGGCTAGTTGGGAACGTTGATTGGGGAGAATCCTTTACTGTTTCCTCCTGCGAATTTCCAGGCCTCAACAAGACTGTTGGACACTATGTTGGCCCAGTTGAAAATGGTCCCTTGGGTCGCAACATAAAAAATAATTGGCATCCATTCTAATTTGAAGCTCTTTCCATGAGCTCTTCCAAATATCCTATTGAGCATTAAGGCAATGAACCTGTATGGGGCCCTTAAGCTCGCTGTGTCATATTCTCCCATCGGCCTGGTTCTGAAATTTCTTCCAGGAAATTGCATTCTTTTGAGAGTCTCAACAAGGTCCATTCTGATGTTTTTCAACCAATCTTCAGACAAAACTATTTGTGCTTCTGGCAAGTGGTAGGCCAGGGATACGTATCCTGGGCTATAGGCAGCATAGCCTTGTTTGTCAACATTCTCCAGGATCATACTGGTTACATCTGCCCGGGGCAGAATCCAACCAATCACTTCAGAGCATGGGAAGATCTCTAGTCTTGTGGAAATCTTCATCAGTGAATATCTCTCTATATTGGCATATATTCCTTCTTCTTCCAAGCCCATATCAGGCACCTCTCGATGTGTGATCAACCTATAGATTTCTCCCCACTGGTACTCAGGCTCTACACCAGTTATGCACTTGGTGTCCTCATAGATGTATTTGGTTTTGGTGATAACTTCCACGTTGGGTTCCTCTTCAACCACAGGGGCCTTCTTCTTTTGTCGCTTCGACATTTTGAGTTTGAAAACTTCCTGTCATATATGAAATTATAATCATTAGGCCATTTCTAGATAAGTTACAAACATTGAGACCACAATGTACAATGTTTCACTTCATCTGTGTTTAACATGATGAAGATTAATTAAATGAAGAAAATATGTGCATGCATATAAGATGAAATGGCTTAACTAAGAGAACTCTAGTGAGAAACGAAATCTACATTAAAATGAAGAAACTTCGGGCTCTCTGTGGGTGCCATAATCATCGCGATGCACGGAAAGACAGGGGAACTGATTCAAGTTTTTTGTTTTTTTTAATTTTATTTTATGGTGTGATTCTCAGGAAAAACACTGTGTGTGCACTCTATGCTCAATATAATTCTATGCAGTGATACATTCCCCCATACCGACTCGGATTCGAAATCGACCGTGAACGAGGTCGCATGAAACAACGCGGCTTTGGTTTGAAGGATACGGGTAGCATGAAAAGTGGGGGGGGGGGGGCAGGGGAGAAACCATTCTAACATCACAGGGAGGCCATGAATGACCCTTCCCAAACATCCTATCATCAAAAGGGGCAGACTGGTGCAAACAGCGTAACGACCGTTTGCACCAATCTCCCCAACCACTAAGTGCAGGGTCGAAACGCATAACGACTGTGGAGGGAAACTATCCTACGGGCCAAAAAAATGCCCCCACTAATAGCTATGCTACAAGCCCCCCACTATATATGCATGTAAATAACGGGGCTAAGGGAAAATGGCCGTAGAAAACCTAACCATAGAAACATCAACAAAACGCTTCGAACGGAACGGGATAAGCAAATAAGAACCTACCTGGCAACGCTGCATGATCGGCGGGAAGAGGAATGTTAAGATTCCATGGTTGCGCCACCTGGAAATGAGGGTACATAGACAACGGGGGTCTGTGCGAGCTTGAGCAAGTGACAGTGCACGACAACGATAGTGCACGACAGTTGGAAATAGCAATAGAATAATCCACATGCCCGGCCCCATATATATATGGTCAACTATGAGTGGCGGGAGAAATATCAGACGTCAGAAACATAAGGATCGGAGGTCACAATAATTTCTCTTTCTACAACGTTGGGTGGTAAAACAACTAAGATAACCACTGAGACATCCACATCGAATCTCGCTAGACTAATCGTCGGAGCGATAGCGAAAAAAGGAGCCGCAACGGCGGAATCATAAAGGACAAGCATCCTACAATAAGTAAGGTCTATATTGGAGGAGAAATCAATTAAATGACTGGATAGCTAGTGCTTTTCACAGCCACAACGGCGGAAGCCTAAAACCCAAGGATTGACGAAATAACAAAGTGGGGTTTGAAAAGTCAACCAATAATCGAGAGGCTTCGCAGTCTTCCATCCACAGTTGCGGAAAATGAAATAACAATATGTTCCGACGTGAAACCACAAAATCAACCGATTGAGACAAATGCATCGGAGAAAGATATCGAAGCTGAAGTTGATTATTTCTCCGCAACGGCGGGATCGCAAGCAAATAAAATTCCGACTCAACACTTGAAAATGCATTCAAAGGCAATGATAAACATAAACAAGTGGTGGATCAATTCAAGCATTAGAAAAAGTCTTTCTGAAGAATCATTAGATCAAATCAAAGAAGAAAATCAAATTGATATAAGCAAAAGGAGGGTCCCAGAAATTTTTTGAATTTTGGGAAAATTGTTGCAACTGCAACACACCCATACTTATGTATGCATATCTACGACATTTACTCATACTTTTCATATTTTCATATGCATCTATTCAATGCATAACCACAATATTTATGAAATATTTTAATGCATATCCACTCAATGCTACATTGCATTGATTCATGAATACTATGCATTCAAACACACCATGCATGGCTTAACCATGACTACTTCATATAGGACGTATTACTATAATCAATACCATCAATACTTACTTTCTTTGGGATACTAAGCTCATAAAAACATATACAGGCATGGTACATTTTTGTATGAATGTAGTATAAATTTTAAATAACCACATGGTATGAAACCTCTTGCTTTTACCACTCCATCCAATTGTCATAATTAAACCATTACTTGCATGGATCCTACTTATACCCTTGACATTACCAGTTTGGTTGGTCTCTTGTAGGAGATTGCAGAATTCTCTCACCAACTTTTGATTCAGGACTTGTTGCCTTATCCCTTTCTACATAGGGTTTCTAGTCACATTCGTCAGCATCAGCAACATATTCAGCGATGTCCATGTTGTCGTTGGTTTTCCCACTAATGCCAACACCAATGCAACAATTACCATTAGTGGTTCATTATAAATGCATAATTCTCACTACTCTTACCAACATGTAATATCCTATGCATGCAAGGCATATCCTCATACATTTTATGTACAAAACTTATAAAATGTAATTATAATTAGCAAGACAATGTTTAAGGAAATTTCCCTTTTCAAGTCCCTCATCTTTGCATGGAACTCCTCTTCCACACAACTGTTGGTTTGACTTCATGGTCTTGCTACCTCTAGGCATGCAATTCACGGATTGTCCATATCGACAACAACACACTTTCCAACTAACCACTAGTACATTTATGCTCCACATTCAAATTCTGGTGACTCTCCCTAGTTCCTTGCTGGATACTCTTTCCAACACCTATCCACATGCTTCATTTTGACCTTGGGTGTGAAAACCACACCACTTCTAAAATGATGATTTTCAACAAGTTTAGGCAAAACATACAACTGTATTTTTGGTCTGAAATGCTAACTTCAGCCTTGTTAACCCAAAAAATCTCTCACTCAGCTCGACATAGCCTACACCACCCAAGGACATCCATGATCGACCCTCGTAACACCCCATTAGACCCCCACACCCTCAAAAAGGATTAAGAATGAAGAAAAGGGCTTATAACCCCCAAAAAGAATCCTAAACAACTCTCCTAAGGGCTAAAGCCTGTAACAAGGGGCTAAAACCCCTCAAAGGAGCCTAAAACCCTAAAAGGAGCTAAAGTTAGCGAAAAAGGGGCTAAAATCCCCAAAAAAGGGATAAAGCCTGGACCAAGGGATTAAAACCCTAAAACCCCAAAAGAAAGCTATAAAAGGAGGGTGGGGGGTCACTCTCAAAACACTTCTCCCTTGCATACTATTATGCTACCCATGGATACCTTGAGACCCTTTGTCTCTCAAGCCACCCACACTCCCTCTCCTCCATCTCCATTGAGCCATAGGTACCCCATCCAAGAGAGGTGCTTCTTCAAGCAAGGGCATGGTGGCCCAATTCCATCAAAGAGAAGGTATACCAATGTTGTTTCTTGGATTTGCTTTAGTATTTTGTAGTTTTTTCTAACCCATTTTTGTTTGTAGTTTTGTTTATAACATGTTTTTGCAGGTATTTTGTTTCTAATAGTTGTTTGCAGGTAGCCAAGGCAAAGCCCTAATCGTGTTTACAGAGGGGCTCATGACCATTTTTCTTTCTTGCTATTTGCTTTTTGTCCATTCTATTTTCTTTCTGTATTTTCCACACGCAGAAACCTACCCTTCTATCCTATAGACAGAAGGGAGCCATTCCAGCCCCTGTAGCAAGGAGAAATCCCTACTACAGAACTAGCAACCATACCAGGTCGATCCCACAAGATCCTTGGTTCAATTTTTTCAAATTTCAAGTTTTTTCAATTTATGCCCTAGTTTTAAAAATTTGTTGTCAAATCTAGTTTAGATCTAGTTTATTTCTAGTTTTTATTACTGCCGAAGCCTCTGCAAGGAAAATCTGAGTCAGTTTGGCCATAATATAGGTTACTATCGGTTGAATTTGACTCAGCATCAGAAAAACCCCAAATTTGAGGCAAGTTACACTTATCGAGCCTAAACAGGGGATGAGTTCGCTCTTTTAGGCCTCACAGGAATGACCAGGCTTCCCTTTCCCCCTCTAAAGGTGCGACTTCACTCAGATAGGAAGACCGCTTCTATTTGTGAAACCTGTGTGACCCCCTCGCCCGTTTCTATAAAAAAATTGCGGACCCCTCGCCGAAATTGACCCAAAACGTGCAATTTGTTAATGAGTACTTAATTTTCATTTTAATATGGACTGTTAGTGCAGCTCATCCACCTCTGTCCAAGCAAAGTAGTTTAATTTATGTTCCTATTTCAGTATACTGTAATTGCATCAACAAACAAAGTGTAAATTCAAAATATAATTTAATGGCTTAGTTAATGAATGTAGCTTAACTAAAATTGACATAAAATTAACAGTCTTGCTTACCCTTTGTCCTGTACCCATTCATCACCCTTCGGGGTATTCTGGGATACAATGAAGGGAATAGCTCATATAGTCCTAGGTCCTTCAATGAGTATTGTTCTAATCCATTAAAAATAGATGACCTAGAAGGTAGAGGGGGTAGAGAAGGAGGGCTTCTGACGGTGCTAAGCGTCCTCAATGTTGACCAACCTTGCATCTGGGAGGTGACCTATGGATATATGGATGGGCCTAGTCCCATTGTGTTGAGAGCCTAACACCTTCTCTTGGTCTAAGAGGAATATAGGTGTAAGGTAGTCACCTAGTTAGGCTATCACATTTAGGGTTAAAAATGTATCTGTTTACAAATTTCTAATTATTCACTGCTTGCACAACAATGATATGAAATATACCACAATATGATGAATTCATAAACCATTTGCAGCCACCTGATACCAGAAATATAGAAAAAAATACACCATACCAAGTAATCAACCCAACTCAGTTCATGACGCTGAGACAGCCTTAAAATTTATCAATTTACACTATGTTCAAACACATCTGTAGTCTTTAAGGACATAAGTCCCTGACTACTTCAACCATGGGAAGTACTTGGGCTCAGCCCATAAACTCATCATGAGGAGTACCACAGGAACCCCAAAGTAGATGGCCACTGAGAGGAATTACCAAGCAAAATGGGCAACGACCCCCATCGATTGAGTAGAAACACCCATGAGGAAAAAGCCAAACGCTGTCTTCTGGTAGTCTTAGTGGCCAAGTGACCACCTATAGCCAATAGGAAGCCATTGAAATTGGGGACCAAAAATCATTCCCATCAGTTTGATAAACATCTAACACAATTGATCCCCCATGCTCTTCCTCATGCCTAAGAGGTGAACCACCACCATTCGGGGCATTAAAATGACATCATCAAAACCATTCTCAGTGATCTCCCACACCATTAGAAGGCCACATAGCCTCAGATTCAGATTCAGACCCATATCAATCTGAACTAGATCTGCATACCGTGCCATCAAGCCCCATGGCTGGTGCCAACCTGGATCCATTTTCTGGCATAACCATAGCTAGTGGACCCATATCCATAACACGAATCATCACCAAAAACCTAGCAGGTGGCCCCAGCATGGTCATGCAAACTGTCATTAGTCAGTTGCCACCACCCATAGTAACCACTCAAGCTATTCCACCTGCAACACTTGCAAGCAGTGGACCTTCCATATACACTGCCCCTTCGATCACACAGGGGGGCAGTGCCTCTTCCATATACATCGCCCCTCCTATCACACATGGGGGTAGTGTCCTGTCCATCCACACTGCCCCGCACACCACACTTGGCGGCATTGGCCCATCTACAATGGCACCACCGGCACCCCCATCTATGCAGGTACATTATGCACCTGCAAACACCACCACCATCCCTCCCTCATCTGACATAAACCTAGGTTCAAATGTGCCTTTCATGGCTTGTCTTAACTTGCCTGATTTGGCTTGATTGACAAACGACCCCATTTGCCATCAAGATTTTTGGCCTCCAATGCCAACTAAGCTGCCATGAGACATTCCCAAGTTTGAAGGCAAGGCAGGGGAATGTCCCCAAAACCACATTATGACATTCCATCTATGGTGCTCATTCAACAGCATTGTAGATGATTCCATCAGGATGAGGCTATTCCAATGTACCCTTACAGGTGCTGTGGCCAAATAGTACATTGAGCTACTGTAGGCCAAGTACCCAGAATTCAACTCCCTAGCTTTCATGTTCCTAGAGTATTTCCAACTCCCTGTCAGATATGAGGAAGGGGTGGAGATCCTATTATCCTGTCGCCAAAGCACTGCGACACATATAACCGACCACATCCATGAGTGGCGGCGATGTCGTAGCTTGTGTAAAATCCAACTTGATGATAGGATCTTCTTGGATTGGTTCTTCAAGACCTTACTCCTGCCCATAGCAAAGGACGTCGCATCTGAACGTCCCTAATCCAAAGAGGAGGCCATACTGAAAGCCCAACAGTTTGACCTTATCTATGCCCAGTCTGGATATCTATACACCGTCATTCCAAACGCCCCCCATCCAAACACCTCCTACCGACATGCACCAGGGGCATCCCATGCTGTGAACGACATCATAGGCTCGGTCTCCCAACAGCCACAACACCATTCGAAACCACCTACTGTTACACCACAACCAAGCAACACTGCCAGTGTTGCTTACCAAAACCAAACTCTGAACTATGCCAGAATGATGTCCCAATCCGGAGCAACAACTTCCTATGCACAACATGCACCACCGTAATAGGCTTAGGCTATGGCTTGGCCAACAAAGCAATATACGGGGAAAATGCCCACATTTGTGGCACCACCACCCACTCAAATTTACTATGCACCACCAGTGCAAGCAGTCCAAGTCCCTGCCCCCGCTCCACCTGCTCCATTGGGACAAATGTTCGCACAAGAAAACCGTCCCAACCAGCATCCCAACCAGCATGCCCTGAATAATCAACAAGGGAAAGCTAGAAATAATTGGCCCCAGAACCAAGCCAATAATTGACCGCAGGGAGGCAGTCAACAACCAAACCCTCCCAACAATGTCGCGGTAAACCAACCCGCCCAAAACCCCCCACAACAAAATGCACCAAGACCCAATTCCCTATTGCACACAAACCAACCCTGCACACTTTTCAATGTCTATGGGAACTACACATTCCAGTGTCCCCTCATGGCTTGCGCTAAGCAAGCGATTCAGAACGAGGCCCAACATGCCACCAATGCTACGAACCAAGCCCAACCCAACCCGGCACCATAAGGACCTCCTCCTATGGTGCTCCAGAACCCACTACCTGTCCAAGGATTGGTGGCAACCGCACCCCCTCCCCAACCCAATCCCAATGCTCCAGGGGCACCTCCCACGACCGAAACAGGTGTTCACCACCTGCTAGCCATGATGACTGAAGAGGTCAACTTACAAAATATACAAAAATAGTACGGTACCACCAACGAACCCACTAACAAATCAGTGGCATCTATGTCCAAAATAGTCAACCTACCTCTTTAGTTACCCCCATTTCCCCACCCCCCCATACCCCGAGTGGCCAACAACGCCACAACTAGAGCTGTTGTCAGCTATAGCATTGTGGATGATTTGGCCCAAACACAAATGACCATGTCCTCTCTAGAGGTACTCAAAACGTGCCCAATGCAGCGAAAAGCATTACTAGCCGCCCTTGGGTCCGTAGACCCCTCTGACTCCAAGTTGATCATGCTCGACATGGAGAATGGAGAAACACACATGCCATTGACCATTTCCTTCCAAATCCCGGTATCTATCCATAACTTGGTTGTGCACCGATGCATAGTATATGAGGGGGCATCTACGTGCGTTATGTCTACCTTGGTTTGGCAGAAACTGGGATCACCAATTTTGCAACCATCCTCCACAAATCTGCAGGCTTATGATGGCCATCCCACTAAATCCCAAGGAATCATCCCCCTTGTCCCCATCACAATAGCCGGGAAGATAGTGTTGATCAACATAGAGGTCATCAATGGTCAACTAGACTATAACCTCTTCCTCAAAAGAAGTTATATGTACGCCATGAGAGCGGTCGCATCAACTTTTTTCCATCTTATGATATTTCCCCATGAAGGGAAGATCATGACGGTTGATCAACTCACTTATCACAATCCACAAGGGTTAATGGTACCCACCAATGTTATCCATACCATCACCACCATTGAGCCACAAGGGACAACCACGCATGCCAATGTCGTCCCTGCAATCAATACCATGGTTGACAACACACCATCCTCCCCATTATTGAATGTGGGTCCTGGGTTGTTTTCCGATACCACCATGACGGATCATTTACCATTAGTGTCACCACCACCGGCACAAAATGATACTGTGGACTTGTGCATGGTCTCATCTAGCACCGCTGCACCCAAACAACAAGCGTAGCCGTAGCCCCAACCCTAACCCCAACACCGTCTGTAGCTGCAACACCAACAACAACCGCAACATCATCCGCAACAACAACATTTCACATAGCCATAACCACAACCACATCCCCACATGCAATCCGCAGGGAGTTATTTGGGCTCATCACCAGTCCATATGATTCCCTTCCTCTTTCCCCCACCTAGGGTCATGGGCAAGCCGATAATGGACACCTTAAGCCTACCTAACTTCACATTTGGAATTCCAGTATGGTATCTCGATTCACCAGCTCAACCACCAATGCTCCAGGTTGTTTTAACCCCAATGCAACCCATTGCGGTGGAGTCTCACCCTCCACCCAACCCCAAAATCCAACCACCGCACCTAGAACCGCACCACCCCACCCAAAAAGGGCCAGGGGCAAGAATGCAAAACCTACTGTAGAGCTGCAACAAGTCCCACTTACACTGTCTGCGAACAAAAGCACCACCCAATTCAGAATTTCCCTAAAATCCCAGTGATCCATGCGCATTTGGATGCCATGGACACAAATGAAAACATCCCCATGGTTGAACTCCCAACCGTGCTGATAGTCAGAAACAAGGCATTGAGAACAAACCATGCTTGTGCCCTCTGCGGTTTGTATGAACATTACTCTCACCATTGTCAAGACTTTCCCAAGTTTCGAATGGCTCTAGCTGACCTCTGTCAAAATTACCTTGAGTCTGAAATCACCTTGATCGAAGAAGTTCACCCCCCACCGCCTTATTCAGACACCATGTCCATTTACATGATGTCCAGTTCAACTAACCTGCTTATCTCCACCTCCAATGAAGGTCCATTAGACCTATCTCTTTGTTGCTTCAGCAACGATAAGGAGATACTTGAAGCTCTCACCGCCCCGTAATACCCATGGGATGACATGCACCATCACTCGTTCTTCCTCCCCGAAGAACTTGTGTCGTAGTCTGACCAGTTTTCAGTGGAGACCAAAGATTTCATCCATGGGAAAGTCGACTGGTTCAAGAACCCCATCCCGACACTAGACGCCTTCGAAGAAGGGAACATCGCCAACATTTCACCCACAATCAAAATCGACATCTCAACCAATCCTAGGATTGTTGAAGAAATCATGTTGGGGGCATATTTCTCCCCGGAAGAGGTCGCTTCCTACAAAGCTCTCTTCCAATAAATTCGCAACATCTTTGCCTGGTCGTACACTGAAATGCCCTGCTTATATCCATCCATCGTAGATCACCACTTTGACACATGGCCTGATGTGGCACCCATACTCCAAAAGAAATGGCTCATTCACCCTTCCAAAGTGGCCATGGTGAAAGCCGAGATAAAGAAGCTGCGCACTGTCGGCTTCATCTACCCCATTGTGTACACCACTTGGGTTTCTAATCCTGTTCCCATGAATAAAAGATAGGGTACCATTCCCATTTGCATAGACTTTCGTGACCTCAATGGGGCGTGTCCCAAAGAAAACTTCCCAATGCTCATCATCAATCAGATCATCGATGCATGCACTGGACATGAGGACTTTTCCTTCATGGATGGATTTTTCGGCTATAACCAAATCCAAATATGGAAACAAGATCGTTATAAGAGAGCATTCACAACCCCATGGGGCACATTCATGTATCAATTCATGCCCTTTGGCCTGAAAAATGTTGGAGCCACCTTATAGCATGCCATGACATACTACTTCCGCAACCTCATTTACATCATGTTGGCTTGTCTAAACAACCTCATTGCGTAGTCACAGAAGCAAACACAGCACATAGACGACCTGCGACAAGTCTTTCTACAATGTCACAAGTACAGAATCCACTTGAACCCTTTCAAGTGTGTTTTCTGTGTCCCAACTGGCCATCTACAAGGATTCATCATGTCACACAAAAAAATGACCGCTGATCCCTAGAAAGTCCAAATGAATTTCCTTCTAACGTCACCCCTTTGAGTGACAACAGTACAACTTGTATTATAGCCTTTCTCCTTTTTTCTTTTACACATTTTTCAAAAGTGAGTCTTATGTATCATTTTTCCTCATTGCTCCAGAGCAAGCAGATGGTCTCCAAACCTCGCCTCGGTTGCATGGGTCATCTACTCCCCATCGCATGAGTTGATCCATATCAACGAAATATGTGTGGGCATTGTGACCAACAACCAGGCTGAATATGATGGTGTCAATGGCCTCTTGGCCATCGCTCTTTAGTTAGGCATTCACCATCTCGATGTCTTCTTAGACTCCCAGCGGATTGATTCTTAGTTGAATAACTACTATCAGGTACGTGATCCTTGCCTCTTTAGAAATTTCTTGCGCAGTAAGAAGATGGTTAGAAAATTTGAATCTATCACATTCACACATGTTCCCAGAAACCTCAATAGTGTCGCATATCAAATGGCTAATGATATTCTAAACTAGCACATTCATAATCGCATATAGGGAGCATACAACCATAACATCATGCATAATCATATCCAAAAATACACACATAGTGTAACAATGCATCACATAGGCATTTGCATTCCATATCATTATAAAAAGACTCACATAATAAAACCATAAAAGCGCATCGATGTGTGTCAAAAATATATATATAAATCGATCAGTCGTATCTCCAAAACATGTCTATTACAAAATGAGAAGCCACATATGCTTTTCAGTAGGATATACATAACAAAACAAAAACTCCTAAGTGCACCAACGCACTAGGGGAAGCCCCACTAGGCTGCTAATGTGACTCAAACTCATCATCTGACTATGATTCATCATCTTCCTTAGAAGACTCATCCTCCGTAGGAAGATCACCTCGCGTCGCCCAACGAACTTACTCACAAGCCATAGCCATCCTTCTCATCATAGCAGTCCACTTGGGAGGAAAACTATGAATAGAAGCGATCAAATCGCTACTCAGATGCTTCCACTCATCATCAGAGATCCTAGTAGCAAGTCGCTCTAGATGCGGAAGCAAGTCATCCATCTCTCGTCGTCGCCTACGAGGGTTCCCAACAGGAACCACCATAGGAGCTATTGTAGCCACCCACCTCTGATGCCTGAGTGGTGGGTGAGGACCAATATCTGCATACAGAAATAAGGACACCATCAGTCCACACATACAACTATCAGCCAGCTCAAACTACACTATGTATAATGATGAACACAAAAACATCACACATACATACCAGCTGGTCCCCACGCCTGGTCGGGAGGTTGGGGAATATCGGGGTCCCCATGATAGTCCATACCCATGTATGGGTACTCCTTGATCACCACTGGAAGTTATTGCCATTTCTCTAACAGCTCCTCAGTAAAGAAGCAGCCCACTCTCCTGCCACCCTCTCGAATCATCATCTGACACCACCGGTATATCTGTGGCTCCCGTGGAACACTATCTGGCACAGCCCGATGCAGACACAGTGCAGGTACTTTCTCAAAAAATAAATCACATAGGAAGGAGATAAAACAAAATCCTACCCTAGATGTCTTCGACTTGTTCAGCTGATGCTGAACAGCTTGAAGATACATCTAGCCCCATCCATAGTACGTGCCCCCTATAGCACTCCCTACTAGCTAAAGCTTCCCTCCAAAGATCTTGTGGCTCCCCATGGAACCCAAGATATGCATTAATAGTGTCGCCACCTCCCTTGTTGACAAATCCTCAATGTCGCACATTAGGATATAGGAGCCACGCACATATGCTGTAGCGTAACAATGCATGTCACACAGCTCCTCCAATGTGCCCCCCCAAGACAACATAGGTGCCAAATCACCAACCACTCCCAACATAGGGAGCCTAATCAGAAAGTATACATCCTCTAGCGTGCTTTGAATCTGTTGGCCCTGAAAGAGGAATACCTTCTCATCAACATCCTAGAAAGTCACCAGTGTTTGTAGCATCAAAATCAAGCTCTTCATGAGGGGTATTCTCATGAACTTCAGCAATTCACCATAACCCAAGGTATCTCTCACATTCCCATCTCATAATGATGCCTCCCGAAGGTCTTTGCAGTCTCTCTCTCACCACTTGATCTCAGTCATCCTACATAAGCAAAAACCCTGATGTCAGCCACAACTCTCATCAAAAAACACTCCTTAAAGGCCAAGTCACACTTGTTTGGGCCAAATGAGCAACCAGGTCACCCAAACAGGCCACACAGATGTGACCAGGTCACACCTTTTCCTTCAAAAGGTGCAACTTGGCTCCATGAAACCCCAAACTACTCATGGAAGGCCTCCGGGTGACCAAATCTAGAAAGTAAACCAGCAAAAAGATGAGATTCAACAAGAGCTCTTACCTGCAAGTTGCAGCACTCGAAACCATTAGTTGGATCAAGAGAAATAAGCAAATGAAGATTTAGGGCCCACCTCTCCAACTCTGTAGTGAACAGTGACAATGACACCTCACCAAGTGGACCCCACCCTTATATAGGCCCCATTTGACCTAATTTCTTCTAATTGACATAACTGCACCATACAGACTCTGTTTGAGATGCTGTTTGTGCCACTGGTTTCATAATTCCTCCTCCTATCTCTTTATTAGACCATCATCTCATGTTTAATAAATTAATTTCAGGACCATTTCACACAAGTCACCTCAATTTACGAGCCATGGAGTGAGGATGCAAGTGTTTATGGACCTGTACTTGTATCACTCTTTCCTACCGCTACTCATGCGAGTTTTCGGGCCACCATTTTTTATTCTTGTTTTGTATTTTAACACATAGTTGTCTTCTTTATCCACCGCACCTTACGCAGACCTCTAGACCATTGTCCACAAAAATATTTATTTTTCTTGTATGTATTTGGCATATAAGTTCCCCCAGACTTTCACTCACATCACATGTAGTCAAGTCCCTCCATCGCAACACACACACACGCTCTCCTGACCTCTGTCCAAGAGCCACCTTGGGTTGTGTGCCTCTGCCACACCAACTCGTGAGCCTCTATCGCGATTTATCCCACACATGTATTGGTATGTTTGTGAGCCTTTTACTCCATCCATACTGCGCGGATGACCTTTGGACCACTATCCACCGTCCCAACATGGGGCACCGCCTGTTCCACCGCAATCGGTTGACCATACTAGAGTTTTGTTTAACCTCTTTTCTGACTCCTTAAAACAATGAAAAGATAGCCAAGCACAACTGCTTCCTTTCCTTTTCACTAAAGTATAGGAAAGGGCATATACATCATCTCATTTACCTCCTTTTGCGGACCGTGTAGATCATCAATTTAAAAGGACCTCCTTGGCACACTCAAGCCAAGACCATTCCCCTCCACATACTTTTATGCTTTCTAAGGAAGAGGGGCCGTACCTTACGAAAAATTTGACCATGGGTTGTCGTTAAGCTCTTTTCCAGCCTTCTCATCAAGAAAATATTTCTGAGCAAACTTGGTTTCATTCATGCTCGTAAAAATATATGAATGACTGTCCAGTCAGTATAGGTTTAACCTTTTTCGGCCTGATTGGACTACCAATGGTAAAGAAGTCTCTCATCCACTACAGCATGGGTGAGCTCTCCTATGTATAATTTTATCATTTTTCAGGCACAGGAGACTACCAATGAAAAATATCCCCCACTGGAGTCTTCTTCATGCTTTTAGACTCTCTAAAATTGAAAGCACCATCGAGCATTTACCTTCTCGGGCTCGCCAAAAATCCACGATATCATACCACAATGGTGTCCCTAGACATCACCCCACAAGAAACAGTTTGGCAGCATTCCCCCTTTGGACCTCCATTGTTCAGAGTACTCTGCAATGTGTCTTCCTTAGATCCCATCAATATGAAAAGCGTCTACCTCATCCAAGTATTTCCCATTTGCAGTGACATTCCGAGTATTACAGCTATGATCCCATTCCCATGAGTCAGTTTCATTTGCTTCCTGGTCTGCCCTACCATCATACTCTGAACAAAGGAAGTTTCAGTCTACTACACTCCCCTACCCCTATTCAACTCTTCCTCCCCCCCACCATTCAATGGGTCAATCTGCATATTGTCTCACACCTATCAGTTATCTCCCTCGCGTTCCTAGTCAAGGAAACATCATTGCCTTGACTAGGGGCAGGTCTCCCTCTATCGACGACAACACATATATTCCAAAGGAAAGACCCAGAGGCCCATGTATCCTATTTTAATTAACCTCATTGATGAGGTCCTTGGACCACTTGAGACGAGTCCGTAGTGCCTCTCGGGATGGTTGTTTCTCACATGCTCGACTCCAACTACATCATTGCACCGTTGATATTCGTACAAGGTTTGGTCTGCATAGAACTTGGTCAAAGACCCTGGATGTCACCTGACTCTAGCACATTGATGAGTCTATTCAAGGGACCTAAACAAGTTATGTCCCTTGTGATTTTTGGGTTGCATTGGAGATAGTGTTCAAAAGCCCCATCAGTGCTTCTATATAGATTTATGATTGATGCAACATACTTGTACCACAGAGACTCTGACTCTCAATCAGCGAACCCATACAACTATCTACCATTCTAGATCTAGCAGGACATAAGTCATGAATATATAGCATTCCATGAGAATTCCATGGGTCAAATGTACCATTTCTTCAGATCAGTATTGTATTCAGCCTCACATTGAGGCAACCATTATTGTATCATCAGTTGTATATGATCGGCTCTTGTATTTTAGAGCATAGATCAAATTATTCTTTTGACATTGTCACGAGCATGGGGATGCCCACCTCATCCATATACATGTCACACATTATTTGTATCTCACCCATTGATGGGAACCATATTAATACAAAAACCAAAAGCAACTATGCCCCAGCCCCAGAAGCACCACCTCTACGCAGCAAATCCTATGATTTCCGTCAACCATACGATGAGCTCCTGGCCTCACACATCAGGGGGAAATATATTAACCTAAAAATTCCCTCACTCAGCTCTACATGTCATACACCACCCGAGGACACCCATGATCAACCCTCATAACACCCCATTAGACCCCCACACCCTCAAAAAGGCTTAAGAATGAAGAAAAGGGCTTAAGAACCCCCAAAAGAAGCCTAAACAACTCTCCTAAGGGATAAAGCCTCCAAAAAGGGGTTAAAACCCCTCAAAGGTTCCTAAAACCCTAAAAGGAGCTAAAGTTAGGGCGGAAAGGGCTAAAATCCCAAAAAAGGGGCTAAATCCTGGACCAAGGGCTTAAAACCCTAAAACCCAAAAAGAAAGCTATGAAAGGAGGGTGGGGGTCACTCTCAAAACACTTCTCCCTTGCATATTGTTGTGCTACCTATGGATGCCTTGAGACCCTTTGTCTCTCAAGCCACCCACACTCCCTCTCCTCCATCTCCATTGAGCCATAGCTCCCCCATCCAAGAGAGGTGCTTCTTCAAGCCAGGGTATGGTGGCCCAATTCCATCAAAGAGAAGGTATATCGATGTTTTTTCTTGAATTTGCTTAGTATTTTGTAGTTTTTTCTAACCCATTTTTGTTTGCAGGTTTGTTTATAACATGTTTTTGCAGGTATTTTGTTTCTAATAGTTGTTTGCGGGTAGCCAAGGTGAATCCCTAACCGTGTTTGCAGAGGGGCTCACAGCCATTTTTATTTCTTGCTCTTTGCTTTCTGTCCATTCTATTTTCTTTCTATATTTTCCACACGCAGGAACCTACCCTTCTGTCTTATAGATAGAAGGGAGCCATTCCTGCCCTTGTAGCAAGGAGAAATCCCTACTACAGGACTTCTAGAATTTCTTCTCCCTTTCAGCCCTGAAATCCTGCTGAGAATTCCATTGAAACCACTGAAATCGCTGAAAAATCCACTTTGAAAAACTCAAAATTTCCTTTTTCAGATTGGGTCTCATCCCATCTAAAGTTTCGACAGTTTGGCTATCTAAGCAACAAATTTCTCTAGCGCTCATCGACGACCCTATCAACAATAATTTTCTATCATATCGGTTGTTCCATCGACTATAGTTTTCCAATGTGATCCTTTCAAACCATTTATTGATGAGGCCACGGTTTGTTGCATATGAGAAATCGAATGCATTGTGCATCGGGGAAATAGTCCCTTAGGTGGCCGCAATGGCGGGCAGTAAACTCCTTGTGGATTCCGCAGCCCTAACCCTATCGATGGTTGAAATAGTCAACCCCTGCGGCATCGGTGATGAAATGAACTAGGACACAGTAGTAGCTATCAGAGCATTGGTGGTCTAACTTCTAAACATTGGATTTCTAGTCCACATGGTAGCCACAATTGCGGGTAGCAATCCCACTATGGGTTCCGCGGACTATAAATCATCAGTTGTCGGAACAACTAACCACTGCGGCATCGGTGGTCGGGGCCTCTATCCATCAGAAGGATAGTCCACTAGACAGCCGCGATGGCGGACGCACAAATAGCTAAATTTTTTTGATGTCCATTGGCGACCAAAACAACTAATCTCTCCCGACGTCAGCCACCGCATCGGTGGCTCCAACCTCTAGATTTTGCTGATGGTCCCGAATAGGTGAGCCAACATTAACGTCCTCGACCCTTCGACCAGCGAAGAGGATGCTACCAAACCATTAAACATCTGGGAAACTAGCCCCATGAAGATGAACATGCATATAATACTGAAATAAAATGCTTAAAATAGAAAACATGCAAGGATCCATACTTACTCAACATACAGTGGAAGCAAACATACATTCGAGCATCAACATATTCATCATTATTCATTAATAATACTCATCTTGTAAGAACTCATCCTACAACCAGCTACATCGCTACAAAGTTCCACCGAACCATAGGCAAGCGTGCTCATCAATCTCTCAGCAACACTACCACCCTCGAGCTGGGCATGATTCCTCAAGGAATAAGGGACTAAGCAGGCTTACACATAGCCAAGGATACACAATACATCCAAGTCAACACAGTTGGGTTTATCAGGCCATCAAGGAGCTAGGAAAGGTTGAATGCTAAACTGGTACGCTCATGGAAAAGCTAAGGACACCTACACCAGAGCTAGCTTGACTTCTAAGACACCCACACACACCCAACACCAGGAATTAGTCCCTTCTCTGCTTCACAGTCCCTCAGGCCTTGACTTCCCTTGCCAGTGCTCTTCCAGGGTTGTGGAGAAGAAATCCAGCCATCTAACTCTCTCTGTGTGGCTCCCAAACCTAGGTTTCTCAAGCATACCCAGCCTTCAATCCCACTCCACATAGTCCAAAGAACAACCACTGCATACCCGCAATAAAACAATAAGTTCATAGCTCTGTGAATAAAACCAAAGGAAACAAGGTGACAACCCAAAGATGGTGAACACAGCTCAAGCCAAACAAGGTGTTTCATAGTTGTTCTTGGCCCTAGCGTGGCCAAAACAACTCGGCAGCAACCCAAAAGATACTTGCACACACAGCAACCTGAAACCATGGGAAGAACAACAGCCTCAATCTCACAATGAAACAACAACAGCATTACACAGTCCGCAAATGGGAGAGAAGCCAAAATCCCAGCATTGACAAGGGAAAGCACATAAGCAGACCACAATTGGTAAGGAGAATGAGCACACCCATATACACTGCACAGAATGCGAAGGCTCATTCATAGGAAATCTTGGGTGACAGAACAAGGCTTCCACCTCGCTGCGTGAATCCAAAACCAAGGTGAACCTTCTGCATCCCTACGTGAGAAGAACAAATGATGGAGAATTCCCCCTCAAATGGTGCAAGTGAGGATGCAGAACATCTCCCGTGAGAATGAGCCAGACCCAAACCTCCGGAGAGTGGAATCATGGGAGAGTGGAGAGAATGGAATGTTGCCCCTCTGTCCAAGCGATGTGAAGAGGAAGAGTCCACTGGTGGAGTGGGAACATGGGCAAGGAATGACAGCCCTGCCACACCCACCACTACTCAGCAATAACTTCTCCCAACTAAAAGACATCAGAAGTTTAAATGGGTGGCTGACACATGGCTTTTCCCCATAGGTCCAAGGTTTAACATTTCCCCCCCTTATCCTTAGGAAAATCATGCCCTTTTCATTAACGTTGCATCGTCCTAGCTATCTGTAGGTTTAGTTTAATTAATGTGCATATTTACATGATGCCAAATTATAATGTGCTGGTTAGCATGATATACCATCGACAACGATCCCCATTGCCGAAACATAACACAACCAAATCGATGGTGGGGCTTTTTCCTTTAGCTCCACACCATGATTAATTACAATATATACATCATGTATCTTCTAATGCAAATGAGGTCAAAACTTGGGGTATTACAAATGGAGTTAATAAGACATGCACCTTTTTCCAAATGGTTGATCCAAGATTTAACTCTCCTCCTCATATGCTCCTTAGCCTTATGATATTCAACACCTGCAAAAAAGATTGGTATTTATCCATAGTATGTTCTATTGTTATATAAAGAAACATGAACATGTTACAATTGAATTTAGAAACAAATAACAATATGGATCATAATTCATAACAACAAAATCATGTACTAAGAAAAATATGGAATAAAAAGACACTTTATTGATGAAGTTCAGGAAGCATTACAACTATGTCTGAGACAAGATTCTTTTGCAGAACAAGACCTGATTTCTCCTTTCTCCTCTCTCCAATAGACTCTCCAGTGTAACCTTGCTCTCAAAATTACTTCCCCAATCCTATACCCCTCCCCTCTCTTTAGATTTGTTGGTGCGGAGAGGATTCGAGTCCTATGATGGTTAGCCGAGTTAGGGAAGTTACCAATCTGGAGCCAACTTCCCCTAAACTAATAATATTTTTATTTTTAAACTTGTTTTAATGGAACTCGTAGTTGTATATAAGGAAACTTGCCAATAACTAAGGACTTTTCTCAAGGGAAGTCCTGATTACAAATTTTTAGAGATGACTCACAGGTTGCATATGGGTTTACTCGTGAGTGATATATGAGTTTCTATGATAGGACCCACGAATGAAAGGTAAGATCATTCATAAAAAGTGGCAAAGTTGAAGGGGAAAACATGTATCAAGAATCACATCCATCTATAATTTTATGTTCACTTCAATCCATAGTGTCCTTTTGTGTAACGATAGGATGGATTCATTACTTGGATGGAGAAGTGACATTTCATGGTATAACACCTTGATACCAAATTTGATTCACAGATTGGTCCCTTTAACTAAGGCCAAAATTTTTGTTATATTATTAGTTTTGTATCCTAGAACCCATGAGAATGTTACCTTTGTAGTTCCTTTGAGATCGAAAATAACCCCCCCCACTCCTATTTCCCCTAGGTTACCTTTTTTTGCACCTATTAATTTTAGTGAAGCATGGATCCTTGGACCTAAATGAAAGAAATATAAAAAGAAGGATGCAGAAGAATGAACAATTCGATGCAAACATATCAATAAATTGATGGAATAACTTACACACACATGAGGAAAAAAATGGTCATAATATCATTACATGAACAATCATTGATGTATCTGTAATACAATAGTCATATGATAGGGATAATTCAAATTCCTTATGAAGGATTCAAATTCACCAACTCAACTGACTCCGGCGCTAACTCAGTGTGGGAAAATCACCACTAGAGCTCGCTAATACAACTCTAGATCATTGATTCAATCTACATTCAGTTAATTGATGAGGGTAGGTGAGTAAATGCACCCAACCTCCCTTGAATCATGAAAACTAGTGCTAGAGTGACTAAGAGTGAACTAATTTATGCGAATCGGAGCATAACTAAACATAAATAAATACCTACTAGAGTCCATTATTGGAGACTACTGGTGGCACTCAGAGTGGGTTCCTAAATTGTATGGATTACTCCCTGAAGCTCCTAAACTCATGAAAACATGTGTAGTGAGCGGTAGGAGGACCCTAGGTGTGTTCCCCGTGCACTAGTGAAGTGATGAATACCTCATAATCTAGGAAAATTGATAAATAGACTATGTAGGAAAAGGGAGGATTAATTAATCCTAACACCCACCTTTAATCCTAAATTTGGACAACCTAGGCCCTACAAACTAGGCCAAANCCCCCCCCCCCCCACCCACCCTCAAAATAAATAGTTAAATCGAGAGCAATAGATGATTCAATCCTTTACACCAAGAAGAGATATAATATAGACAAATGAATTTTTAGTGAAGGACTTGGTGAATATTTCTGCAATCGACTCCTATGTAGGGCAGTAATGTAGATTGATATCCTTACTATGCACTAGTTCTTGAATGTAGTGCATGTGGACATCAATATGCTTGGGCTGTTGCTTTTGAACTTGATCACAAGATATATTTATGGTACTCAAATTTTCACAATAGAGGTATACTGAAGGAAAACTATGAATGCCAAACTATGTCAGAATCCCATGCAACCAAACTTCTTGAATAGCTGCATTCACAGCCCCCCGATACTCTGCTTCAGCTGAAGAGAGAGAAAGAGTTGCTTTCTTCTTGCTTGACCAACAGATTAGTTCAAATCCAACACAAAAAAAATCATGATGTAGATTTTATGTCAATGCTATCACCATCCCAGTTTAATTCAGTAAAATTAATCTGATCTAGTTCTGCGTGAGTAGAATAGTGGATCCAAAACTCCATCGTACCTTACACATAATGCAAGATGCGCTTTGTTGTTTTCCAATGCAGCTCATATGGATCTTGTATGTATCTGGTAGAATCAGTCACATCATAAGATAAATATGGCCTCAAATGGGTGAGGTACATTAGGATACCAATAAGCTATATGTAGAGTGTACTGTCAACCAGTGGTGTGGAACCACCTTCTTCCAACCTGATTCCAGATAGGAAGGGGAAGGGTGTTACTTAACAATCAATCATGTGAAATATTTTTAGCAAGTATCTAATGTATCTAGACTATGTAATCATGATTCTCTAATCCTTTTGTTACTTCAATACCAATGAGCTGCATTAACAGTCCTAGATCAGTCATGGAAAATGATTTTCTCAAGGATTACTTGATGTCTCTCAATCCAGCAACAGAGATATTAGTAATGAGAAAGTCATCCACATATTAAACAATCAACAATAAGAAGCCCCCTTTATGTTGTATGTAGACATTGCAGTTAGATCTGCATTTCTCAAATTTATGTGACATAAGGAAGGAATCCATCTTGGCACACCATTCCCTTAGGGATTGCTTGAGTCCATAGGGATATTACCTCAGTTTGCAAACTAAGGATGAAAATTCAATGTATCCCCCAAGTTGTCTCATATAGATCTCATCTTTCTATGTCACCATGGATCAAGGTACTCTTCACATCCATGTGATGTACCTCCCACCTCTTTGAAGCTGCAATGGCCAAAACTAGTCTTATAGATTCCATTCTTGAAACAAGAGTGAATGTCTCATTGTAATCTCGGGCATGGACTTGTGAGTACCCATTTTCCACCAACCAAATCCTTGTACTTAATTTTGGTTCCATCATTTTCTATCTTGGTCTTCTTGTAGGTCCATTTGTATTGAACTAACTTCCTTCTGGGAGGAAAATTCACAAGATCCCAAGTTTTTTTGTCTTGTAGTGAACCAAACTCATCATCCATAGTTTCATGCCACCTTGTATCATGGAAATCATCCTTGTATGAAAGAGGATGTGACCCTGTCATCATGAAAAAACTCTCTAGGATAAGTGGATCTAAATGGGAGAGTGCAACATGTTCATATTAATACTAGGACCTTGTTATTCTTCTGTCATCTAGATCCTCGGCATTATTCCTAGTTGTTTCAATGAGATTTTGGGACCATTTAGACCTATGATTGGGAGTAGGTGATGGATCTGGATCTGGATCTTCTTGAGGTTCAATATAAATATCAATATTATCATATATATATCCTCATCTTTTGAATATGAAACATTATTCATTACATCATCATCTTCAAATGGAAATGGATGAGAAATTATACTCTATTCTTCTTCAACTGATTGTGGATCATGCACCTGACCTTCCTCAAATTGCACATTATGCTCTATGAAGAACGTTTGGTTGCAAGTTCCATCATTTTATATCCCTTAGTGTCATCTGCATATCCTAGCAGTATGCATTTGCTATTTTGGGATTTGAAGGATTTCCTCTTGTCAATGGGAATTCTGCCCCATGCCTTGGAGTCAAAAATTCTTAGATGCAAGACATTGGGCTTATGTCCCATCAATTATTTGAAAAGAGTGGCCCCAATCACTAAATTTTGGGTCACCTTATTCTGTATATATGAAGCATAATTAAATTCCTTATCCCACATATATGGAAGAAGAATTTTTGCTTCTATAATGGATGTAGCCATCTCTTTCAAGGATACGTTCTTCCTCTGAACTACACCATTCTGTTGTGGTGTGTATGGGACTGAGTGTTGCATTTGACTTCCGACTAATGCACAAAGTTGTTGGAATTCTCTTTTGACATACTCACCTCCATTAGCATATCTAAGTTATTTGATTTTCTTTCTAAGATTGTTCTCATACAAGGATTTGAATATTTTGAAGGTCTCAAATACCTCATAATTTTGTGTCAGAAAGTAGACCCAACAATACCTTGAACAGTCATAAATGAAGGTCAGAAATTATTTGGATCCATTCATAGTATCTGGATACATCATTGTGAATTATATCTAGTGTGGAGGAATCTCTTCTTGCCTTCCCAACCTCATACCTTTTCTCTGGATGCTTCCCTACCAATAAACCAATGCACACTCCTTCAGAGGATTTAATGAGAGGTAGTCCCTCAACCATATTTTCATTGTGTATTTGTTGGAGATACTTGAATTTTAAGTGTCCAAATATTTCATTCCATGGCTTTATTGTGTTATTGGTATGATTCAATAAGGCACTCAGATATGAATTAGGAAGAAAGTGAGAAAACTCATGGACCTTGAAGGAACGATTAGAAACTCCTTTCGCTATCATATTTCTGGTAGAGAATTCTGATATCTATCTCCATTGTGTTAAGATAAAATCTGAATCTCTTGGGAGATCCATTATATGTCCTATGGTAAACAGAAAATAGGTTTGTTGCCAAGGAGGGAACATAGAGAACATTTTGGAACACTCCATGCTCGATTTTAGTGGAACCTTTCCTAACAGATGGGATTTGTGAATCAACTACCATATGGATTCTTAGTCCTCTAGAGAGATCCAGAGAGGTGAATTGATATTTGGAAGAAACCATGTCATTGGAGGATCCATAATCAATGAGATAGGAATTTTACTGAGTGAATCCTTATTTCAAATAATGACACCTATGATGTTCATCAATCTTGTTTCCAACATCAGACTTCTTTCCACCTTTGGGAAGGGACTCATGTTGTTCTATTCAAGGATATTAGACATATGGTTGATGCTCTTCTTCATACACTGGTTCTCTAGATGAAATCCTCTCTTGCAATAAGAGCACTTGGATTTGTAAAACTTCATGTGCTTTTCCTCCTTGGAACTAGAGGTTCCTTCTGAAGGATTTTTCTTCTCTTTAGGATTGAAATCAGAATTATTCTTCTCTTTACCTTTATGATTCCCCTTTTCTTGCACATTATTAGTCTCTTCAGCTAAGAGAGCCTAATTCTTAGAGGTTTTGAGATATCTCGTATGAATCATATTACATTGTTCCTATATTAGTGACTGTATGAAGGATTTAAGGGATGGTAATATCCAATTTGGAGTTTTCGGTCTCCCAGAGTGAAAACTAAATACAAAAACTGATATTTCTGGGCCAAGTTTTCTTATAATAGAGAGCACCAAATCATCTTTTTTTATCAATATCACACTGCTTGGATTGCATGACAAGGGATTTTAATTTAGTGAATAACTGATTTATTGTTTCTAAGTTACTGTATTGTAGTGATACCATCTCAGTCTCTGGAATATGGCCCCTAAGCTCATCCTTCTTTCCAAACGAGGATTCAAGATTATCCCATACTTCTTTCATAGTTTTGAGACCATCAATATGGAACATTAGATCCCTAGAGATGTGGATGCACATGAAGCCAAAAACTTCATCAAGACTATTCAGATACTTCTATTTTTCAAAATATTGTTGGGGTTACACTTATCTGCCAATGGTGACCTTGTACAAACCCTTATTGTGCAAGACAATCTGCATAGTTTCCCTCTAATCAAGGTAATTGAAGGGTGTGAGGATTCTGGGAGTCAAAGATGTTGAATTCTCCATTTCACAGCTTCAAGAACAACAAATTATTCAAAAAATATTTGAATGTACATTAAAAAAACACTGCAAAACACTTCAATTTACTAAAAAACCAATTCAAACACTCTCCACTTCGACAATTGTCCATTCTCTAGGTGCATCACACTTGGCTATACTTCTTTAGAAACAATCCATAGGGACCAAGGTAAGAATGCCAGGATTTATGTGGAACCCAATCGCTTCTGGTGCATTAATGTAATTTTTTGAGGTTTTCTCTAATGCCATGTTCATTTTAGTGAAGCATAGATCCTTAGGCCTGAATGAAAGCAATCTGAAGAGAAGGCTGGAGAAAAATGAGCACTTCAATGTAAACTGATCAATAGATTCATGGAAGAAATTACACACACGAGGAAAAAATCATCAGAATATCATTACATGAATAATAATTGATGTATTTTTAATACAATAGTCGTACAATAGGTATAATTTGAATTCCTTAGGAAGGATTCGAATTCACCAACTCAAATTGACTTCGGTTCTAACTCAGTGTGGGAAAATCACCACTAGAGCTCACTGATGGAACTATGGATCGCTGATTCAATCTACAATTAGTTAACTTATGAGGGCATGTGAGTAAATGCTCCCAACCTCCCTTGAATCATGCAAACAGACGCTCGGGTGAACCAACTGATGGGAATCAGATCATAACTAAATACCTACTAGATTCAAATGTTTGATATGGATGGTGGCACTCAGAGTGGGTTCCTAAATTATAGGGATTGGTCCCTGGAGCTCCTAAACTCATGCAAATGCAAACAGGTGCAGTATGTGGTAGATGGCTCCTAGGTGTGTTCCCCATGCACTAGTGAAGTGATTGAGACCTCCTAAGCTAGGAAAAAGGACAAATAAACTATGTGGGAAAAGGGAGAATTAATTAATCCTAACAACACCATCAAAGAATAACATGTACCTTTTTTTACTAACCCTCCATTGAGTTAAATATTTGAGGGGAATTCTTATTTCCCAGATCTAGAAGGGATTACATTTTGGAATCAAATTTCCCCTACAGTTAGAGTGGAGAGAATCCAACCATTCTTGTTCTTTAGATTGGATGGGAGAACTATTATGAAATTTCCTCAACTTTTATCTGTATAATTTCACCATCAAGGAAATATCTCTCCTTGCCCCTTGTTGTGGGGAGGACTAGGAGTCTCGAAAAATAAGATGATTCCATACCGACCAGACCTTCCAGATGATAAATTTAGGAAGAGTCTACCATAACCATTTTAATAATATATTTTTTTAGAGGGAGACAATAGGCCTTCTCCCAAGTGTTGAAAAAATATCTGAAGAAAAGCCTTGGATAAAAATGAGGGAAGAGAGGGATTAGGGCCTCTTCCCACACTTTCTAGATGAATGGGTAATGCAAAAATATATGGGGGATGTATTCTTCATTTTCATTGCATAAGATGCATTTGGAAGAGTCTTGGAAACATATTCTTTTCAAATTTTCTCTTGTGATAATTTCCCATGAGCTTTCATCCAACAAAAGAAGTTAATTTTGCTAGGCACATTGATTTTCCATGCTCCTTTCCAAAGCTTGGACCAGGTGGGAATACCTTGAAATTGATGTAAGTGGGTGAATCCTTGATTAACATAATAATATTATTCCTTATTCCCCCATCCCCTGGAATCCTAAGTGGATTTTTTTACTAACACATTTCCTTTGAGCCGATGATACATGTGTTGGAGTACTGGGAGGAGATGGATTGGGGATGACAAGAGAACCCACCCAAATTATTGTTGATTTGAACTAAGACACATACAAATATATCCTAGTCTTTTATATCCTTGGATTAACATCTAGTATTTGAGATATTGGAACTAAGGGATTGAGATTAATGGATCATCATTGAGAATGTGGTTCAACTAGAGATGGATCTTTGTTATATTTCTAGGAATCTAATAAATATTCATGTGGAGGAAGTGACATGCTTTCACATATATATTCTATATTTGGGTATCATTTTGGAGGACAAGCACTGGATTTGGGGAATATAAACCCACATACTTTGAATTTCTTCCTATGGGGAACCTATTTTACCTAGCCTTTCTATAAAAAGAAAATTTTCCATAAAATATTTTCCTCAAGTGATAAGTTGTTTAGTATTATGTCTCTGATATGAAGACTTCCACGATCTATTGGGAACTTAAAAATTTTCCATATGACTAGGGGGGTTTTATTTTCATTATGTTTTTCCCCTTTCAATAGGAAAGACCTGGTCATTTTGTTTAGCTAGAGTAGAATGTTCATTGGAGATAGGAGAATCAAACAAATGAAAAGGGGAATGGAGAGAATCACTAATTTGATGACTGTCACCTTGTAATCTAGATTTAGATAGATTACTCCCCATTGATTTATCTTCCTAGGAATTTTGTCTATGTTTTCTTACCAATTGATTTTGGAATGATTCTCCCTCACAAGTGGGACTCCCAAATATTTGAATTAATCCTAGTTCCCATCTCCTTGAAACCCAAACTCATGTTGAATACTTCGAATAGCAGTAAAAGGTGAGTTGTTCCATCCATAGATTTGGATTTTCTAAAAGTTTATTTTGATCCCCAAGGATTTAAAGAAAGTTTGCAATATTTCATTAAATCTTTGAGCAATGAATGAGGAATATCCACCTAATAGCAGTGTGTCATCTATGAATTATAAGTGATTGATCTATTTCTCATTTCTAGCTATATTAATACCTTGGATGTTTCCTTCCAGTATAGACACTTACAAGAATCTGATAAACCAATCTACCATGATAATATAAAATAGTGGACAAAGTGGGAATATTTTCTAACGACCTCTTGAGGCCTTGAAGAATCATGAGACCCTTCCATTCGCTAGATGGGTAATCCATGGATAGACTATGCAAGGTTTGACCCAAGAAATGAATTTCTCATCAAAGCCAAATTTTTGAAGCGCCTTGAAAAGAAACTGATGTTTGACTTTGTTAGAGGAATTGGCCATGTCAAGTTTTACGATATTTCCTTTCTCCTTTCTATTCTTGCTAGAGTAAATTGGTTCATGGACTAAGAATGTATTGTCTAGAATATTTCACTTATTAAGAAATATTCCTTAGTTATTGGAGATGACTGAGGGTAGGATATTTTTTAGGTGAAGGGATATTATTTTTGTGACTATCTTGTAAGAGACATTGCAAAGGTAGATAGGTTGAAACCTAATGATAGTAGAGGGATTGGATTCCTTGGGGATTAGGGCAAGAAATGAGGAGATTATGGTTCTCCCATGTCTCAATTTACTTTGTGCATTATATAGCATGTGCATGTGCCCTTTCCTTATGATACTCCAACAAATTATGTAGAAGTGAACTGAGAACCCATCGAGTTTGGGGCCTTTTTATAATTACACTACCCATATGAATTATTTAACTTCTTCCTCTAATATATTCTTGGAGAGATTTGTATTATCCTCCAAATAAATCCACTTGGGAATAAAATGGAGGGAATCACTCTATACCTCCTCTCAATCTTCATCTTCTTCTCTATTTATCTCACTGTAGTATTTGAAGGCTTCATATTTTATGGCCTCAACACTTTGAATTTTTTACCCTGGTTTCTTCTATTTCCTTCACCTTTTTTTGGTGGATTCACAACTGATATTATTTATGGAACAATGTTGTGTTTTGGTCCCCAGTTTTCAGGAATAAATTTTGAGATTTTAATCTCCAATAATATTCTTATTCAATTATATTATATTTATGGATATCTCTCTACAACTCTTCTTCCTATTTCATATCTACAATAGACACTTCAATGGATTCCATCTCTTCAATGTAACTCTCTAGTGCTTGATGCACTTCCTTTCTCTCTTGGGGGGAGAGGAAAAAGTTTTAACCCATGATTTCAGCTCATGCTTAACATCCCTCATCTTCTCCTTCATGGATCGACTCTTCTATCTATCTATCTATCTATCTATCTATCTATGGATCAACTCTTGTAACTCCTACTAATTCGCACACATCATGGATCAAATCTTCTATCTATCTTCTGTGCACTCAGCTGCATATTCCTTCTACTCCTAGTGGTATGCGCACATAGCTATAAGATCCATGGCTCAACTGCCTTCTACTACTACTAGACTCTTCTTTGAGTCTTATTCCCTTCTACCCTACTTCCTTAACAAAATTGACTAACTTGGAGAATGATCAACCAACGAAATGACTATAGCAACAACCAACAACAAAATTTACAACCCTTATACAGAACAAGTTCTTCTTATTTATATCTTCTATCATACCATGCAGGGTCGAATACATACTTCTTATTAGTTACAGGTCATGATCAGTCATCAGAACAGGCTGTCATGGGATGACACAAGGCACTATCAACCTAACATACAGATATTATTCCATACATGTGTGGCCGCAGGAATATGCCATCTTTAACGGCCACAATCTTCACCTATCACTTTTCGGTCGTTATCACCTGTACACATGTATGCTTGCCTTTACTCTGTCGTGTGCATGTTTATTCCTCCTTCCCTGGTCCCTTTGCTTCCTTTGCGACCTTCCTTTCTTCCTGTCGCACGTGCGATGTAACTTTTCTTGTGCACACTTTTTTTTCTTGGGCTCCTTTCCTAGCCCAATAGGCCCCCAACACTCACATGTGGCTCATCCCGAGCCACTAGAAAAAATGGACTTGTCCTCAAAAAAATTTGTCGCAAAACTTACTGTTCTTTCCACTAAATTTTATCACTCTAGCGCTGATTGCACCACAGGACCAACATTGTCCTGGAATTCTTTGACCATCCATTGCACCCCCGCAACTTCATCTGATACCTCTTCTACTTGTGCCGCTAATTTCTCTACTCTGTCAGTTTTGATATATTCAGATGGACCTGCATCTGCTGATTCTGCAATAGTCTCATTTTTTTCCCTCAGCGGTTGAATAACACTGATGATGCATGCTTCTTCTAGCTAGTGCACTTAAAATTCTACTTCCCTAGCACGCTCTCTATCTTGAAGAGCCTGGACCTCTTGCTCCAGCCTCTTGATTTCAGTCATCTTCGCCATATTTTCTTGGAAGGCCATCTTCTTCATGTCTTCTTTCTCTGTAACGATTTTCTCTTCAACTGCGCGCTAGTTCACCCTTATTTTTTCAACAGTCATATCCTTCATAAGCACTTCCCATACCGTGGAAATGTCTTTTAATTCCTTAGCGCACGCTGTTTCTCCTTGTTTGATTTTCATAGCAGCCTCAGATGCTACTTTTCTTCTCTCTTCGAGTTCCTCAGAAGGTGTGCTTGGCACCTGTCTAGCTTGCAGTTCTTGCACCTGCTGTCGAAGATCATGTGTGATCTTTGCTAGCCTAATCACCTTAGCTGCAAAATCCTCATCCTCTCGACCTGTTTCAGGTGGGAATTCTACACTAGAAGTCTTGATGGTCTCCACTAGTGTGAGGCGGTTCTACTCACGCACCAGTATTTCCTGTTCCATCTCACCAAAAAGGTTGATGCACCCCTGAAGTTCTTGTTCTTTGTCCTTTAGTAGGGCCTTGCACACCTTTTCCTTCTTTTGTTGTTTATTTTCTTGATAGGAAACAACATTCTCTCTTAGCCGCATTTCCATTGCGATTGCTTGCTATATTTCGTAGAATTCGCTTAGGGGAAGCATCTAGAAGTCTAACTAGAGTGTGTAAAAATTGTTCACAACATTTTCAAAGGTTCTTGGGAATGCTCCAATTTCTAGTGCGCTTGTCTGGATTGTCACTTTGATGGGTAGCACTAGATTTGGTGGGACTACTTGGACATTAGGGTCAACACCATACGTCTCAGCCTCCATAGTGGCTTTGACCTCATTGATTGCTTCGATCAACTTATTCATATGCCCCCCCACTTACTCAGCTATGCTGGCTTGTTGTGTTTTTAGGCTAGTCAGGTTGTCTTGCATGACTTTAGTAATGATTGCTGCGAGCTTCTCCACATCGTCTTATGTTAATGTGTTCATGTTCGATGGTTTTTGGGATTTTTTCTTCTTGTCATGTGGGTGGCCTTCTAGTTTCCTTGTTTGCATCTGGGTCTACACAGGATCTAGACTTGGTGTGTGCTCTGAATCACTTTGATCCAATCTATGCCTATCATTGCCATCTTGTTCTTCTTCTTCCTCTTGTGACTGGTACCCCTGTGCGTTGCCTCCTTCATTGTCTTCATCATGAACTTGTTGGAATGGTGGGTCTTCTTCATTGTGTCCTTGAGGAACCCACTCCACTAATGGGCCTTGCCATTCTTCCAGCCATAGGTGGATGATTGCATCCACGTACTCATTCGTCACCATGAATCCCGCATGGTGCACTTGTTTGGCTGAATATTTCATCCGCTCCAAAATGATGTTGTGCAACTGAAATTTGATAAATGCTACTATGTACCTGTGTATCGTGGCATTGCGAATTCGATGGGATTGCAAAACAACGTTACACAATGCTTCTGTGTGCAAAAAGAACTCAGTGTTGTTGTCCTTCTGTCAAGTCGTGTCTTTCTTATCCTCCCATAGGTTCTGATATCTTGTACCGTGGCAAGGAAATCAGACATCCATCTATACATAGTCAGGTGGTTCGGCCCACAACATGAATGAAATAAAAATAAGAATCCATGAGTAATGTAATTTGTAAGTGGGATCGTGCTGGGCCTATGCAGCATCATCAATCAGCTCATTGAGCAATTATCACGACCAATTGAATTCTCCACCCAGTGCGCATAGTTCTGCAAGTTTTACCATCGTCGTCGAACACTAATTGGGCTGCATCTTGAGTAATAACTTACATGATAAGATTTATGCAGCAAATCTCACACTTCTGTCCTGGATCGACCGAATTAGGTAGCCTCTCTTTGCACATCGCAAGTTGTAGTTATTCTTGATCTGGGTAGTGCCTTTCTGGGCCAAGTAAGGCACAGAATCATCTCCTTGGTGTGGGAGGCCTATGATCGGTGAGATCAACTCGGCGTCAACCAGGTATGGTTAATCAAGCCACAAGAATCCTCTTTGAAAGCACACCAGCAGCTAATTCATGTACATGCTAACTTGTATACTGTCGCCAAAATGGGGCATAAATAGTAGGTTAATTAAACATGCCCATCCAACTCCCTTGACCCACTGCATCAGTCTGAGCACCTATTCTTGCCTTGGGTTGGGCTCGTCTGGGATCAGCTAGTCAACTCTCTTTAGTCCTTATTGCAGTCAATTTTTGAAGTCTTCAAATTTCAGCTTTGCCAACTTGGGCATGATGTCCATTAGCAGGGGGAATTTATTAGGGATCCGTGGTGCTACAAGAGTTGTAACCTCCTTCTTTGGGAGTGTTACCTTCTGCGCATCAACTCTCCTTGACCAAAGATAGTATGGGAATTTCTCATCGGATTCCTCCACATCTGACCCTCTATGTGGTGGTGAGTCTTCTTCCATGTAGTCATCCTCCTATTCATCCTCTCGGTCCTCTTCTAAAGGCATTTTTCTGTGAGCATCGATAGGAGTGGCAATCTTCTTTCATTTCCTCATCTGTGGGATTATGAATGGTCCTCCAACTACTAGCTCACCAGGCTATCTTGGCTCCATAAAAAGTGGTATCTGAGTTGGGGTAGGCATAGCACGTGATCCTGGAATCAGAATCGTAGCATGATCGACCACATTGGCAGGTTGCTTTCGTGTTCTTGCCAATGGATCAGTCTCTGGTTCTTGTTGCGGTTGTTGTATCTCAAGTGAAGGACTCTCTTATTCAATTGGGTAACTAGAGATAATAGTTGCATCTGATGGCTCACTGTCGCTAGGGATCTCAGTTACCATGGTCATCGACTTACTTCAATAGGGATGGTGGGGTTCGGCTCTGCAATCACTCGGCTTTGGTTCTCTCTATCTTGCTCTGTGGTCATAAAAAGAGTGCTTGTCGGCAAAGAATTACACTTATGCCCGCCACCACATCATGTAGTCATCATGCAATGGTTGGTTAATGTCTAATCCTTCACATGGATTTATCGAGTACCGCATTCATTCATTAAGTCGTTAACTAGAGTGTTGTGTTGTTTCTGTCAAAAAGTTATGGCCGATTCATTGGATGTGAACTTACATCACACCGTCATTCTCCTCGTATTTCATTGAATTAATGACACTTAGATGTCACGGCCACCTAATAGTTGTCACAAACACCTAAATATTTGCTAGATATCTGCACTTTAATGTTAGCCAGCCTGTCATTTCCACGTTTTGCAACACTTTCCACCTTTTTTCTTCTTCATGCCTTGTGTCGCCCTTCTCCTGCACATCGCAATTGTTTCGTCATCGATGCGAGGTAGAACAATGTTTATGTCTTTTGGACCTTGTTCCCAATTTTTTTCTCATCATGCATTTCAATTCTAACCCGAGATGTTATTATTGTCATAGTATGGTTTCAGGCGACTGTCATTCACCATACCCACGACATAGGTACTATCTAGCTTCTAAAGTTTTACTGCATCGACATCAATGCTGTGCGTGACCACATATGGCCCTAGCCAATGTGTCTTTAACTTACTTAGGTTTTTAAAAAATTTCTATCATACAACAACACATGTCCTTCTTGAGCCTCATTTTGTTATCATTTTTGGTATTAAAATAACACATTTAAATGTGCATTTTATTATCTTTCATGTATTTTATGTCATGCAGAACGTTATTCAGCACAAGGTAAGAACAAATTTAATGTTTATCCAACTTTGGTTATTAATATCATTTTTATGATTTTATTAACTCAAATATATATTATTTAAAGCATATTTGATATATTAATTAATATGTGTATTTGTTTGTAGGTTATGTAGTATGATTGGATGAATTAATAACAAGTACGCTTTCAGCTTACCATTTAGCCCGATCTATGCAACCATTGTTCAGCTTACCATTCAACCCGATCTATGTAATCATTGTTTAGCTGCATGTCCAGCTCATCATGCAGCTCACCGTCCAGCTTGTTAATCAAGCTGTGCATTGTCCATAACCGATTTCAGGAATTTAATGTTGAAATAGTTCTGCAAATTACCTGATGTCCACATGCTTGATGATTGAAGAAGCTCTCAACCTAAGATCGCCATCAAACTGCTTATCACCCATGTGTTCAAAGGGAGGAATGACTCCAGTCTAGAAGGGTCAGTCGTGGCCTCCTCTACTTAACCTCTGAATTATTACTAGTCTGAGCACTTTGAAGAATGGAATGACCTGCCCACTGTGTGCTCTCATTTGTTCAACACCACACCCTCAGTTGCTCTAAGGAAGGGGTTGCATGCCATATCACACACGCTGGGGATATTTGTTCATGTTGAAGAAGGAGCTCTTGTTCTAGAGACTTGCTACTGTGTATTATTCATTGCACAACACACCACCATCAACCACGCTGGTGAGGGAGCCTGGATGCCACGTTCAAATTGAAGAAAACCAGACTTATGCCAAAGAAGGGAGATGCCTATGCGTTGGCCTGATATTTATTATATTCCTTTATGATTGACTAAGTTTAGAAAATAGTCGACCACTAAAGGGTCGACTTGCTCATCTCTTGTATATGCTATATATACCAGCCTCATTTGAGAGCTAGGGGATTTAGTTAGTTTTTTAGAAAGCAGTTCAGTCAGTTCTGTAAATCACACTGTAATGTTTTTCAATATTCTGAATAAAAGTTTGTACATTCTACTGTTCATAGTTGTGTTTGCATAGGCATTAGGAAGGCATCCTCTAATTGCTGAGAGGGCCCCTCAACAACCAGTGGCTTCTATGTTTGTACGTGTTTTTGTTATTTTCTCTTTCACATATAAGTAGTTTTGTTTTAATTTGTTTATGTGACTATGTTAGTATAATTGTCCATTCCTTTACTCTTTGTGATATGTGTTTGTTGTAATTAATGTAATTTACATTATGCTGTTAATGTAGTCTTTGATATCGAACTAGAGTGGCCGGTCACATGTAGTTTGTTTTCAGTTTTCCTTTCAGTCTTCTCTTTCAGTTAAATGCTTAATGTTATATTTACAAATAGATAAAATTTAATTAGTCTTAGGTCTAATTTTTAGTTATAATTAGTTTCGTTGACTTTTGTTTAAATATAGATTAATTCAGCAATGTTTCAGTTTGTTTTATTTTACAATAGAAATAATCTCTTCATACCCATATATTAGTAATCCCTTTTGATTATATCAATTAATTAAGTTTGAATTCTGTACTTTATGCATCTTGTTTTCATATGCACAAAATCAACTAATAATTAAATCATTTAGGTCTATTTTTATTATTTTTTGTATGCAGCCTCTCATTCGGACTGTGTGTTTGGACTGTCATTCGGACCTTCCTTGCAGACTGTTGCCTAGCCTTCCGTCCGACCTTTAGTGTTCTTAGTTTATTTTTAACCCATTTTCAGTTTTATTTCTTTGGATTTTTGAATTCTGTTATGTTTTGGTAATTAGGTAATAGTTACATTAACCTCTAGGACCTTAGGTTAGATTATTTTAAAGTATTTAGTAAAATCCCTTTTTGTATTTCTTTTTAAACAAAGCATGTTTTTGAATTATGATTTGATTTTCTCTTGATTTATCATCACAGTACTATTTGATAATTTTATCTTTGGTTTAGTTTAATTCATCATTGTTTATATTGAACTTAGGGTTAGACATGTTAATTTCTAGACAATACACCAATAATTTGTTGATTAATACTAGCATAGGGTTTATTTCTTGAATTGTATGTTTACTAAAAGTGCTTGTTGGTTAGAGAAGTAGAGAAGTCATCTTAATTAAGTTTTCTACTTGCTTCTTTATTTATGTTTTTTTACTTATTCATTTATTAGACCTTTCTCAGTTTCTGAAGTTGTTCCTGAAATTTTTCCCCTTCTTAGATTAAGAAGAAGAAGAGTTAATTAATGAGTAGTCTGATATTATCCTAGTATGATGTTTTTCTTTAATCACATTAATTTTTAGGATTTTGACTCATTTTTTCATTTTGAAAGGTTTTTCAATATTTTGTTTATTAAAGTATTTCTACAATGCCCTAGTAACCCCTCTACCTTCACATATATTTTGTAGCAACTCTAAGCCTATAAACCCTGGTCGATAATTAAATATTAGGTGTATTTAAGATAGTAGAACACACCCAAACATTTTGGCACCATTGCCGAGGAGTTGCTCTGTAAGGTAGAAAAAATAAAATTTTCTTATGAAGTTTAGTATAGGTTGGTGGTGGGAGAGCGGTAAGATGAGAGGTAAGAACTTGCGCATCTGTTATAATAGGTACCCCCAAACCTAGCAGTAGCAGTAGTCTAGGTTTTCCTTTAGTTTAGTATTTCATGAACAAAGTCTAGATAGATAAGGATAGATAAGTTTCCTTTACGTTACACAGCAAGGGGAAGGGGAAATGGTAAGACACAAAGACGACTTCACTACGGAATCTCCATAGTGTGACATCCTAATGCATCCACTTTAGTGGGTCTCCTGAAATCCTCGTTGTCCCTTTTTCTCGCAAGCATGTTTAATTTACGCAAAGTTTGATTTATTTCCCTTAAGTGTACTTTTCTTTTTGCAGATATAGATAGTTTACTTTTTCATCAGTTCAATTTGATGTACATGTGCCTTTAGGTAAATTAATTTCATACAATTTACTCGTATGTGAGTGTAGGACTTATTTCATAATTAAATCACTCAGTGGTCTTGTAAGCACCACCCATCCTGCTAACAAACTAACAGGAACATTTGAAAGAGGAACCCCAATATAATATATGAATAGTTACTTATGTCGTGGGAACATATGGTAGGAAATAAGGATGAAGAAGTTGTTACCTTTGAATTCTGTATTAGAGATCCAGGAGGAGTGGCACAAATACAGTACGTTCCCCAATCCATTTTTCCAAATTTTCACAGACTAGAGAATGAAGACCCCGATGAATTTTTATTTCAATTGGAAATACTTTGTAGAGCATATAATGTTCAAACTCTAAATTTTTCTCCTCTTACTTTGAAAGGAGCATCCCTCCGATGGTTTATGAGCCTAGGTGGGAATTGCATTCAAAATTGGGAAGACATAAAATATATGTTATTGAAAAGATACCAATATTATTGTAGGGTCAATGAGGATATCTTTTAAATAACACAGGGAAAAGGAGAAACTTTGGAAAATTATGTAACACGCTTTCAATACAACCTTCAAAGATCAAAACTAAGACAGTCAGGAAAGGATACCTTGAAAAGTCTTTTACTCAAAGGCATAAGAAATGAATATTTAGAAATTTTAAGTCTCATGGGAATAGGTGACGTATTTCAGTTATCATATGATAATGTTTGTGAATTATGTAGAAGGTATTCAAGAGGAAAATTCAAGATTAGTAAGAATATACCCTCTTCTCAGCCTCATCTTAACCCCATCAACTGTAATACCCCGGTTTTGACCCCACTTACGTTAAAGTACATAGCATACATATGTTGTAAATAATCTTGGTGCGGAGCTAAAGGACAAGGCCCCACCATAGATTTGGTTATGTTGTGTTTTTTATTAGGAATGGTCACCGATGGTATATCGAGACATGCGGCATATATTTAATTGTGGCATCATGTAAACACGCATTTTAATTAAATAACCCAACCAGCTATGTTCGCAGCAACTAAATTGAGAAGGGGCATGATTCCAAAGGATAAGGAAAGGGGGATGTGGAACATTGAGTCACGGGGGAAAACTATGTGTCACCACCAACCTTGGTTATTTCCTTTTCTTTTTTTTGTTGTTAGTTGAGGCAGCGATTGGATGGCAAGAAGACCACTACCACGCCCACACTTGCTCTCCTCTCCACGACGTAGGGACCATTCTACCCACTCCCTCAGATCATGGCTATTCGTCTTCCTCATGCAGGACAGGGATAAAACGTTTTACCATCCATTGTGTTGGGTTTGCCTCCTCTCTCTAGAGCTAATTGCTGGTCTGTAGTTTTGTTCTTTCAATCCACGTAGAGAGCCAGCTTCGACCTCCATGCATTGGACTGTGTATTGTTGCATCCATCATAGCAGATCGCAGCAGAAATTATTGGGATTTCTCCCCACTGATTGATGGGAGCGATTTTTCCCCACGCGTTGAGTTACCTGCAATGCAGAATTGGTAGAAGATCGGGGTGATATTTCCCATGAATCCACGCTGAGCTGTGAATGTTGGCCATGTCTTTTTAACCATTTTCTGGTCTATGTAAATCTCACAGTGATAGTATTAAAGATTGGTTTGCTGTGGGTTCATGTGAGTGTGTTAGCTACTGTTTGCCATAATGGCATGACTGTGTTTTTCCCTGTAAACTCTTGAATAGCTATTTGGCTGCTTGCATGAAGTGGATTTGTCCCCAGACTATTTGGGGTTGGTGAATGAGGGCCTGAGGTGCTTGATAAACCTGGTGGGTTGATAACCACATGGACAAATCCACTGAGCTGTATTTCTTCTCCACAGCCCCTGAAGAGCACTAGAGGGAAGATCAGGGTCTGAGGGACTACGTTGCAGAGAAGTGACTGAATTCCTTGTGTTGGGTGTGTGTGTGTGTTCTAGAATCCAGGCTGGTTCTGGTGTTGGTGTCTGCAGCTCTTCAGTGAGCTCACTAGCTTAGCATTAGCCTTTCCCAGCTCCTGGATGGCCTGATAAGCCCAACTCTGTTGACTTGGCTAATCTGTTGTTCGCCTGATAAACCCAACTGTGTTGGCTTGGCTGAACTGTGTACCCTTTTGGTGTTGTTACCTTGGCTATGTGTAATCCTGTTAGTTCCTTATTCCTTGGAGAATCATGCCCATCTCGAGGGTGGCAGCATTGCTGATAGATTAAGGAGCATGATGGCCTATGGTTGGGTGGAACGTTGCAGCGACGTAGCTGGTTGCGGAACAAGATATTTATAAGATAAGTACTTTTGTCTATTTTACTTCTGTAATCCTATTTACTGTTAATGATCATGATGAACATGTTGAATTCTTGTACGAATGTATGTTGCTTCCGCTGTGTATGATAAATGTTCATGTATGTATGATTCTAGTTCAAAGCATTATGTTTCAACATTTCATATGAATGTACATGTTCATGGGGCTAGATGCCCAGATGTTTTGTCATGTAGTAGCGTCCTCTTCGCCGGTCGGAGGGTCGGGGACGTTACATCAACCTTGTTCACAAAGCCTTTCTATCCCATCTAATGATTATAGGGATACTCTCTATTATGATGCAACACTTCCTGTTCTACAAGATTTTCAACAAAATCCCATTTTCCAGGTAGGATCAACCACACAAGCTAGTCAATTACACCTGCCACAATCACCTTCTCATAAACCTCCTCTATGCCCTATGCACATTCCTATTCAATCCATTCCACATTCTAACAACAATAAAGAAATACAATATGCTTACAGTGTTGAACTGCAACATTTACCCACCTTACCTACCTCACCAACATTATTGCAAGAAAACCATATGATATTTAGAGAGGTTATAGATCAAGGGATTGTAGAAACTATGAAAGAAAGTAAAGTTTCTATTTGGCCTTTTCCACAAGAAGACAATATCAAAATGGAATGCCTCTCATTCGATGAGGGAGGGACATTAGAACCTGAACATTCCCCGTCACCAAAATTATATTCTTCATACATCCTAGAGTTCAATAAAAGATCTTGTGACATAACAAATGAAGAAGAAAACATAGAATAGATAAGTCACATTGAAATATGGTTCCAAGAGGGAACCAAGCCGCGGAACCATCCTCTTCTTCAATGTTTATTGCTGCTAAATCAAACAGCTCGGTTGATTCTTCATATCTCGGTAATCATTGTAATATTTTTCTTGTATGTGGATAAAGGTATATTTCTAATTTTGCTTTGAACATGGTTACATTGGAAGAATTCATATACTTGAATTGTTTTCTTTCTTTTTAGTAGAATAGGATATTATGTAAATATATATATGTATTTTTATTAAATAAATACGAGTTACTACAGGTGACTCTTTTTCTTTCCATAATGTTATATATGTTTTTATAAATAAATATGAATCATCTAACAAATGGTTTCGCAGCCTAATTATAAGAATTTTTTCTATAAGCAGCTTATGGAGTATTATCTAAAAGACAATTTATGATCGTAAGATATCTTAAACCTTTCTTAAAAAATGCATCTTATAGTGATAATTAAAAAGAATTCTATGTACATCATTCTTAACCATTCCTTTTATGATTCAGATAGTTTTTGGTATTTTGATTCAAACATGTATATTTCTGATTTTCTATTTTAAACAGTTGCATGATAAGACTTACTCTCATTATTATCTTTTTCAAATCTCACCTTATACCTATGGATTACTAGTTTATCCTATACTTGTTATCAAAACTTGTCTCTTAAAATATCTTTGTGTGATAACTCGATAGTAGGTGGAATTTTTTCCTGTGGGGAACATTATTTATCTTTTACGAAGAAGAAGAATTGTAAGTTCAAAGAATAGCTTTAAGTTATTCTCTTTTGACATAATTTATTATTAAGGCCAATATGAAAAGTATTTGTAAGTTTATTTTTCAAAAATTGAATTATGTGTTTTAGCAGGCTTAGCACGCTCTAGTACCAATCAACTTCCATATACTTAATATCATTATACAAGGAAAACCCATCGGGGTACTGAACAGGCCTACTGGCAGCAGCTCAATGCTAAGTAAAAAATTAAAACAAGGAAGCTCGATAAATGCAAGTAAACCCATCGAGGTACTGAACAGGCTCACTGGTAGCGGGACTATGCTTTCATGGTACCAATATAAACCTGTCGGGGTACTGAACAGGCCTGCTGGCAGTGGGGCAATATTAGGTAAAAGAGATCTGGTTAATGCACTACTATGCACATGATTTGGAGAATAATGATAAATATGAAGAAAAAATTTCAAATTTTATTTTAAGGCCGATTTTTTTTAATGTCATTTGAGAATCGCTGTAAGTTGGGATTGGACCTAGCCATCTAATTCAACAAATACCTAGGATGTCATTATCCTAGAAATGGGACCCATAGCTATAAAATCTCACACAATCCGAGGTAAACTCAAAATATATTATGATGACAAGATATCTTTATATTAGGGCACGGATGACTAGCTTTTCCTCCGTCATGCTTTTAGTTCTCTTCTTAACATTTAAGTAGTCTTTCTAAGCACTGTTACATTTTTCATGAATATACATATCTGAATCATTTCCATTTACTAGTTAGTTTTTCTTTTTTCAAAATAATAAAACAACATGATAGGACTCTTTTTAGATATGAAACAATCGAATCTTCTTTCTCATGGCTTGAGGACACGCCATACCTTCGGTTTGGGGGGAGGATTAGGAAATATTAGGCTATTTTTATTTTCATTATTTATGACAGATCTATTTTCTCTAGAAAAATGATAAGTGTTTTTCAGGATAAATTAGCAATGGAACTTGGTTATAGCATGAAGTATATTTTTACAGAAGATCAATATGGAGGAATATATGAAGGATCGAAGGATAATCCAAATGAAATACCACATGATGATCTAAACTTGATGATATTATAGCACTTATGACTAAAATTTGCTAACCAAATTTTGTTTTGGAAAATAGTTTTTACCTCCATGAGAATGCTTTGACCTTAAAAAAAAAATTTAGTTATCATTTCACTATTAGTAACCCTATCCTTTTACTCAATCATGTATGTAAAATATCAAATGATTAATTTTAAGGCTTTCATGTCATATGTTCAACTTGTCCAAAGTTTTACTATGGACATGGTTCAACTAATTGTAAACTTTATGAACTCACTCATTCATGCATATGCCTATTGCTGGCTCACATTTTAAAGTTCACTTTGATAGTATGATCTCTTATTTTTTCTTTGCTTAGTGGGACCTAGCATTTCTCTGGTTTAGGGGAATGTTGAGCCTCATTTTGTTATCATTTTTTGTATTAAAATAACACATTTAAATGCATATTTTATTATCTTTCGTGTATTTTATGTCATGCAGATCGTTATTCAGTACAAGGTAAGAACAAATTTAATGTTTATCCAACTTTGGTTATTAATATCATTTTTATGAATTTATTAACTCAAATCTATATTATTTAAATAATATTTGATATATTAATTAATATGTGTATTTGTTTGCAGGTTATGTAGTATGATTGAATGAATTAATAACAAGTACGCATTCAGCTTAACATTTAGCCCGATATGCACAACCACCGTTTAGCTTACTATTCACCCCGATCTATGCAATCACTGTCCAGCTACATGTCCAGCTCATCATGCAACTCACTGTCTAGCTCGTTAATCAGGCTACGCACTGTCCATAACTGATTTCAGGCATTTAATGTTGAAACAGTTTTGCAAACGACCTGTTGTCCACGTGTTTGATGATTGAGGAAGCTCTCAGCCTAAGATCACTATCATGCTGCTTATCACCCATGTTTTCAAAGGGAGGAATGACTCTAGGCTAGAAGGATCGGTCGTGGCCTCCTCTGCTTAACCTCTGAATTGTTACCAGTCTGCGTGCTTTGAAGAATGGAATGACCTACCCACCGTGTGCTCTCATTTGTTAAAAACCACACCGTCAATTGCACTAAGGAAGGGGATACATACCATATCACACATGCTGAGGAGATCTGTTCACATTGAAGAAGGAGCTCTCATTATAGAGACTCGCTACTATGTATTCTTTGTTGCACAACACGCCGCCATCAACCACGCTGGAGAGGGAACCTGGATGCTACATTCACATTGAAGAAAACCAGACTTATGCCAAACAAGGGATATGCCTATGCGTTGGCCTGAGATTTATTATATTCCTTAATGATTGACTAAGTTTAGAAAGCATTCGACCACTAAAGGGTCGACTTGCTCATCTCTTGTATATGCTATATATATCAGACTCATTTGAGAGCTAGGGGAGTTAGTTAGTTTTTTAGAAAGTAGTTTAGTCAGTTCTGTAAAGCACACTATAATTTTGTTCCATATTCTGAATAAAAGTCTGTACATTCTGTTGTTCATGTTTGCGTTTACATAGACGTTAGGTAGGCATCCCTTGCTTGCTGAGAGGGCCCCTCAACAACCAGTAGCTTCCATGTCTGTATTTCTCTTTCACGAATAAGTAGTTTTCTTTTAATTTGTTTATGTGACTATGTTACTGTAATTGTCCATTCCTTTACTCTTTGTGATATATGTTTGTTGTAATTAATGTAATTTACATTATGTTGTTACTGTAGTCTTTGATATAGAATTAGAGTGATCGATCACATGTAGATTGTTTTTAGTTTTCCTTTCAGTCTTCTCTTCCGGTTAAATGCTTAATGTTATATTTACAAATAGATAAAATTTAATTAGTTTTAGGTCTGATTTGTAGTTAGAATTACTTTCGTTAACTTTTGTTTAAATAAAGATTAATTCAGCAATGTTTTAGTTTGTTTTATTTTACAATAGAAATAATCTCTTCATACCCATAGATTAGTAATCCCTTTTGATTATCTCAATTAATTAAGTTTAAATTCTTCCCTTTATGCATCTTGTTTTCATATGCACAAAATCAGCTGATAATTAAATCATTTAGTTCTATTTTTATTATTTTCTGTATACAGCCTCTCATTCAGACCTTCCTTCCAGACTGTTGTCTAGGATTCCATCTGACCTTTAGTGTTATTAGTTTATTTTTAACCCGTTTTCAGTTTTATTTCTTTGGCTTTTTGAATTTTGTTATGTTTTGATAATTAGGTAATAGTTACATCAGCCTCTAGGACCTTCGGTTAGATTATTTTAAAGTACTTATTAAAATCCCTTTTGTATTTCTTTTTAATCAAAGCATGTTTTTGAGTTATGATTTGATTTGCTCTTGATTTATCATCACTGTACTATTTGATAATTGTATATTTGGTTTAGTTTAATTCATCATTGTTTATATTGAACTTAGGGTTAGACATGTTAATTTCTAGAAAATACACCAATACTTTGTAGATTAATACTAGCATAGGGTTTATTTCTTGAATTGTATGTTTACTAAAAATGCTTATAGGTTAAAGAATTAGAGAAGTCATCATAATTGAGTTTTCTACTTACTTCTTTATTTTTATTTTCTACTTATTCATAAATTAGACCTTTCTTAGTTTCTAAATTTATTCAAAAAAGTTTTCCCATTCTTAGATTAAGAAGAAGAAGACTTAATTAATGAGTAGTCTGATATTATCCTAGTACGATGTTTTGCTTTAATCACATTAATTTTTAGGAGTTTGACTCGGTTTTTCAATATTTTGTTTATTAAAGTATTTCTACAACGCCCTAGGAACCCCTCTACCTTCGCATATATTTTGTAGAACACACCCAAACAGTCCTCCTTCTTGTCAATTATTTGATGGAATCTTACGATGAAGCATTCTTCTTCCATTTGTACTAATTCTGTTAGCCTATGCTTGACAGCATCTCCATCAATAATCGCTAGCAACGCAACGATTCTCAAGCTTGGTACAATGTACTCCATTGGCATAATATCTTCTTGTCCATATACTAATCGGAATGGGGTGTTCCCTGTTAGTCGCCTGCAGGTTGTAAGATATTCCCCTAGCACAAGTGATATTTTCTAATTACAGTCATCTCGTCGCACGTTTCATACCTTGGTCAATTCATTCTCCAAAATCTTGTTGAAAGCTTTGACCATTCCATTCACCTAAGGGTGATAGGGAGTCGTCTTCTTATGCTGGATTTGAAATTCTGCAATCATCTCATCAATTACTCTATTAACAAAATACGTACCTTGGTCACTTAGTAGTATATTGGACAACTAAATCGGGTAATGAAGTTTTCGAACAAAAACTTGGTTGCAGTCGTAGTGGTACAATCTTTAAAAGGTGCAGCTTCAGCCCATCTGGTCAAGTAGTCTGTCATAGTGATAATGTACCACGCACTAGTTCGCTTCCCTGGAGGGATGATTGGTCCAACAAAATCAACTTCTCACTTGTCAAATGCTTCAAGGGTTATTTGTGGTGCAAGTGGCATCTTGTCGTGATGCGATGGTTTTCTTATCTTTTGGAAAATATCACTATGCTTGCAAAAGATTTTAGTATCCATGTGTATGGTTGGCCACCATAATCCTACCTACAATATCTTGCGTACTATCGCTTTCCCACCATAGTGTCCTTCTGCAACACCAGCATGTGCTTCACTCATAACCCAAGGTCGTTCATGGTCAAAGACACAGCGACACAGTACTACATCTGCACCCAACTTATATAGATGTCCCACAATCAATGTATAATCAGCAACTATGACAACCAAGTGTTTCTTTTGGTTAGTTTCCATTCCTTCAGGTGCATATCTTGTCCTCAAAAAGTGGATGATGGCATTAAACTCATGGTTCTAGTCATCCATCATGTGGATCGCAAATAGTTGTGCATTGGGCAAATTATCTTCCAAGCTGGTTGGATCTTCACCACTCTCTATCCTTAATAGGTGGTCTAGTCCAACATTCAGTCATCCTGGTTTAACAATGACCTCAAAATCGAACTCTTGAAACAGGAGAAGCCATATACAAATATTACCTCCCAACACTAGCTTGTTGACTAGGTATTTTAGCGTTGAATGGTTAGTGTACATCTGAAAATATCCACCCAACAAATAGTGTCGGAATTTCTAATGCACATAGACCATATCAAGGCCTACTCTTTCTGCCATCATGTAGGTATATTATTCTATTGATAAATTCTTACTTGCGAAATAAATAGGATGGTTGAGCACACACCTTCTGGTTGCGTCAGAACTATGCCAAGCGCAACAGATGACGAATCAACATCCACATGGAATTCCTTTTTCCAGTCAGGGAATACAAGTATTGGCACGGTGGCCATTGCAGTTTTCAATTTATCAAAGCTTTCCTAGCATTCTATTGTCCACTAGAAATTTACATATTTCTTCAACAGTTTCTCCATATGCACAGTGATGGCTACATATCCTCGTAAAAACTTCCGGTAGTAGCATGTATGTCCCAAAACGGATCTAATTGATGTGACTGATGTAGGTGGTGGTAATTCCAGGATAATCGCAATATTTGCTGGGTCAACCAAGATACCATAGTGACATACGACATGACCCAACAACACACCAAATGGCACGCAAAAAATACATTTCTTAGAATTAAGTGTAATCTGATATTGGTGACAATAGTCCAACATCATGCACAGACTTTCAATATGGTATCTTACTATTCTAAACACATTCCAATCATCAAAGTATACCTCAAGAAATTTATGAATAAAATATTTAAAAGCAGAGACTACTATTCTAGAAAAAATAGCAGGTGCATTCTTGAGTCCAAAGGGAATTACCGTATACTGGTAGCATCCCCATTCAGTGATGAAGGTTGTTTGGTGGAAATACTCCTTCACGATTCTAACTTGATAAAATCCCAAAAATCCATCAATAAATGAATACATCTCTTGTCCTCCGACACTTTCAAGCACTTCATCCGTAAATGGTTTTGGGAATGGATCGTGCAAGCATGCGTCATTCAGTTTCCTTAAGTCGAAATAGATCTTGACTTCACCAGTTGTCTTCTTATCCTGGATTAATATAGGGCTGATCCACTCTAACTCTTCAACATGTTTAATAATTCCAGTGTCGAGCATATGTTCCAATTCTTCTTTTACCCTTTCTTTGTACATGGGGTTCATCCTATACGACCACTGCTTATTGGGTTTAGTATCGGGTCGCAGGGGTATTTTCATTTCCCCTAAGTCTCCCACTTTTCCTTTCATTTCTGAGAAGTTGGTAGGGAATAGGTCTTGATATTCATGCAGTAAATCTATGAGTTTTGCAATTGTCTCTTCATCCCAATAATCTCATATATTGGTGAACTTTGGGTTGTCTGATGACCCAATGTTTACTTTCTTAATTTTTAGTGGTTTAAGGAACTGGTCATTTGAGATATCACTTCCTTCTACTTCACGTGTGCCTTCATATTCCGGTATGTTTATGTTAGTCGGGTCATCATCTCAGTATCCAGCTAGATTGTAGGAAGCCATCCATTGTTGAATGGTTGCACTACACTGGTGAGAGTTAGCCTCCTCAATAGGGATCTCAACAAATATCTTCTCCTTTATCACCTAAAGTGCATCATCAACTATAGGGTGCTCATCACCAAATTAAAATGTATGCACAAACTTCTTAGCGAGCTATTCCCACTCATGGGTTCCTTGTCGCAATTCCATAGATGCATACCAGATTCTAGGTGTCATTTCCAATGTATGTATGAAATGATGTACCCACTCCTGCCTTGGGTATTCTGCAAATACGATGTGACACTAATTAATATGTTTTATAGGGTTTGCTAAAACTGAATACCTATGGTTTACCAGGGTAACCTCTTCTTCGAATCTAACTTCCATCAATATTCTGCACTGTGGCCAGCTTGTTATAGGCTTCTTATGCATACTCCACCATCTAGTAGGCGTAGCTTTTAGCACATGATTGAGCGCAGCCAAGCGTTGAGACTCTATTACAAGTTCTTCAAACTCTTTTAAGAAGGTCACAAGGTTAGGTAATCCCTCATAGGTGGGTAGCTCGCGCATCTCATTCTCCACCCGTCACACGGACCTAGTAACTCTTCCGTACCTCCTCATAGAGACTTCATGTAGTCTATTTTTCCAATTCTCCAAAGCTTCCCCCGATTCGGATGTGCAGGAACTAGCACTCTTCCAGCTCAGGTTTCCATTCATTGTCAGATTGATGTAGTATTTTTGTAATATAGTAACATTGTATATTTGGTCGAGGTAGTCAGCCTGTACATAATTATACACAGGCTTGATGTATCTCTGTCCCTCTAATGGACCAATGGGTGACACCTCTCTGATCTCATTATCCTCGAATGAGAGTATCCTTTTCTTGAAGTTTATAATAGTTTGGTTGTCTATAGCCCAATCTATTCCCAATAATGTGGGATATGGGTTTGTTTCATCAACAATATTAATGACTTCAAAGTCCGCAAATGTGTGTAATCCTTCAATGTCGATAGGGACTTGACTCAGCCGACGAATGGGTGGGAACTTCTCCTGATTCACAAGTCGCAACTAAAAAGGGGACCAATCCAAGTGTGGCTTGCCAATAATTTCCCAGGTTTTTCGCATTAAAATATTGACATCAAAACCCAAGTCTAAAATGATGTAATAGATGTCGTAGTCCCCTATCTACATGGTCATTCTTAACTCATGGTCAGTTATCTCTTCTATTAGTACTTGTAGTTCTGCAATAACATATTTATCTTGTATTAGTGTTAGACAACTTAACAAAAAGGATTTGAGCTTACTAACCTATTGTGGGACATTCCTCTGAAATATGTGCTAAAATTGTTTAAGCATCTGCTTTACTTCTTCTAACATCAATGGTTATTTTGGTTCAACAAACTCTAGTTGTACCTCCAAGAACAGTTCCTTTTTTACATGGACGTCAAATGATACTTTCTTTTGTGTCATAGGTCATACCTTCGGTTGCAGTTGTTCTTGTGATTTATTCTGATCAGCTCCAGTCGTAGCCCCTCCTCATGTTACGACAATGACATTCGAATCTCGTGGTTCAGCCACTATCATATGAACATTCATGTTAGGATTTGGGTTTGCATTCTGCATAGGGTTAGGTTAGGTCCTGTGATGGTCCTTGCTTGCCACTTTGTGATCAACTGAGGACATTGCTCCACATTATGGTCCTATCCCTTACATTATGAACATGTCTTTGTAGGTTCTAATCAATCTCTAGCGTAGTGACCCAGTTGTCCATAGTTATAGCACATAACTTGACCTCTTCCTCTACTAAATCCTCCCCCTCCACCTCTTCCTCTGATGTTCGCACCACCCCTTCCCTACAGGTGTGGTTGCTGTGGTGGGTACTGGTTGTACTGGTAGTGTGGCTGGTAGTGATTTTGTTGTGCATACAACTAATGAGGAATGTACTGAGGTTGATATTGATTTTGGTATTTATTGGGTGGTAACTACGTAGGATGATACAATGCTTGCATTGGTTCAGCCTAAGGGAGTCCCTCATTTTTCATTAAGTAGGTGTCAACATTTTTTTCCTTCAAGAGCTGGTATGCTCTACAATCTTTTTCTTCGTGTCCTACTAAATTACAAAATTTACAAAAGATATTTTCCAAGGTACTTACAACCTTTTGCTAATATAAACACTCCTTGTCACAATGTCCTCTAGACTGGCATATGCAACACCATGGTAGTCCCTGGCCATTTAATGGGTTTGGTACACATGATGTGATATAGTTCATGAAGGTCAGGAAATTATCCTTGGTGTGCCCATTCATTCTACATTTCATGCACCATAAATATTCTTGTGCTTCCTTACCCTTCTTGATGTCCTGAAGCCATATTGTTAGATTAACCAATTGCGATTGAATATGTACCATTCCTGTGGCACCGTCGCCAATGGGAGAGGCCTCTAACTTCATTGCTAAATCCAACTCTTATGTCTGTGATTCAATATTTTTTTGCATTAATGGCCCTCAGATGTTTGGTAATAGTGCAGCAATAAACCATTATTTATGTTGTACATTCGACATTTGGAAACTTACCTTGGACATCAAAGTTTTAAACTGTTGGTCAAATTCCCATACTGATTCTACCAGTGCTTGTTTTATCTCCTTGATCTCAGTGATGCAATGCAACTTAGACTTTGATTTTCTGAACTCAAAGATCATTTCATCTTGGATCTCCTTCAAAGTATTCTAGGGTGTTCCAGCTGGTGCGGCACAGAACTTCATAAACCAATCTAGCACACGACCCCTCAAGGTCATGATCATTTGTTCTTTTTTTATGTTTGCATTATGGACTAACCGAACCATCCAAATAGATTCACAGAGGAACAATGCTACTCTGCATCTTCTATGCCATTTCCATTGAATGTGGGTAACCGAATGTCCTCCCTAGCCATTGAGTTGGCACCAAGGTTCTCTGGTAAAGGGTTCAAAGGAGGTATACCTTCCGATGTATTGGTCATAGTACTAGTGTTATCAATATTAGTAGTCCTCTCTGGGGATAATACTCTAGATGTCATCTTTGGCGAAATTGCTGGTGTGATGTAATTGTGTCCTGACCTTGGTGTTTCGATAGAGTGTTCAGAGTCCTCTGGTCCTTCTAAAATTAGGCTGAAGTCCTCCTCTTCATCGCAAGACCCTTTGTCTTCGTGCAACCGAAGTTCGTGTTCAATATCCTCAGGTAGACTAAAGTTTCATCTCCCTCTTTTAATTTTTTCTTCTTTTCCCTGATCTAAATATCCTTCCACTACTTAGGACTCCCACTTCCAGTTTAGGTTCTGTATTTCTAGAGAACATCTCAGCTCACCCTCTCCCATTTTCTTAAGAGGTTGTTTGTGATGATATATCCTCCTTCACAGACACACGACTCAACTATTCAACTGCAAGATTCCCTTCTCATAGGTGAGCATATTGATCCATGCACTGAAAGATAGCAGATACCTTCTTTGCGATCCTTGAAAAAAATTTCTTTCTACCTCACTATATGAAGTTATAGTGTCTACCGCAAACTTAGTAATGTATCCTTGCAAGATACTGTCAACCCAAAAATCAACAAATATAAAGATAGCATTACTTACACGGGTTACCTCATGGACCAACTGATCACCCCATTCAACAACTTCTCTTCTTTGGAAATTTTCCTGTCTAGTTTCCAATCTTGTCAACAACTCATACAGTATAACAGGGAATTTTGTGAAGTAGACTTTGTGAATATTAGAATATATATATTCATCTACCCAGTTCTCTGTGCTTAGTCGTGTTCCTATTCTTTCCTCTTGCGCAAACCCTAGCATTTTGGAGTCTAGCCAATCTTCTATCTCTTTCTTTGACGAATGCCACAACATTTCCCTTGACTCAGACAATTAAGGGTCCCAAAAATGGAACCATTTGTTGGATTCTATTGCCTTTCTATCTCGACCCATGATTCAACACTACCATAATACCTATAATAAACCACAAGACATCGGCCCGACAGAGTAACTCCGTTGGCAACACCTGCGAGGCAGGAACAGTCTCACCTGAGATATCTAATGGGTAACTTCCAGAACCATGTTTCCATAGTTTGAGAGGGATTATAGTCCCTTGGAACATAGCCAAGGTGCTCAACGAAGGAAACTTAGACTGCTCAATGGTTCCTACGCTACTGAGCACAACTATATGTCGGTGTGCGCAATGTGACCTGGTATTTAACCTTAACAACTGGTCAACTTGTGCGATGCAGCTAATCCTTTAAACTAACATGCCACTTGCGACTTATATTTCAACTTAAGGAATTAGTGACAACTTTCTTGAGCATTTCTACTATTCTTTAGCAATTATCCATCCACTAGTTAACAATATGGTACCTAGTATTCAATAATATCTCATCACCATACAATAAGAAAATAAAAACCATTCACATCAACATGTACATCATCAATTAACCATTTAACACAAATAATAATGTGAAAACCCATCTGGGAAAAACCACCAAGGTGCTCTTCATGTGGCATGAGAAATGGATATAGCACCTTGCATTATGCGACTTACAGACTAATCTTATGATATGTCTTTATAACTCAGATGTGTTGCTCTCATGCTTTCTGGTTTATTCTTCTATCTCCTCCTACTGATCCACACAAAACATGGATCAACTCTTCTATCTATATTTTGTGCACATAGCTGTAGATTCCTTCTATTCCTAGTGGTATATGCACACAACTGCAAGATCTATGGCTCAATATCCTTCAACAACTACTATACTCTTCTCTAAGTCTTCTTTCCTTCTACCCTACTTCCTTAACATAATTGAGTAACTTGGTGAATGATCAACCAACAAAATGACAGTAGAAACAACCGACAACAAAATTGATAACCCTTATACAAAATAGGTTCTTCTTATTTATATCTTCTATCAGACCATGCACGGTCGAATACATACCTCTTATTAGTTACAAGTCGTAATCAGCCGTCAGAACAGGATTTCATGGACTAACACAAGGCACTATTGGCTTGAATTACAAATATTCTTCCATACATGCGTGGTTGCAGGATTATGCCATCTTTAACGGCCACTATATTCACCTATCAATTTCTGATTGTTATCACCTGTACACATGTGCACTTTCCTTTCCTCCATTGTGCGCATCTTTATTACGCCTGTGCTGGTCACTTTGCTTCCTTCGTGACCTTCCTTTCTTCCTGTCGCACGCGTGAGATACCTTTTCTTGCATGCGAAATTCTTTATGGTGATCCTTTCCTAGCCCAACATACCTAAATATTGGACTATAGATGGAAAAGCGAGACAATCAACTAATGATGGAACTTGAGTTTGTTTAGAATTTGAAACTTTTATTGTCCCAAAGGATCACAAAACCTTTGGAAGATCCTCTGGAACTAGTTGATATGCCTACACTTTCTTTCCAAATAAATTTTATCCTTTGAAGGAGGTCGACTTCTTCATTCTTTTTCTCCTAGAGTAGTATCATTTCTGATCTTTCATATCTAATGATATCCCTAACAACTTCTTCCTTTTTTTAGATCACGTCCCTATACTATTCTAGAAGATAATATTCATTTATTTTATTTTGGTAGTGGTAGGGCCGGGGGGGATTTAAATTCAGGTGGTTTCCACTTTCAATCATTTTCGTCTCCTCCATTAATTTTTCTAAAAAAATTTCCCCAAGTTTGATTGGGCCCCTAAATAATTACCTCTCCCCACTTCCTCTTCTCACTTTTCCTTATCCATCTTTCTTCTTTTCTTGCTATTTGTCTCTAGCTCTAAATCTGTTAAGTCTGAGTCTTGTTATTTTGAGAGAGGATCTTCATGATATTTATCTTCAGGAGTTGGTTGGATGTCTAATCTATTTTTCAAGATTCTACTTGATGCATGGGGGTTTGCCTCCATGGCTTCCTTTATTTAAGGGATTTCATGAGGGATCTCCTCTCCCACTTGGGATATGACTTCATAAAAATACTAGAGGTGTTTCCTATCATTTGTTGTGGATCTATAGGATTTCTTGTGGCCTTATTTGGATATGAGTCTCTCCCATCTTATCTATTGGATCATGATCCTTTTATTGGGCATGTTTCCTCTCTAGACCATTATCAACAATGTTTGTTGTTCTGATTCTTCATGCTCTAGGTACTTTTTCTTATAGTCCTTTAAAAAAAATCCCATATTCATTACAAGGTATACATTTGAAGGGTAACTGCTCATAATACAATTGTTGGATGTTTTCCCATGAATATTCCATTGTAATTTTGATCACCTTGAGGAGACCCAGAGTCCAAATCTACCTCAGCATAGATCTAATCCAATGAATATTTATCCCTTGGTTGTACACGATTTATGAATTTGACAAGGGTATTCCCTATAACCCTTATCAATTCATTATTCCAATAGTGAATCGGGAGATGAGAGAAGCTAACCTAAACTAACACCATAAAAGGGATATACTAGGTTGGATCAAAATTAGGGGTCCATTTGTTCAAGTAAATATCTCTTGGTTCCATAAAATATGGCCCATTCTTGAATATTAGGTCCCTATCTATCTTTTCTGCAAAATGAAAAATGAAAAATATTTTTCCCACAAAGAAGATTCCCAAATACCCCTTAATCAAGGGATTCCAAATCTTCTAGAACCAATATTCCACTACCTTGGGAGAAGGAGAGAAGCCTGGAAAATTCCTAATCAATCCCTTCTTCGCTAAAGACAATGTTATTTTTTAGGACAATATCCTATAGAGCCGCCTCTAGAATCAAATCCAAACTTTTCATGAACTTCGATTGTGAATCACCTGCCAACTTATTCCCTTACCCCTTCACAAACCTTCAGTATGCTACTAACTCCAAATGAAGCAACAAACTGTAATAAAAACTCCTAATCCTCCATGTTGAGCTCCCACTACTTGAAATCCTCCTAGCCATAGATCGAGTGCTATAAAACTCTCAATAAATATTTTCCTATCTTTTTAAGAATGTGTTTAGTATTTATCAATAAATATAAACTGTAATTTTTTCTTTTCAAAAAATGAAGCAACAAATAGTAATAAAAATAGTAAAATAAATTGTTTAAGGTCATGATTTATCCATATTTCAAATTGATGTTTGAATCCCCCTTCTTTGTGGGACAATGGACCCCATTCGTGCAATGATATCCCATTATTAGTGTATGAAGGTATGCATACCCTGCCTCTCTTTGGTTTTGAGTTTGTTACCTTGAAGAAGGAAACACATATTCCCAATTATTAATGCCACTCGATATGTAAGGGATGGGTCCCTAATGCACAATGTTTCATCTTCTAAGTAACATAATCCAAGTAAACAAAATCTCTTTCTTTACATGGCAAAGTTTTATGCAATAAAAATTATAAAATTATTAAAAAAAAGTCCTCATAAACTGATCCGGTGGATTATTCATCTTCAAAAATTACACTGATCCAATATGGTACAATGGTTATTAATCTATGGTTCAAAGAACATAACATATGTTTTTAACTCATATTCTAAACATAGTGCGAGACTAGCCTTAATGTATGTTCCATCTACCATTCAAACGGTGCAATGTTCCACATATATGCTAATCGGTGCAATGTTACATATATATATATATCATATATGATATGATATATTATAACCAAAGTCCACGGTGCCCAGTCTTATGGTTATCATTTAACATTTGTGCAAAGGGCCGCGTGGCTCGACATAACATCTCATGGTTTGAACAGTCAAGTCTTACGGTTAAGACTTGGCATTCTGGCGGTTTGTGCACCGTCAAGAGGTAATATAAAATGGTTTGTGGCAAAGCCCGTGCAATTAAAATGGTAACATCAAACATTTATTGCACAGTCAAGCGTAACATCTAGTGGTTATAGCATGGGCCACGCAGTTATAGCATGGGCCGCACAGCTTGCGCACCGTCAAGTGGAACATCGAATGGTTCGTGAAAAGCCCGTACGATCAAGTGTATACCCTCTAGAGGTTTTGCGCACGGTTAAATGGAACTATTCTGGCGGTTAGATGAGGGTGCACGGTCACGTTTGCTGTGACATTTGTGGAGGTTGGTTATATGCTGCGACATTTGTGGAGTTTAGTTATATGATGCGACATCGGATCAGTTATATAGCGAAGTTCTCATATGAAACAGTTATATGCTGCGACATTTGTGGAGTTTAGTGGTAACATTTAGAGGATGGATATAACGTATGTTCCATTATTAGCATATGCTTCAGTCTTGGTGGATATAACATTTGGAACAGCTCTAAATGTGACAGATATCCATTGTAACCGTTGGGAACCGCTACCACATTCAGCGGAACATAAATAAATGTAACGTGATATGTACAGTCAGTTGAAACGTTTCGACAGAAATTAAAAGATAGCATATGGTTATATGATAACCATAATATAGATGGAATATGAAAATACGGGTAGCAGATGAGTCGAACCCGTTACTTATCCTCCCACTGAACACTTAAATAGATGATTCTGGCCACATTGAAGAGAGGGGGGTTCAGATTGTTTAGAACACAGAGCATCATTTTTCTGTTATGAGAAGCTTGCAGAGATAAAAAAGAAGCACCGAGAGTTTTTCTATGAAGTGTCCAGATGTTGTTGCTGTGGAAGTCGACATTCTCTGTTATAATTTTAGCTTTCTTTGCCTTTTGAAGGCTAATTGTAATTTCCAGAAGAGAGGTCTTGAAGACTTTGTACAGCATTCTATTTGCAGTTGTTGAAGTTGATTCCAGAACCATTTTTGTACCATTTTAAAGATATTAATTGGATCGGTACCCATTGGAGAGGGACCCGGAGACGTAGCCCAATAAAGGGGGTGAACTCCGTTATCAACTTCTGTTTGTGACTCTCTGATTCTGTGTTTTTTCCCACATCTGTTTATCAGTTTTTATTTTCATTTATGTTTTAATCATTTAATTTCTGTTAGTGTTGTTTCATTAATTAAGCAAACTGGTAAACGCATTATTTAAAAACTTTTAATGCACTCAAGTTGAGATCCGACGGATCATGTTATGGTATCAGAGCAAGTTAACTGCTTGTGCAAGTTTGTGAATGCTTACCAGGTCCAAGTTAAATCTTGGTGAAGGAGAATTAATTGAAGGAGATCCTGAGATTGGCTTAAGGAGAACATTCTGAAGAACCATGTCTTCTCCATGAGGGGAAGAAGAAGGACATACAGAACGGGAAAAACTTGTTATTTCTGAAACTGAGTTTTTGGAGGATTTTATCAGTATGAAAGCCATGATAGAAATTCTTCTCGATGAGCATGCAGAGAGGAAGAAGAAAGAAGAAGGATCTTCATCCAAAGATGCAGAAGTGAAGAAGGAAGAAAAGGGTAAAGGAGTAGGAGGTGATGGTGATCCTTCTGAAACTAATCAAACTTTCTCTTCTTCTCATACTTCTCATTCAAATAATACAAATCCTAATATGTCTTATTTCAAATTGGATGTAAAATTTGAATTACCAATTTATGATGGAGATTTAGATGCTGAAAATTTAGACAATTGGATCAAGCAGCTTGAAGTATATTGCAGGATGCAGGGCATTAATGATGATCCTTCCAGGATTCAATTGACCACTTTGAGAATGATTGGTATGGATCTTACTTGGTGGGAGAGAAAGATTCAGCAAGATCTTCGAAAGAATGGTAAAATTATTTCAGTTTGGAATGAATTCATTGAAGTATTAAGGAAGCAATTTTATCCTTTAGGTCACATGCAGCAATTAATAATGAGCTGGAAAAATTTTAGACAAGCTAAAGGAAAAATCATTCAAGAATATACTCATGAATTTATAAACAGGGCTATTGCATTGAATGTTGCATTGGATACGCAAGAAACCTTCTTAAATATATTGGTGGCATGCATGCTTATTTGCGACATACTTTGTTGATGTTTAACCCTAGTAATTTGGATGATGTATGTGTTCAAGATACACATTTAGAAGCTAGGGGTAAGCATGATAATGATTCATTTATGAATAAGTCATCTAAATTTGACAACAAAGATAAAAGCAAAGATAAGGGAAAGAAAATAGCTACCATCATGAAAGAGGGTGAAAAACCCACATGCTCACATTGTCAGAAAGGGCATGATGTTTCTAAGTGTTGGAAACTTCATCCGGAGTTAAGGCCAAAGAATTATGGAGGAAATAAAAACAAAGATAAATATAATCAAGCCGCTACTGCAGTAGTGATTCAAGACTTGGGATCTTATTCAGGTGATGAGACTACGATCACAGCAATAGGGATCTGAGGTAAAGATAAAGGCATATCTCTTTCCATTCATGCAAGTTCAAGTTCTAATTCATGTGCAAGTACAAGTACAAATATGCTATCTACTTCTATGCAAAGTGATAAAAGAAGAAGTGAACTGTTTCATGTTCGTGTCATTACAAATCATACAAAGGTTGATACATTGTTTGATAGTGGTTCTCAAGTGAATTTGATATCAGAAGAAGTGGTTAAGAAATTGCATCTAATTACTATGCCTCATGAAAAACCCTATCCTCTTTGTTGGGTTACTAATGATACACAATTGCAAGTTACAAACAAATGTGTTTTGAAATTTGCAATCACTGAAAAGTTTATGGATGAGGTAGAACTAGATGTAGTACCACTTGACATTTGTGGAATTGTACTTGGGAGTCCATATTTGTATGACCGGAAAGCAGTCTTTTATAGAGAGCAGAACAAATATCATCTCTTTAAAGGTGGTGTGGAATACATTGTTCGTGCACATCGTATGAAAACAAATCTAGTATTAGTCACTACAAGTCAAATGAAAATGATAGTGAATGCTAGTAGGAAGTTTGCATTAATGGCTGTTAAATGTGAATATTGGAAAGTGGTAACTTGGAACATGGAATTGAATTAATTAAAAGTGTTTCCGAGTATGGTTCTTTGTTACAGGAACTTGAAAGACTATCACTTACCAGAGATGTACAACATGAAGTGCAGTTGAAGCAAAGCATGCCTTTTCCAAATTTTGGCATGAATCTGATGATTATTCAAAAGACTGTTTATGATTATGTAAGGAATTGTGTGATGTGCAATACTATTGATAAAGGGGTGGGATTGTACACACCTTTTCATGCTTCATCTCGTCCTTGTAAAGATGTTGTAAGGAACTTTGATGGGAGACTACCAATTAGTTTGTGCTTTCAGTATATTGGGGTTCATGTTGGGCTTCCTATGACTATTGTACATGTTCGACATTTCCGAATATTAGGGCAATTTTGGTCAGTTTTATGGAGTCTTAGGGACACTAATATTGAAAGAAGCACAATGTATTATCCACATGTTATTGGGAAAACATGGGTAGTTAGTATAACAATCATTCAATTTCTCCAAACTTATTGTGATGAACATCCTAAGGATTGGGATGAACAGTTGCAGCACATGCAGTGCATTAAATCTCCTTTTGAGGCTTGTTTTTGTTATGTTGAAGTCACATGTGGACTTTTATTTTGGCACAAAATATGTGAGAGGTGGACATCATGATGCAAAGAAAACAGTGCAGCAAATAGTGCAAGAACAGCAGGAGAAGAGCCAGGCAATTTGCCAAGCCAGGCATGAAAATCATCATCCATTTGAGGTTGAAAAGCAAATTTGGTTGTAGATCACCAAGGGAAGATTGAAAGGTAAAAAGCTCAATTTTATTTATGATCGTTTTGGGATCTTTGAAAAGAAGTGTAAAAATTCTTTCTGTTTGAGCTTATCTTCATTTATGCAAATGAATACGGTTGTATATGCAAAGAATTTTAAATGGTATAAGCCTCCTTTGGTCATGGACAAGGAGACTAATATGCAGATTCTAAGCAAAGCAGGATGTATGGATATTGGAAAGGTGAGGAAGCTGTACCCTCACTTACTTGCAGAGTGACTCAGGCTTTTGGTGGTCCAAAAGCTCTCCAATGGGGAGGAATGATCCGATGGATTATTCATCTTCAAAAATTACACTGATCCAATATGGTACAATGGTTATTAATATATGGTTCAAAGAACATAACATATGTTTTTAACTCATATGCTAAACATAGTGCGAGACTAGCCTTAATGTATGTTCCATCTACCATTCAAACGGTGCAATGTTCCACATATATGCTAATCGGTGCAATGTTACATATATATATATATATATATATATCATATATGATATGATATATTATAACCAAAGTCCATGGTGCCTAGTCTTATGGTTATCATTTAACATTTGTGCAAAGGGCCGCGTGGTTCGACATAACATCTCATGGTTCGAACAGTCAAGTCTTACGGTTAAGACTTGGCATTCTGGCGGTTTGTGCACCATCAAGAGGTAATATAAAATGGTTTGTGTCAAAGCCTACATAGTTAAAATGGTAACATCAAACATTTATTGCACAGTCAAGCGTAACATCTAGCGGTTATAGCATGGGCCGTGCAGTTATAGCATGGGTTGCGCAGCTTGCGCACCGTCAAGTGGAACATCGAATGGTTCGTGAAAATCTCGCGCGGTCAAGTGTATACCCTTTAGCGGTCTTGTTCATGGTTAAATGGCACTATTCTGGCGGTTAGATGAGGGTGCACGATCACGTTTGCTATGACATTTGTGGAGGTTGGTTATATGCTGCGACATTTGTGGAGTTTAGTGGTAACATTTAGAGGATGGATATAACGTCTATTCCATTATTAGCATATGGTTCAGTATTGGTGGATATAACATTTGGAACAGCTTTAAATGTGACGGATATCCATTGTAACCATTGGGAACCGCTGCCACATTTAGCGGAACAGAAATGAATGTAACGTGATATATACAGCCAGTTGAAACATTTCGACAGAAATTAAAAGATAGCATATGGTTATATGATAACCATAATATATATGGAATATGAAAAGATGGGTAGTAGACGAGTCGAACCTGTTACTTATCCTCCCACTGAACGCTTAAATAGATGATTCTGGCCACATTGGAGAGAGGGGGGTTCAGATTGTTTAGAACACAGAGCATCGTTTTTCTGTTATGAGAAGCTTGCAGAGATAAAAAAGAAGCACCGAGAGTTTTGCTGTGAAGTGTCCAAATGCTGTTGCTGTGGAAGTCGACATTCTCTATTATAATTTTAGCTTTCTTTGCCTTTTGAAGGCTAATTGTAATTTCCAGAAGAGAGGTCTTGAAGACTTTGTACAACATTCTGTTTATATTTATTGAAGTTGATTCCAGAACCATTTTTGTACCATTTTAAAGAGATTAATTAGATCGGTACCCATTGGAGAGGGACCCGGAGACGTAGCCCAATGAAGGGGGTGAACTTCGTTATCAACTTTTGTTTGTGACTCTCTGATTCTGTGTTTTTTCCCACATCTGTTTATCAGTTTTGCTTTTCATTTATGTTTTAAGCATTTAATTTCTATTAATGTTGTTTCATGAATTAAGCAAACTAGTAAATGCATTCTTTAAAAACTTTTAATGCACTCAAGTTGAGATCCGATGGATCATAAACCCAATTAGAAACGAAAAGATAACCCTCATACAAGAAACTAAGATAAAGGAGAATTAATTCTTAAAAACCATCAAATATTTTTGATATAATAATTAAAGTTTTTGTAAAACCCCCTAATAATCATGCTAAAACTAAATAATGTTGGCAATGTTTAAGAAATTTTACAATAGATCTCCCACTAATAAACATTATCACAATTATAGATTTCAACCTGGCTCTAGATCAAAAGAGAAAGAGGAGGGTTTATGTCTGCCATAAATTTCCATAAATAATGGAAGATGTTATTCATGTGTGGAAAATAGTGAGCTTCAAACTTACAAAAGGAAATTCACTTTGACCTTGAGGAGGGTTGGCATCTGGTCCATTAGGGAATGCATCGTTAGATTCCTTGTTTGGGATTTTACCTCAATAATAGAAGCACTACACCTTAGGAATCATCCCTAATGCAATGCCATGTTATCATAATTCTACTTCACTACTTTTGAGAATGGTGTAGGCCCTATTAAGTTTCATTTTTTTTCTGTCAAACATAGTTTTCTTATGAAGGAATAATGGACCTATTAAAACAGGGTTAAGTATTATTCAAAAAATTATGTATATAAAAAAACAAAAGAGTATTATGTAGCATAGTTATTTCCTTTCAAAATAGATACCTAATGGTTAAGAACAAGTTTTTCTCATAGGAGATCACAGGTTCAAATACCAAGGAGGTAAGGGTATGTACACCTTTGTAGTCTTTAGCAGTAAAATTGCTATGCAAAATGAGGGTCCCTTGTCCCACAAACAAGGATCTATCATACACAAAATTGGTTTTTGGCTTGGTTGTGACCTTAAAAATAGATTATTAGTCAAACTTAACTAGTCCTAATGGTTAAGAACATGTGTTTCCTCCTAGGAGGCCATACATTCGAACATGAAGGGGGTAGGGTATGTACACTTCTATCCTCTTTAGCAATTAAATCGTGTAGAGGGGGGTCCCTTGTCCCACAAAAGGGGGGTATCTTACAACAAATTGTTGTATGGATAGGATGTGACCTTAAAAATATATTATTATTATTATTATTATTTATCCTAGAAAATAAAAAGTCTAACAAATTAATTACAAAAAAATGATACTTTATTACAATACGTAAAATATTACATATATGAAAATGAAAGAGATTGGAAAAATATAATCTAAATATATATATTACATTTGGTTTTTGATATTTTACCAAGCATCCCATCCTCCAACCCATAAGGGCTAGATATTCATCATGGCTCATGAAGAACCTCATCAATAATTGTCTCACTAAGAAAAAACTTGTAACAAGAAAGCTTCGAACTCAAGTAGGCAGGAAAATAATACTTATTCAAAACCACCCAAGGTAGACCCAATTAACACCCACTACAATTCTATGTCTCCATATAATTAATATATTAAGTATAATCCATTTATTATGGAAATTAAATAATTTCTGAATGATTATATAAATTTGTATTTGAAAATATTATTATTTAATTTAAATAATAAAACATAATTTAAGTGAATTTCCAATAGCTCATTCGATTAAGATGTGGGTCTCATCAGTAGTGTGGCCCAGGTTCAATTCCCCTTAGGGGTGACCTTGTTGGGAGGAGACACCCAAAAGAGAAAGTGTTGATGTTTCTCCAAGTGGCAACATTGGACAGATATTCTCCTGGATTGATCTTGCTGACTTGACCAAGGTGTAATGATGCATTCACTCATGAGGCTATGCTAGTGGTGAATGTCCTTGGTAGGGGTAGTCAAACAATCACTTATGACCCTATACTAGTGGTGATTAGTCGTAAGCTGCTCTCACAGTGCTTTCTCTAGGACAATGATCTACTCTATATTAGAGTGTTTGAATTTTTTATTTGATAGGCGATCTAATTCCCTTTTGGAATATACAAGTCTAGTCTAATGTTTAATTTGACATAATCTCTAAGTGTCCAAGACTTCTTACTGTGGGTCAAATAAACATTATATCTCTATAAGTGAATAGGTTTTCATGTGAAGAGGAGAACATCAACAATGAAAACTTTTCTATAATGAAGAAGTAACCATTAATTTAAGAAAACCATTCAAGAAGTCATAGAGAGAATTGAATAAGTTCCAAAGAATATTGAAGACAAAAAGACAAGTCAGCCTAAAGGAAAGGACAAATTTGCCCCCAAAAATGTTCAAGTCGACCCCATTGAGGAAAACGTTAAGTGAACTGAAGAACATAAATAAAGCGCTCCAGTAATTTATTTTCACTCATCATCCAACATCTTCTCTACTACACAAGGGAAAACTTTCCAAGGAGGGATGTTGAAGATAACAAGGATTAGATTTAGAATTTCTTATTATCTCTAGAATATTTTATACCCTTCTTTGGGTTTCTTGTGAAAAAGGGAGAACCTCTTATAAGTTAGGGTTTCTCTTCATGAATGGTATTGTACTTGAATTGGACTACTTTATTACAAAAACGTTTGTTGGGTTTTCTCCCTATTGGGTTTCCGAGGATAAGATTCATGTGTCTCTTGTGCATGGTTATATTTCTATGATCCTGTGTTTCCACTGCAATTTAGGTTGAAATTTTCAGTGTATGATTGTTGAATGAAAAATTTGGGATGAAATGAATTCTTGAAATCATGGTGAAATAATTGTCAAAATCAGAAAAATAGATAAAAATTCAACATGGTATCAAAGAAATTTTGAAAGATAGTCAGTGATTAAGTTACCACCCCAACTTCGAAAAAGTAGGGTTTAGAAAATTAGGTCTAAAAAAGAAGGGTCCAAAAAATAATTCCCAAAAAATTAGGGCCCAAAAAGTAGGTCCTAAAAAGTAGGCCCCACTAAACATATCTGAAAAAGTAGGGATGGAAAACTAGGTTTAAAAAATAGGGCCAAAAATCAAGTTTGAAAAAGAAGGGTGCATCTTTCCATGGAGCCATATTTCAATTTCGTCAAATTTCAATTTTGACCTAATTCTCGTTGGGACTAGGGTTTCTAGATCAGATTTCATATTTAGATGGCATATTGGATGGTGCTAGAAAATAGAAGACAAATTGGATGGTGCTAGAAGAAAGATTAGATGGTGCTAGAAAATTTAGACCCTGAAAGACCAGGACGCTTTTCATCTTGGATGAAAATGATATTCAATATTATGTAAACAAATATGTCTCTGGACCAGAAGATGCTAAGGAGAAAACCAAGCACAAGAAGAATAAAGAAAACAGTAAAAGGATCACGATATATTTAGTAAACAAATAATTTGATTCCATGTATTATTGAGTTGAAGACTTCCAATGAGATGTTTGATTCCTTGGTGATATTGTTCGAGAGTGAGAACACTAGCAAGAAATTAGCCTTGAGGAATAAACTCTATGGCATCATGATGACCAACTCAGATTCAATTTTCATTTATTTTATGAAGGTATCCCAATTAAGAGATCGACTTAAATCAATCAGAGACATCATTAATGGTGTTGAACTTGTTATGAGAACTCTTAATGGACTTCCTTATTCATCGAAGTCATGTATTCAAAGAATTTGTGGACGAGAGGAGTTACCCAAGTTTGATAGACAATGAGATAATTTTATCCATTAACAGGACAGAGTATTTTCCAAGAAAATTTTGCAGAGACCTCAGAATGACAAAAATCAAGCTCTAATAGTTCATGCAAGAAGAGGAAAAGGAAGAAGAAATTTTGGGAAGAAAAATACAGGTGGAGGACCAGCTCGAGTTCGGGAACAAAAGAAGGTTTTTTCAAGGATAAAGTGCTTAAATTGTCATAAATTTGGTCACCTTTCTAATCATTTTCCTCATAATAAAATGAAGGTAAATTAACATGCATCAACAGTCGATGTTGATGAGCATCCACCTCACAATAAGACAAAGGAATCCAAACTTGATGAGATTGCAAATGAACTTCGAAAAGGGTATTTCTTCTAGTGCATATGGACCAATGAAAACATCACATTTGGATGTTTTCATGTACTATGTGAAATCCATTGACAATTTATCCTAGAAGTACATATAAGTTAAGAGTGCATTGTATCTCTTGAATGAACACGAGCAATTCTTATCTTTTTTGCGTGATATAAGTGAGTCATATCTTATGTAAGTCAAGAGTGAGTCATATCTCTTGGATGGAAAGACTATGTCATATCTCCAATGGATGATAGAAGTGATTCGTATATTTTATAAATTAGGAGTGAATCCAAAGGTTAGGAATTTGAGGATATTTGATTGTCCAATATAGGAGGAAGTTAGAACTTTCTGGGAAGAAGGGTACTTCTATGAGATACAACGAGACTTTGCATTCCTAAAAAATCTACATTCCAGGACAATGTCAGAATGACATTAGTCAGAATGTTAACTTTGATGAGTTCTGTAGCAGGGATTTCTCCCTTGCTACAGGGCAGGAATGGCTACCTTCCATCTATAGGATGGAAGGATAGGTTCCTGGTGGTGGATGCAAAAAATAAAAGCAAAAATGAAATAGAACAAAAATGAAGAACAACAAAGAAATAATCCCTCTACAAACAAGGTTAGGGTTTAGCTCCAATACCCTGCAAGAACATGTTAGAAAACCTGCAAACAAATAATGGAAACCTGGAAGCAAAGATGGGTTAGATAAAACTAAATAAACAAGAAAAGAACAAAAATTATACCTTCATCTGGTGGAATGGGCCACCATGCCCTAGCTTGGAGAAGCACCTCTCTCTCTTGGCAATGGGGGAGCTATGGCTCAATGGGAGGATGGATGAGAGGGAGTGTTGGTGGCTTGAGAGACAAATGGTCTCAAGGCATCCACTTGGGTAGCATAACAGTATGCAAGGGAGGAATGATTTGAGAGTGACCCCCACCCCTCTATTTATATCTTTTTTGGGGTTTTTTAGGGTTTTAAGCCCTTGGTTGGGACTTTAGGCCCTTTTTTGGGCTTTTAGCACCTTCTGCCCTATCTTTAGCTCCTTTTGGGGTTTTAAGCTCCTTTGAGGGGTTTTAGCCCCTTTTGGAGGCTTTAGCCCCTATGAGAGCTATTTTGGCTCTTTTTAGGGGATTTTAAGCCCTTTTGCTCATTCTTAAGCCTTTTTTAGGGTGTGGGGGTCCAACGGGGTGAAATGAGGGTCGTGCATGGGTGTCCTTGGGTGGTGTAGGCCATGTAGAGCTGAGTGAGGGATTTTTTGGGTGAACAGATTGCCCCCTGATGTGTGAGGGTAGGAGCTCATCATATGGCCAACGAACATCATAGGATTTTCTGTGGAGAGGAGGTGATTCCTGGGCTGGGGCATGGTGGCTTTTGGTTTTTGTATTAATATGGTTCCCATCAATGGGTGAGATACAAATAATGTGTGACATGTATATGGACAAGGCGGGAATCCCCATGCTCGTAACAATGTCAAAAGAATAATCTGATCTATGCTCTATAATACAAGAGCCAATCATATACAACTGATGATATATAGTGGTTTCCTTGATGAGAGGATGAATACAATATTGATCTGAAGAATTGCTACATTGGACCCATGGCATTCTCATGGAATGCTATATCTTCATGATTGATGGCCTGCTAGATCTGGAACAGTACATAGCTGTATGGACTCACTGATGGAGAGTCAGAGTCTCTGTGGTACAAATATGTTGCATCAATCATAAATCTATATAGAATCACTGCTAGGGCTTCTGAACACTGTCTCCAATGCAACTCAGAAATCACAAGGGACATGAACCTATCGGGGTCCCTCAAATAGACTCATCAATGTGCTAGAGTCAAGTGACATCTAGGGTCTTCGACCAAATACTGCACGAACCAATACCCTGTATGAATCTCAATGGTGCGATGATGTATCTGGAGTCGAGCACATGAGAAACAACCATCCCGAGAGGCATTAAGGACTCCTCTCAAGTGGTCCAAGGAACTAATCAATGAGGTTAATGAAACCAAGATACAGGGACCTTTGGGTCTATCCTCTGGAATATGTGTGTTGTCATTAATAGAGGGAGACCTGCCCTTGGTCAAGGAAATGGTGTTTCCTTGACCAAAAGCACGAGGGAGATAAACAAAAAATGTGAGACAGTCTGCGGACTTACCAACTAAATTGGGTGGGGGAGGGAAGGAGTTGAACAGGGGTAGAGGGAGTGTAGTAGACTCAAAATTCCTTTGTTCAGAGTATGACGGCAAGGTGGACCAGGCAGCAAATGAAACTGACTCATGGGAAAGGGATCATAGTTGTAATATTGGGAATGTCACTCCAGATGGGAAATACTTGGGGGAGGTGGACACTTTTGATATTGATGGGATCCAACGAAGACATGTTGTAGAGTACTCTGAACAAAGGAGACCCAAAGTGGGAATGCTACCAATATGTTATCTATGGGGTGGTGTCTAAAGACACCATTTTGGTACGATATCATGGATTTTTGGCAAGCCTAAGAAAGTAAATGCTCAATGGTGCTTTCAATTTTAGAGAGTCTGAAAGCATGAAGAAGACTCCAATGGGGGCTCTTTTTCATTGGTAGTCTCTTGTGCCCGAAAAAGGATAAAAGTATACATAGGAGAGCTCACCCATCCTATAGGGGATGAGAGACTTCTTTACCATTAGTAGTCCAATCAATCTGAAAAAGGTTAAACCTATACTGACTGAATGGTCATTCAGATACTCTTACGAGCATGAATGAAACCAAGTTTGCTCAGCAATATTTTCTTGATGAGAAGGTTGGAAAAGAGCTTAACGAAAACCCATGGTGAGATTTTTCGTAAAGTTCGGCCCCTTTGCCTGAGAAAGCATAAAAGTATGTAGAGGGGAATGGTCTTGGCTTAAATGTGCCAAGGTGGTCCTTTTCATTTGATGGTCTACATAGTCCGCAAAAGGAGATAAATGAGACAATGTAGATGCCCTTTCCTATACTTTAACGAGCAGGAAAGGAAGCAGTTGCACTCATCAATATTTTCATTCTTTTAGGAGTCAGAAAAGAGCTTAAAAGAAACTCCATTATGTCAACCAATCGAGGGGGCACTGATGGTGCCCCCATGTCGGGACAATGGACAGTGGTCGAAAGGTCATCAGTATAGTATGGATGGAGTAGGTGGCTCTTGGACATACATGGGATAGATCGTGACAGAGGCACATGAATTGGTGCGGTAAAGGCATGCAAACTGAGGTGGCTCTTAGACAGAGGTCAGGAGAGTTGTGTGTGAGTTGTGGTGGACAAACTTGACTACATGTGATGTGAGTGCAAGTCTAGAGGCAGTTATGTGCCAAATTCATGCAAAATAAATGATCTATCTTCCGAGTGAAGGCCCAGAGACCTGCGTAAGGTGCGGTGGATGGATTAGATAGTTATATGCTGAAGTAAAATGATGTTCCTTCTGGGTGGTGGCCCAGGAACCTGCATGATTGGCAGTAGGAAAGTGTAATGCAAGTACAGGTCTGGAGACACTTACATCACAATGATGTGGCTCGTAAACTGAGGTAACTTCCAGGAAGCGGTCCCAAAAATTACTTGTTAAAAATGAGATGATGGTCTCATTAGGAGATAGAAATTTGAGCCCAGTGGTGTGAGGGGTGTCTCGAACAAGCTCTGGGTCACTCTGAACCAACAGCTAATGGTGCTACCCATAAATGGGGGGTTTCTGATTTGTGGTAAAAATGTTGTAAAATAAAAAGGGACAAGACTATATTGTAAGATGAACTGCATGTCACTTAAATAGGTGACGTTAGAGAGAAAGTGGTTTGGATTTCAAGAGGATCAGTGGTCATTCCTTTGTGTGACACGATGAACCCTAGGAGACGGCCCGTTGGGACATAGAAAACACACTTGAAAGGGTTCAAGCAGATCCTATACTTATGACACCACAGGAAGGTTTGCCACAAGTCATTTATGTGTTGTGCTTGCTTCCGTGACCGCACAATGAGGTTGTCAAGATAGACCAACATGATGTGGATGTGGTCGTGGAAGCAGTGTGTCATGGCACGCTCGAAGATGGCTCCAGCATTATTCAAACCAAAGGGCATTACTCAATAGGTGAATGTGCCCCATGGGGTTGTGAATGCAGTCTTGTAACAATCTTCTTTTCGGATATGGATTTGGTTATATCCAAAAAACCTGTCCATGAAGGAAAAGACCTCATGTCCAGCGCATGCATCAATAATATGATCGATGAAGGGTGTTAGAAAGTTGTCTTTGGGACACACCCCATTGAGATCATGGAAGTCTGTGCAAACACAGATGGTACCCTATTTTTTATTCACAGGAATAGGATTAGAAACCCAAGTGGTGTAGGCAATGGGGTAAGTGAAGTCGGCTGTGCACAACTTCACTATCTCAGCTTTGACTGTGACCGCTTTGGAAGGATGAATTGGCCATTGCTTTTGGCCTATGGGGGCCACATCAAGCCATGTGTCGATGTGGTGTTCCATGATGGATGGATCCAACCCAGTAATTTTAGTGTAAGACCAGGCAAAGATGTCACGAAATTCTTGGAAGAGAGATTTGTAGGTAGTGACTTCTTCCTGGGAGCAGGATGCCCCCAGCATGTTTTTTCAACAACCTCGGGGTTGGTTGAGATGTTGATTTTGATGTTTGGTGAGATGTTGGCCATGTTCCCTTTTTCGAAGACATCTGGTGCTGGAATGGGGTTTTTGAACCAGTCAACTTTCCCATGAATGAAATCTTTGGTTTCCACGAAAAACTAGTCAGAATGCGACACAAGTTCTTCAGGGAGGAAGAATGAGCGATGGTGCATGTCGTCCCATGGGTATTCTAGGGTAGTTAATGCTTCAATTATCTCCTCATCATTGCGGAAGCAACAAAGAGACAGGTCTGATGGACCGTCATTGGAGGTGGAGACGAGCTGGTCTGTAGCAGGGATTTCTCCTTGCTACATGGGCAGGAATGGCTACCTTCTGTCTATAGGACAGAAGGATAGGTTCCTGCATGTGGAAAATGCAGAAAATGAACGGACAAAAAGAAAGCAAAGGACAAGCAAGAAAATAGTAGTCGTGAGCCCCTCTACAAACACTGTTCGGGCTTCACCTTGGCAACCTACAAACAATCTATTAAGCAAAAAAAAACCTGCAAAACATGTTAATAAAAAAACCTACAAATAAACAGGGGTTAGAAAACAACTAAGCTTTAAAAATGCATGAAAAATAACAAGATTATACCTCCTTTGGTGAAATGGGCCACCATGCCCTGGCTGGAAGGAAGCACCTCCCTATCTCACTCAGCAATGGAAGAGGAGCTATGGCTCAACGGGGGAAATCAGTGGAAGAGAGAGGGATGTGGGTGGCTTGAGAGGCCAAGGTGTCTCAAGGCATCCATGGGAAACATAACAGTATGCAAGAGAGGTGTTTTTGAGAGTGACCCCACCCTCCTTTTATAGCTTTTTGGGGGACTTTTAGAATTTTAAGCCCTTGGTCAGGGCTTTAGCCCCTTTTTTGGGCTTTTAGCACCTTCTGCCCTAAATTTAGCTCTTTTTAGGGTTTTAGCCCCTTTTGGGGGACTTTAGCTCCTAGGATAGTATTTTAGGCTCCTTTTTAGGGGTTTTAAGCCCTTTTCTTCATTCTTAAGCCATTTTGAGGGTGTGGGGGTCTAATGGAGTGATATGAGGGTCATGAAATGGTGTCCTTGGGTTGTGTAGGCCATGGAGAGCTGAGTGAGGGATTTTTTGGGTTAATAGATTGCCCCCTGATGTGTGAGGGAATGAGCTTATCATATGGCCGACGGACATCATAGGATTTGCTGTAGAGAGGTGGTGCTTCCGAGGCTGAGNTTTTGTATTAATATGGTTCCCATCAATGGGTGAGATACAAATAATGTGTGACATGTATATGGATGAGGTAGGCATCCCCATGCTCGTGACAATGTCAAAGGAATAATTTGATCTATGCTCTAAAATACAAGAGTCAATCATATACAACTGATGATACAATAATGGTTTCCTCAAATGTGAGGCTGAATACAATACTAATCTGGTACATTGGACCCATGGCATTCTCATGGAATGCTATATATTCATGACCAATGGTCTGCTAGATATGGAATGGTGCATAGCTGTATGGACTCGTTGATTGAGATTCAGAGTCTCTGTGGTACAAGTATGTTGCATCAATCATAAATCTATATAGAAGCACTACTATGGCTTCTGAACACTGTCTCCAACGCAACCCGAAAATCACAAGGGACATAACCTATTTTAGGTCCCTCGAGTGGACTCATCAATGTGGTAGAGTCAAGTGACATCTAGGGTCTTTGACCAAGTACTGTGCGGACCAAACCCTATACGATTCTCAACGGTGTGATGATGTATTTGGAAACGAGCATGTGAGAAATAACCATCCTGAGAGGCACTAAGGACTCCTCTCAAGTGGTCCAAGGAACTCATCAATGAGGTTAATGAAACCAGGATACAAGGACCTCTGGGTCTGTCCTCTAGAATACATCTGTTGTCTTCGACAGAGGGATACCTACCACTAGTCAAGGCAATGATGTTTCCTTGACCAGAAGTGCAAGAGAGATAACCAAAAAGGTGTGAGACAATCTGTGGATTGACCCACTGAATGGGGGGGGGAGGGGGAGGGAAATAATTTAATAGGGGTAGGGGGAGTGTGGTGGAATCAAACTTCCTTTGTTCAGAGTATGACAATAGGGCAGACTAAGAAGCAAATGAAAATTGACTCATGGGAATGGGATCATAGCTGTAGTATCGGGAATGTCACTGCAGATGGGAAATACTTGGAAGAGGTAGACACTTTTGATATTGATGGGATCCAAGGAAGACATATTGCAGAGTACTCTGAACAAAGGAAACCCAATGTGGGAATGTTTCCAAACTGTTTTCTATGGGGTGGTGTCTAGGGACACCGTTGTGGTACAATCTCATGGATTTTTGGCAAGCCCAAGGAGGTAAATACTTGATGGTGCTTTCAATTTTAGAGAGTCTGAAAGCATGAAGAAGACTCCAGTGGGGGCTCTTTTTTGTTGGTAGTCTCATGTGCCCAAAAAAGGATAAAATTATACATAGGAGAGCTCACTCATCTTGTAAGGGATGAGAGACTTCTTTACCATTAGTAGTCCAATCAGGCCGGAAAAGGTTAAACCTATACTGACTGGACGGTCATTCAGATACTTTTACGGGCATGAACGAAACCAAGTTTGCTCAGCAATATTTTCTTGATGAGAAGGTTGGAAAAGAGTTTAACGACAACCCATGGTGAGATTTTTCGTAAAGTGCAGCCCTTCTGCTCGAGAAAGCATAAAAGTATGCAAAGGGGAATGGTCTTGGCTTGAATACACCAAGGTAGTCCTTTTCATGAGATGGTCTACATGGTCCGCAAAAGGAGATAAATGAGACGATGTAGACGCCCTTTCCTATACTTTAGCGAGTGGGAAAGGAAGCAATTGTGCTCGGCTATATTTTCATTGTTTTAAGGAGTCAGAAAAGAGATTAAATGAAACTCCAGTGTGGTCAACCGATTGTGGTGGCACTGGCGGTGCCCCATGTCAGGACGGTGGACAGAGGTCCAAAGGTCATATGCATAGTATGGACTGAGCAGAAGGCTCTCAAACATACCAATACATGCATGGGATAGATCGTGACAGAGGCTCACGAGTCGGTGCGGTAGAGGCATGCAAACCAAGGTGGATCTCAGATAGAGGTCAGGAGAGCATGTGTGTGTGTTGTGGTGGACGAGCTTGACAACATGTGATGTGAGTGTAAGGCTAGGGGTAGTTCTATGCCAAATACATGCAAGAGAAATAAATTGTTTTGTGGACAGTGGTCCAGAGGTCCACGTAAGGTGCGGTGGATGGAGAAGACAAATATGTGTTAAAATACAAAACAAAACTAAAAATGGTGTCCCTTAATGGGCGGTGACCCGAAAACTCACATGAGTAGCAATTGAGAAGTGTGATACAAGTACAGGTCCATAGACACTTGCATCATCATGTCATGGCTTCGTAAATCGAGGTGACTTGTGGGAAATGGTCCCGAAATTAATTTATTAAACATGAGACAATGGTCTCATCAAGAGATATAAATTTGAGCCCGGAGGTGTGAGCGGTGTCTCGAACTGGTTCCGGTTGACTTTGAATTAGTAGCTGATGGTGCTGTCCCTAGTGCGTTGGTGCACTTAGGATTTTTTGTCTCGTTATGTATATCCTGTTGAGAAATCATATGTGGCTTCTCATTTTGTATTGGACATGTTTTGGACATGCGACTTATCTATTTATCTATATATATTTTTTATGCACGTGGATGCGTTTTTATTATGTGAGTCTTTTTATGATGATGTGGAATGCAAATGTCTATGTGATGTATTATTACACTTGTGTGTGCATTTTTGGACATAGTTATGCATGATGTTATGGTTGTATGTTTCCTATATGTGGTTTTGGATGTGTCAAATTAGAATATCATTAGCCATTTGATCTACGACACTATTGAGGTTTCTAGGAACATGTGTGAATGTGATGGATTCAAATGCTCTAACCATCTGTTTAGTGCAAAGGTACTTTATAAAGAGGCAGGGATCACGTACCCGATAGTAGTTTTTCAACTGATAAACAAGCAGCTGGGATTCTAAGAAGACATCGAGATGGTGAATTCCTAACTGGAGAGCAGCGGCCAAGAGGCAATTGACACCATCATATTCAGCCTGGTTGTTGGTTGCGGTACCCATGCATATTCTATCGATGTGGATCAACTCACGCGATGGGGAGTGGATGACCCATGCAGCCGAGGTGAGGTTTAGAGACCATCTACTTGCTCCATCAGCGAATCCCATATACTAGTTTGAGGTGTGCTCCATCTGAAGCAATGAGAGGAAATGATACATAAGACTCAATTTTGAAAAATGTGTAAAACAACAAATGGAAAGATTATAATACAAACTGAACTGTCGTCACTCAAAGGGATGATGTTAGAGGGAAAGTTGTTTGGACTTCCATGGGGTTAGCGGTCATTCCTTTATGTGACACGATGAACCCTAGGAGATGGCCCGTTGGGACACAGAAGACACACTTGAAAGGGTTCAAGCAGATTCCGTACTGGAAACATCGTATGAATACTTGTCGCAAGTCATCTATGTGCTGTGTTTGCTTCTACGACCGTGCAATGAGGTTGTTGACACAAACCAATATGATGTGAATGAGGTCACAGAAGCATTGTGTCATGGCACATTGGAAGGTGGATCCAGCGTTTTTCAGGACGAAGGGCATGACTCGATACGTGAATGTGCCCTACGAGGTTGTGAACGCCATCTTGTAATGGTCTTCTTTCTGGATTTGGATTTGGCTATAGCCGAAAAATCCATCCATGAAGAAAAAGGCTTCATGTCCGGTGCATGCATCGATAATCTGATCAATGAAAGGTGTGGGGAGGTTGTCTTTGGGACATGCCCCATTAAGGTCACGAAAATCGGTGCAGACACGGATGGTACCCTATTTTTTATTCATGGGAATAGGATTAGAAACCCATGTGGTGTACACAATGGGGTAGATGAAGCCGGTAGTGCGCAGCTTCTCTATCTCGGCTTTCACAACGGCCACTTTGGAAGGGTGAATGGGCCGTTGCTTTTGGCATACGGGTGAAACATCGGGCCATGTGTTGATGTGGTGTTCCATGATGGATGGATCTAAGCTGGTCATTTTAGTGTACGACCAGGCGAAGATATCACATAATTCTTGGAAGAGAGCTTTGTAGGCAGCAACCTCTTCCGGGGAGAAAGATGCCCCCAGCATGATTTCTTCAACAATATCAGAATTGGTTGAGATGTCTATTTTGATGGTGAGTGAAATGTTGACCTTGTTACCTTCTTCAAAGGTGTCTGGTGCCAGGATGGGGTTCTTGAACCATTCGACCTTCCCATAGATGAAATATTTGGTCTCCACAGAAAACTGGTCAGACTGCGACACAAGTTCTTCAGGGGGGAAGAACGAGCGATGGTGCATGTCGTCCCATGGGTATTCTGGGGCGGTCAGAGCTTCAATTATTTGCTCATCGTTGTAGAAGAAACGAAGAGACATGTCTGATGGACCATTGTTGGAGAAGGAGATGAGTGGGTTGATGGAACTAGACATCATGTAAATGAGCATGGTGTCTTAAGAAGGAGGTGGTGGGTGAACTTCTTCGATCAAGGTGATTTTAGACTCAAGGAAATGTTGACGGAGGTCAGTTAGATCCATTCAAAATTTGGGCAAGTCTTGGAAATGGTGAGAGTAATGCCCATACAAACCGCAGAGGGGGCAAGCATGGTTTGTTCTCAATGCCTTGTTTCATAATACTGGCATGCTTGGAATCTCAACAACATGGAGGTTTTCGTTTATATCCATGGCGTCCAAGTGCGCATGGATCATTGGGATCTTAGGGAAATTCTGAGTTGGATGGCCCTATTGCTTGCAAACAATGCAAGGTGGGATTGGCCAAGGTTCTGTGATAGTTTTGGCATTCTTGCCCTTGGCCCTTTTCGGGTGGGGCAATGTGGGTGCGGGTGTGGCGGTTGGCTTTTGCATGCCAGGTGGTGGGTGAGACTCGACCGCAATGGGTTGCGCTGGGGTTAAGACAACCTGGGGCATTGGTGGTTGAGCTAGTGGATCAAGCTACCACACCGGAATTCCCAATGTAAAGTTGGGTAGGCTTAAGGTGGCCATTATTGGCTTGCTCATGACACCAGGTGGGGGAAAGAGGAAGGGAATCATATGGACTAGAGATGAGCCCAGATAAATCTTTGCTGGTTGCATGTGGGGATGCATTTGTGGTTGCAGCTATGTGTAATTCTACTACTGCGAGTGATGTTGCAGCTGTTGTTGGTGTTGCGGCTACGGACTATGTTGTGGTTGTGGTTGGGGTTGCGGCTGCAGTTGTTGTTTGGGTGCATCAGTGCTTGATGAGACCATGCAAAAGTATGGAGTTTCATTTTGTGTTAGTGGTGGTGACACTAATGGGAAAGGAACCATCATGGTGGTATTAGCAAACAACCCAGCACCCACATTCAACAATGGGGAGGCTGGTGTGTTTTCAACCATGGTGTTGATTACAGGCATGACATTAGCGTGTGTGGTCATCCCTTGTGTCTCAATGGTGGTGATGGTGGGGATAGCATTGGCGGCTGTCGTTAACCCTTGCGGATCATGATAAGTGAGTTGATCAGCCGTCAAAATATTCCCTTCGTGGGGGAACATCATGAGGTGGAAGACAGTTGATGCGACCGCTGTCATGGCGTACAGATAAATTCTCCTGAGGAGAAGGTTATAGTCGAGTTGAGTGTTTACAATTTCTATGTCAATCAGCACTGTCTTCCTAGCTAATGTGATGGGGATCTGGGGGAGGATTCCTTGGGATTTGATGGGATGTCCATCATAAGCCCGAAGGGTTATGGAGGATGGTTGCAGAATTGGGGATCCCAGTTTCTACTAGACTAGGGTAGACATAATGCATGTGGATTCTCCCTCATCCACTATGCACAGGTGCACAACCAAGTTCTAGATAGAGACTAGGATTTGAAAGGTGATGGTGGATGGCATGCATGGTTCTTTATTCTCTGTGTCAAATGTGATCACCTTGGATTCAGAGGGGTCTACTGCCCCAAGGGCGGCTAGTAACACTTTCTGCTACATTGGGCACATTTTGAGTACCTTAAGAGTGGACATGGTCGTTGGTGTTTGGGCCAAATTGTCCACAATGCTATAGCTGACAGCAACTCTAGCTGTGGTGTTGTTGGCCACTCAACGTATGGGGGGGTGGGGGAATGGGGGTCACTGAAGAGGTAAGTTGACTATTTTGGATGTAGATGTCACTGATGTGTCAATGGGTTCAGTGGTGGTACCGTACTGATTCTGTCTAGTTTGTGGGTTAACCTCTTCAGTCGCCATGGATAGAAGGTGGTGGACACCTTTTTATGCCATGGGAGGTGCCCTTAGAGCTTTGGGATTGGCATGGGGAGGGGGTGTGGTTACCACTAATCCTTGGACTGGTAGTGGGTTTTGAAGCACCATGGGGGGAGGTCCTTGTGATGTCGGGTTGGGTTTGGCTTGGTTCATAGCGTTGGTGTTTTGTTGGGCCTCATTCTGAATGGCCTGCTTAGTGCCACCCATGAGGGGACACTCAAATCTGTAGTGCCCATAGATGTTGCAGAGTGTGCAGGGTTGGTTTGTGCATAGCGGGGCGTTGCGTCTTGGTTCATTTTGTTGTGGGGGGTTTCGGGTGGGTCGATTTGTCGCGGCATTATTGGGAGGGTTTGGTTTTTGACCGCCTCCTTTGGTTAGTTATTGGCTTGGTTTCGAGGATGATTATTTCTAGCTTTCCCTTGTTGATTGTTGGGGGTAGGCTGGTTGGGACAGTTTTGTTTTGCAAATACTTGTCCCAATGGAGTGGTTTGAGCAAGGATGGGGGCTTGAATTTCCTACACTTGTGGTGCATAATAAATTTGTGAGGGATGCAGTGCCACAAATGTGGGCATTTGCCTTGTGTACTGGTGTGTTGGTCATGCCATGGCCTGAGCCTACTATGGTGGTGCAAGTTATGCATAGGAATTTGTTGCTCCAGACTGGGACATCATTCTAGCATAGTCCAGAGTTTGGTTTTGGTAAGCAACACTAGCAGTGTTGCTTGGTTGTGGTGTAATGGCAAGTGATGTCAGATGGTGTTCTGGCTGTTGCGAGACCGAGCTTGTGATTTCGTCTACAACATGGGATGCCCCAGTGCATCCTGGTAGGAAGTACCTGGGCGGGGAGCATCTAGAATGACGGTGTATAGATATCCAAACTGAGCGTAGATCAGGTCAAACTATTGGGCTTTTAGTATGGCCTCCTCTTCGGATTGGGGACATTCGGATGTGATGTCCTTTGCTATGGGTGGGAGCAAGGTCTTGAGGAACCAATCCAAGAATATCTTGTTTTCAAGTTGGATTTTACATAAGCTGCAATGTCGCCACCATCATGGATGTGGTTGGTTATATGTGTCGCAGTGGCGCTTTGGCGACAGGATAATAGGATCTCCACCCCTCCGTGATATCTGACAGGGAGTTGGAAATACTATTCGAACATGAAAGCTAAGGAGCTGAAATATGGATATTTGGTCTGTGGTAGCTCAATGTACCATTTGGCCGTGGCACCTGTAAGGTTGCGTTGGAATAGCCTCATCCCAATGGAATCATCTACAATGATGTTGGACAAGCACCATAGATGGAATGTCATAATATGGTTTTGGGGACATTCCCCTGCCTTGCCTTCAAACTTAGGGATGTTTGATGGAAACTTAGTTGGAATTGGAGGCCAAAAAGCTTGATTGCAAATGGGGTCATTTGTCAATTGAGCCAAATCAGGCAAGTTAAGATGAGCCATGAAAGAAATATTGGACCCCAGGTTGATGTGAGATGGGGAAGGGATGGTGGTGGGGTTTGCAGGTGCATAATATACCTATATAACTCGGGGTATTGGTTGTGCCATTGTTTTTATAGCTAATTTTACCACTCCAAGTGAATCACACTTTGTATGGCCTTCCCCTATCCCGCTGCAGACTCCTTAGACCCTGTGGACCATTTTTTGTCCTTTGATGTTCCCTTAATAATCCCTAAAAACATGTGAGAAATGATACACATGACTTTTAAACCCTTAATCGCATATATACGCGGGTTTGACCCCTAAAACCATGTACATCGGGATGTGTGCAAAAATCCAAATCCTTTTGGAGTTTTCCTTGACATGGATCTGACTCACTTGACTCTTGGCCTTCCCTATGCCTTGAGATCACTCGGATTCAACATTTCATTACCCCTTTGAAAAGCTATATAAGGAACTCTATGGTACATTGAAGGCATATGAGAGAATTAAGAGCAAAGAAACTATAGTCCATTGTTGCTGGAACTTATGCTTGAGTCTGCATCCCTTTGTCCCTTGGAGCACTTTTGTGTTCTTCCCAAGCTTGCCTTTTGGTTGTGAGCTTGCTGTCGAGAGATGGAGGATTGAGGTGGTGGAGGCCCAAGTGGGGGATTCAGTTTCTCTGGTTCATAGACGTGCCGTAAAAGGTTGTATCTATTGTAATCTCTTATTTATATTAATAGAAATATATTTTCCTATCCAATAATGTGTGTTTGAATGAATATTTTTCCATGGGATTATTTCAAATGCTTATACATTGTTGATTATATATGCTAGAATAGATATAACACCATGATACAAAGTATGCTTGTATTGTTTACATGTTGTTGAGGAAGTATTTTATCAATTCAAGCTGAAGTTGGAAAGCTCAACGGGGATCTACTTCAACCATCCAGAATAAGGTACGAGGTCTGATCCTTTAGTGTTAGACATTTACTTTCTATTGCATATTGGAAAAGATTGATTTCTGGAGTCAAGTTGTCTATTGTGGTACCCCAAGCCATAGGAATTTCTCTCCGTAACAGAATTGGTGAATTTGCTAGGGAGTTCCTAGTAGTTTTCCTTTGGGGGTTGTTCTATCGGCATTCAATGAATTTGAATTTCTCTTTCTCTCTTGTTTCTGTGTCGGGTTTGGGGGCATGTATGCCTGGTAGTGTCTAATTGGTGTGAAGTTTGTCTCAACTTGTCTATTTGCCTTGATTTTATGCACCTTTTTTCCTATACACGAGTTTTTAACTCACAGTCACGTATACACGTGGGTTTCTCTGCGATTTCCACATATACAGGTGGATTTACTATGAACAATAATGTATGCCCTTAGTTTTTCCTTTTAGGGGAATTTAAATGGTTTCTGGGTGAAGTTTGATGATTGCTAAGTCTCCTTTGGTACTACCTGACTCTGTTTATACCTCTGTTTCTTACCAGAGACGTTTTTTTAGGCTAAATGTTTTCTTTTTTTAAGAAGGTTCTTGTCATTCCATTTTCGATTTTTTGTTTGGGATTAGTGCATTAGAGTTCTTTTAACTTAGTGCTTTGCTTGAGTGTTGTTTGAGTGTGCTTGCAAAGTCTATGGGTCATAGAATCAATCTTTTGTTTTTTGTATCTCATTTTATTTCAAAAAATCCAAAAACATTTGCTTATCATCATGCATTGCATTTTGCATTTTGCATTGTACTTGCACTAGATTTGCTTTGGAGTATTAGTTAGGATTTCATATAGGAAAGGTTGCATTCATCATTTGAAGAAAAATTGTGCATTTCATGTAGTAGCATACCCTGTTTTCATGGACACAATGCATTTGCATTGATTGTTAGGTGTGCATTTTACCTCATGTTGTGTCATAACACCATTAGTTGCACGGCCATATCCCTATTTTGAGTAATAAAGCCAATTAAAAACAATGATAAATTAAAATGAATTACACTCTTTTCTTTTCTAGGGTGCAAAAACAAGCTTAGGTTTTAGGGTCTTGGAATAGTTCATTGTGAGTAAATTCTCCAAGACCACTAAACAACAACATCTATGTGTCTATCCAGGTGAGTGTGTGAAATCCTTGGTATAACCAGTGTTTCTCAAGATCCTCCTCTCAAAAGGGAGTTAAGTACGAGGCAGTGTGAGCTGTTATTGGTTGGGATGACCCCTAGTCATAACTGAGTAGCACCGGAGATATTTCCAGGATTGTATTCGTATCTGGGGGCTCTTTCAAGAGTTTCGGGCTTTTCTACCCTACCCATACAGTCAATCCTACCTGCGACTATCCACCTAAGCATTGATTATATTGAGGTGACCTTAGTGTCCCTACCTAGGATATCGAGGGGGTACTTTGTAGGGGTTATTCTGCGGGTGTCCCAGCCAGGTTGGGGTCGGACAACACAGTCGCTTTACGTGTTGAAGCTGAGGGCCACAATAATTGGTTATGTACCTCCGCTTGTTGTGTATGGGAGTCTCAAGCCTCTCCTAGGAGAGACATACCTGATTCATTCAAAAGCTCACTTACCCTGCCCTTAATTGCTTGCATTTGGATTTAGATTTTATTAGTGATTGCTCTGTGCATGATAGCTTGCCTAGGGTTTGCGTAAATAGAGAGTATTTTCTATTTTTTGAGTCATTGTGGATTCAGGTGTGGCTCCTCATCATTCTCATTGTTTAGTAGGACTTAGACCTTCTACTTCTCCTCCTCCTTTGGGAGAGAGACCTAGACATTCCAGGAAGATTACTTTGCACATTGATTCACACACCATGGGAGACCATATGGGAAGTATTCCTAAACCACCTTCTCCCATTCGTGTAGGTGATGGGGAGTTTAATCCTACCTATGATCCTTCACCTGAATTAGCTAAGTTAGGTCCTGTGATTTCTGAGATAGGAACCTTTCATGATAGACCTACTCACCCTAGGGTTGATTCCCCATTGACACATTACCGGTATGGAATGCCGGAGGATGCCGAGACTCATTTTGAACCCACAAGCACTAGCTATGGTAGTTATGGTATGTCTGGTTTTCCTACACATGATTTGGCATTTCATGTCGAATCTAAATTCGAGCCTAACACTATGCATGGGGGCACTCTCATTCCTTACCATGCGGAGAGGTTTGGGAGCACTAGTCACATTGCACCTTCCATACCGGTGGTGGAATTTACATCACATATTCCTCCTAGGTCTAGGGTTAGTGACCCTATTAGGATACCAGACCCAAGACAAGTGACTATAGGGAATAGTACGTACATTATTACTCAGGTCCCTCCGTCCTCTATCCCTACTTCTTCAAATATTCACCCTCCACCTTATTCACATGGTCCTTCAGGCCGAAACGTTGCTACAAGTCATGTTCATACTGCGGTTACTAGACTTGTTGTGTCTCAACTTCATGTACCTCCCGTTGTTTCGGGAGGTCATGCTCATACTTGTAGAGGTCACATTCCTACTTCTAGAATGTATATTCCTACTTCTGGAACATATGTTCCTACTTATGGAGTGTCTCATGGGACATCTCATGCGATGAATTATGGGCCCTATTACAAGATGTAGTATGGACAGGGTTCTTCACCTTATGGGGGTGGGTATCAAAAACTGGCTTACTCTCCTAATTATGGCTTCATATCTCCTAATGGTCAAGGTCCACCACACTATGGTGCTTCCATGCCACCCTATACAGGTCATATGAGAGGAGGTCACTATGGCCAAGGCCATGGTGGTAATTAGACCAATACAAATCAAACCTATCAGGGAGTTTTCCATCGACCTCATCATCCTAGGATCCCTTTCCTCGCAACACTAAATCTTCCTGACTTGTCGAGATTGATGAACGATCCTGTAGCTCATGACCTGGCTTGTCTAGCTGTCCCCACTAAGCTTCCCTCGGACATACCTAAGTTCGAGAGCAAACCGGGAGAGGATCCGAGTGAACACGTTACTACCTTTCACCTATGGTGCTCTTTGAATTCCTTACATCAGGATTCCATCTATTTATGCCTATTTCGATGCACCCTTATAGGGCCTGTCATGAAATGGTATATAGAGCTTCCTAGGGGAGCATTCACTTTGTTCGACGACCTTGCGATGACTTTTCTTAACCACTTCCAACTACCAATGCGTAATGACATTGGTACTCAACTCTTGTCGACATTTTTGCAAGATAAAGCCACACATATCTCAGATCATATTCAAGAGTGGCATAGACGAAAGAGGTTAATTAAATCCTTTATACCGTTGGATTTCCTCCTCGAGTGGTTCCTCAAGTCATTATTGCCATATATAGCGAAGGATGTTTCTACATCCAGAGTGCAGAATGAGGAACAAGCAATTTTTAGGGCACAGAAACTGGACTTGATTTATGCTCAGTCCGGTTTGTTATATGAGATTATTCCCAATGCTCCGCGTTCTAGTTTTGATCCCAAAGTCAAACCTGGACCACATGCTGATGGCATTGTTGGTTGTGCACGTGTGAAACCTGTGGATTCGGTTGCAAAACAAGTTAGTCAATTGTCAATCAACCAATTTGCTTCGAGACAAGCCATGGCTTCGTCTCAACCCACCCAAATAGCGAGTGTAATTTCAGTGAAATCGTCGGACCAGAAGGGTAACCAGCAGTCCGGATGGAATAGAAAAAAGGGTAAGAATAATCATAAGGGTGGGAATAAGAATGATAATGCTAATAGTAATGACAAGAATGGTCGTAATGCTGGGGGGGACAAGCAAGCTAAACGTAAGGTTAAGTTCCCTTGCAAGTTATGTAAGGACGATCACCTCACTTACTTGTGCCCTCGTATTGAGGAAGCCTCGAGGTTCTTGGCACAGGGCCCAGGTGTGCTAACTAGTCCTTTACCTCACAATATGAACTCGAGGTCCCATGACCAGTCTGGTGGTGATGAAGATCCACTGGAGGGTAGTGGTTGTGGTTGCATTAACATGGTACGTGCTGTGAAAGTTGTGACCTGTGTGAAAGATTATGGTTCGTCACAACCTGGCCCAGGAAAAGAGCCTGATCCACCAGGGTCCCCTTTGCAAATTGAGAAACCTATGGATAAACCTGAAGCTTCACCTCACATTCCTTAGGGAGTCCTTAATCATTCAGGGCACAATCCAAATGCCCGAGCCACCCAAAACTATTTAGTTGTCGAGGATTTGGGCGATACTCCTTGTGCGATGTCTACATTGGAATTGCTTCAAAGTTGTCCTTCGCAAAGAAAGGCATTGCTTTCTACCCTTGGTGTGAATGATGATGATTCTTCCTCCGTGATTAAATTTGAAAATGCAGGACTTCAGCCTCGCTTGCCTTACTATGTGTCTCTTTTGATCCACGTATAATGTCTTAATATGACCATCAAGCACACTGTGATTGACGAAGGCGTTGCCACTTTTGTGATGCCTTTATCTTGTTTGAAGGGTCTAGGTTCCCCTGAGCTATCTAAATCAGCGACCATGTTAACTGTGTTCGATGGGAGATCTTTTAGACCGCATGACATCCTTCCATCCCTTAAAGTCCATTTGGGAGGAAAGATCATTGCAATAGAGGTTGAGGTGGTTGATGCACCCCTTGACTACAATCTCTTGCTGGGTAGGAATTGGATGTACAGTATGCAAGCCATTGCTTCTTCCCTATTCCACACTATATGCTTTCCACATAACGGGAAGATCGTAACAATTGATGAAATGGCATTCAAGAATCCGTCTGTTACTACATCTTTGGGAGCTTCGATCTCAATCGTTGAACACTCTCTACCGGCAACTAGGAGTGTCAGTGTAGGCATGTATCCATCCCTCATGGGAAGCTTTAGTTGTCCTGCACCGGTCCTTATGATAGGGTCTAGTTCCGGTGAGGCTTCGACATCTATGAGATCGGTGTCTTTTCACATGAATCATATGGAAGATCCTTGGATTCTTCCTACACCGAGTACTCTGAGTGATCCCATGGTGATGGATGTGTCATTTCCTGCAACTATGATAGCCTATCAAGCTAATCTCAAGTGTGTTGCAAAGCCTAGTCCTTCCTCTTCACGGACAGAGGAGGAGGACCCTTATGTGCTGCCGACATGGGAAGTATAGTCTTCTCATGCGCATGACTGCCTTGATATGGTTTTCACTTCATATGAATCAATTATTGAGGCTATGTCAGGAGTTGAGCCACCATGGGAAGAACTCCATCATAGATCATACTTTCTTCCTAAGCTTGACTGCTTGGAGCGTGAGGATTTTAGGGCGGTTCTTAGTGAGAGAGTTGGTGGTCCTATAGTTCCATTAAGCTCTCCTAGTCAAATGGCTGATGGAAACATGGCTAACATATATTCAACGATTCCTATCAACATCTCTCATGATCTTGGTAGAGTAGAGAATGTCTATATTGGGGAGGAATGTTCCCATGCTGAGATTCTAGAATACACCGAGCTATTTAAAGAATTTCGTAATATTTTTGCTTGGTCGTACAACAAAATGCCAGGTATCGACCCTCGTATTTTAGAACACAAGATTAAGACTTACCCCAATGCTAAGCCTGTTCGACAACGCTTGCAGACGGTGAATCCTAGGAAAGCACCCACGATTAATGCAGAGATAGAGAAACTATTGAAAGTCAGTTTCATCTATCTCATTCCCTTGATAGAGTGGGTTTCAAACCCCGTTTCGGTAGATAAGAAGCAGGGAGCGATCCACATATGTACTAATTTCTATGATTTGAATCGTGCCCGTCTTAAGGACAATTTCCCCACACCATTTATTGATCAGATTTTGGATAAGTGTGCGGGTAGTGAGGTTTTTTCCTTCATGGATGACTTTTCCGGATATAATCAGATACAGGTTAAACCTGAGGACCAACATAAGACTGCATTTATTTGTCCTTGGGGAACTTTTGCATATCGAAAAATGCCTTTCGGCCTTAAAAACGTCGGAGCTACATTTTAGCAGGAAATGACCTTGATCTTCCATGATCTCAATCGAAGTATTTTTTGATGACCTTGCTGCTCATTCTCATATGAGAATGCATCATCCCTATCACTTGATATTGGTATTCGAAAGATGTCGGCACTATTTGGTTAGATTAAATCTTCATAAGTGCATCTTTTGTGTGAAGTTAGGTCGTTTGTTAGGATTCATCATTTCTAAAGAGGGTATAAGATTCGACCCTTTGAAGGTTGAGGCAATACTGCAGTTGTCTCCCCCGAATAATATTCATCATCTTCAATGTTTGCAAGGCATGGAAAACTTCTTACGAATATTTTTTGTCAACTTTGCCAATTTGACTAGAGGCTTCATGCGTCTATTGAAGAAGGACACCCCTTTTTGTTGGGATGAGCGAGCCCAGGAGTCCTTTGATGCACTCAAGCGAGCCCTAGCATCGGCCCCGGTGATTAGTCCCCCGAACTATAGCCGTGATTTCCTACTTTATGTGGCCACGTCCATGGAGACGATTGGTATGGTTTCGGTTCAAGAGAATGAGGAGCTCTAAGAGCATGTCATATACTATCTGAGATGGAACCTTATTGACATAGAGATTCATTATTCTCATGTCGAGAAGCTTTCTTTAGATACCGTACATGTGGTTCAATGGTTGAGACATTATATTTTCCTTCGCCAGACCTTGGTTGTAGCCCATGTCAATCCATTTCAATTTGTCCTCACTCGAAGGATGATTGGGGGAAAATATAATAAATGGATTGTCATTCTGCAAGAATTCGATCTCGAGTTTATTTTGGCAAAATCGAAGAAGTCTTTAATTTTTGCAGAGCTTATATCAGATTTCCCGAGCGAGGCCGAGGAGTTGGTTTGTGAAGATACGTTTGTTGATGAACACATATTCTTAATCTTAACTTTAGACCCATGGTATGGGTATATCATAATATATTTACAAACATTGAATACCCCTACTCACCTCTCATGAGATGAACGACGATGATTACGTCATGTCTCTAAGAACTACCTCATAGTGGATAACACTTTGTACCGCCATGGGGTAGATTCCATTTTATGACATTGTTTAACTCATGAAGAGGCTGAGGTAGTGCTGAATGATTTCCATGGAGGGGCATGTGGTGGTCATTCATCTGGGCTTTCTACAGCTCAAAAGATCTTAAGAGCGGGTTATTTCTAGCCATCGATCTTTAAGGATTGTGTTGATGTGGTCAAAAGGTGCCAACCTTGCCAGGTGTTCATATGTAATATGCGCTTGAAACCTACCCTGTTACATCCCATTGTCACCACCGGTCCCTTCACTAAGTGGGGGCTCAATTTTATGGATTACAATCCATCTTCGACTGGGGGGCACCATCACATTATAGTGGCTGTTGATTACTTCATGAAATGGGCTGAGGCTATGCCTACAGTAAAATCTGATGGTGAGACAGCCACCCACTTTGTATTCAACCAAATTATTACTCATTTTGGGATTCCAAAAGATCTTGTCACTGACCATGGCTCACACTTTAAGAACCGTATGATGGAAGAGTTGGCATCAAATTTAGGGTACAAGCAAGAGGATTCCTCCTCTTACTACCCTCAAGCGAATGGACAGGTAGAAGTAGTGAATAAATCACTCAAATCCATTCTCCAACGAACCATCGCACAAAGCAAGAATAATTGGCACATCATGTTATATCTTGCTTTGTGGGCATATTGAACCACTGTTAAGACTGCCACCAGTTTTTCTCTATATCAACTTGTACATGGAGTGGAGTCAATATTTTCGGTTGAATGCGAGATTCCTTCTTTGAAGCTAGTTTTAGAACTCTTACCGGACACTTCACCATTGGAGGAGAGTTTGGTCCACCTTGAGCAACTTGATGAGCAGCGTCGGGATGCCTTAGTGGCTCTAGAAGTCAATAAACGTCACGTAAAGGTCCAGTACGATAAGTCTGTCTGTCCAAGGAGGTTTAGCGAGGGAGACTTGGTCCTTTTGTGGGTTCAACCGAAAGAACCCTTGGGGGTAGGGAAATTTAATCCTATGTGGCGGGGTCCTTACGTGGTCAAACGTGTGTTAGAGAATGGTGCTTATGAGTTAGTGGATTACGAAGGAACGGCCTTGGCGGAGCCTAGAAATGGGCTCTATCTCAAGAAGTACTATGCATGATTTTCAGCCAAGGCTGCTTATTGTATATTAGTGTACAGTTTTGCATAGTTAGGTCTTTTTCTTATCGTGATCAGGTTTGTGATTAGTTTTCGTTTATTTTGGCAGATTTCAATGGAATCTTCCACCTACATAGGATTCACAGATGGTGCAAGCCATCACACTCAACACTCAGCCTCTACTGCTTGGGTGATTTATACTCCTATGGGCCAGGTACTATCTTCAGGAGGCATATGTCTGCGGCCATCTTCCAACAATGTTGCTGAATACAGTGCCGTTATTGAGCTTCTACGGGATGCCATTTCACATGGTGTTCTCTCTCTTGAGGTACATATTGATTCGGAGTTAGTAGTGTCACAGCTGAATGGTTTGTACCATGTTAGAGATCCAACGTTATTGAGAAGATTCTTATGTGTGAGATTATTAGAACGACAATTTGACAATATAACATATATACACATTCAAATAATTAATAATCAAGTTGATGACTCATATGCTAACTACATGTTAGATTTGCATTTGTTTCATTCACAGTAAATTCATCACAAACACAATTTTTACACATGTAAATAAATAAACCGATCACCATAAAACTTTTTATATAAACATCCAAAAATGTGATAGTACATAGTGTCATTGGGGCTCTCAAGCCACCAACATATAATACACAGTAATGCAAAATGTATAGACTCCCAGGTATCTAATCATATGGAGGAGGAGGAGGGTTGTGATCATGGAAGGTCACTACGCCTCTAGCTAGCCGTCAGAATAATCGCACCCATGTGCGTGGTACACCCACCACCTGGCGCTGCATAGCCTCAGGAAAGTCCTCGACTTGCACCATGGGAACCCTATGTGTCAACCTCACAACATTGGTATGAATGCTCTGGAGCATCTGCTCCACATCCACACTCGTGATATCATTTCCTCTTCCCCTCCGTCTATGATGAGGGAAGCCTTCTCACCGTCGTGGTCCCACATCTACACACAAATGGTAGATGTCACTATGTATTGTCACAAAAATATGTCTTTTGATTCCATATAATCAGAAAACACAAAAAAATTAAATAACTCAAAAAATTTTAAAAAGAGAGGGTCGAGATTCATTACCTATATTGCTGTATGTCGATATTGGTGGTAGTGGCATGTCCAGGTCCCCCCGAAAATCTATCCCCGCATAGGGGTAGTCATTGATGGAAACTATCTATTGTTGCCACCATGGAAAGAACTCAGCTGGATAGGGGTTGGCCACCCTACCACCCCCTAGTCTGTGCATCGCATCTACCCAACGCTGTTGGGCCAGATCTTAAACCCTGTGAAGAGGAACGTCCACTCTCGGGCTTAATCCTGGAACATTCTCAAAGAAAAATGTGCTCAGTATACTACTGAACCCGAATTTCCACACTCTACCTGCCTTACACTCACTGAGCCGATGTTTCATGTTGCTCAGTAGGGTAGTGCTCCAGTCATAAATCATAGGTCTCATGAACTCCACTGCATAGAACATTAGAGGCTGCAAGTCCTGGTGGAGTGATGCCAAGCTTGCTATCCTGCCCAATGTCAATAGTTTGGCCTTTAGGCCCAGCACTTGTATAGCATTGGTAGGGACCTGACTCCCCACCTTCTCTATGTCTGGATAGCAGTACATTGCAATGTACTCGTCGATAGTCAAGCCACCTCCTGGCCCACCACGAGAACGAAGGTTCACTACTTCCCCTCATCTAGAAATCCCTGTAATGAAGTATATGCCCTCCACCTCTATAGTGAGGGACATCCCATCTATCTGGAAGGACTCCGAGTCTGGATCCCAGTAATCCACCATCATCTGTAATAGTCTTGGTTTGGCCCTCAAACCACCAAGACACCAAAACTTGTATAGTCCACATGCACATAGAGCTTGTTGAGCCATTAGATCGGCCCTTACTACTTCCTCTACTTCACCATGTTCACGCTCTCTCCACTCTAGGACCATCCTGCATAAGAAATTGCAAATTTTCTCATTATATTATTTAAAAAACGTTATGCGTAGCCTCATACGTGACTGTTTTCAAAAAAGCCGCGTATGTACACAGGTTTGGGGGCATTTTCTGCGTATATGCAGCCCTATACGCGGAAAAACTCTTGATTTCTGCATGGGCCGCAACACCCATTTTAGTTTGGCCTAGAAATATTAATTGACCATGGAATTTGATAAAAATTTCATCAAAATGAAAGAGGAAAGCATGTATTAATACGTGGAAGAAACAGTAGTGGATTTCGCTGGCTGGATCTTCTGGAATTCGATGTGGAAAATCTGAGCTCAAATGGGTAAAAGTTTCAAATGTTTCATAATATTTTGAATTGTTTACTATTTATAGAAAATTTTCAAATATTTGAAAATTTTTACCCCCTTTCCTATAGTTTCGACATTTTCTAACCATTTTGGACCGTTTTTGACATAATTCATGATCTAGAGGACCTTTTTCAATGTTGTTTCAGCCGTTGGATTGACCCGTTCGTGTCGATCTCAGGTATCATGTCTAAACTGGCATATAGGTTAGGTTTCATCACCGTTTGCATTTTTCATGACCTTATGACCATTTCATCATAACCTTAGGTACGAACCCACTCTATTGTGTCACGGAACCTTCTTGCTGCTTTAGAAGTGGCATTATATGAGTGGTAGAGCTTCACCTTACATGGGTACCCTATTTAGTGCCTTATTTGCATTTTTTTCCCATGTTGACGTTTTCTCCTTTAGGGTGTGGGAGTCCATTGTATAATACTGCCATGACATTTCGTAAGAGCCTCATACTCCTCTTGATCTTTTGCTGGCTTATTTCCCTCAGGACTCCCTCATGTCAAGTTGTGAATGCATTATCATGAGGTTTTCCTGCCTTATTGAGATTTATGCCGGCTCCCCTGACATTGTGTTTCAGCCATATAGCCCAAGCTTGTCTCATGTCTAGCCATGCAGAGCCATTTTTTATATCCTTCGTAGCTTGTTTCACTTTTTACCCGGAGGGGATTTTCCCTTGAGTGTCGATATCCTACACATGTATCCTTGCATTGAGCATAGGTATGTTCCACTGCTTGGAACTAGTTTGTTTGCCCTTATGACACTCGTCTCCTCCTAATCTATAACTATAAAGCAATTTTATTCCTTTTCATGCTTTTTAAATAATTGAAAAAGTCCAAAAAAATCAAAAAACCAAACAAGGAAAGATGTTATCTGTGGCAGCTATCGAGTCATGTCGCCTTCAAACAGAGCACTATATATCACATCCATTGGTTGGGTTATAGTTTGAATTTAGTAGCTGTACTCATTTATCTGATTTTATCTCCACTCACAAGTTAAGATTCCAGTCCCTATGGAGCCTCTGTCGATGCCTCCTGTGTTGCAGAGATGTCCCAGTTTGTATATCGAGTCTATGCTGCCTCTATTCAGTCACCATATTCCCTTATTCTCTTGTTCGAAGGAAGTTGAAACCTGAGTCGGCCATTCCTCAATTATCTTGACTTTGCATGTCGGCCATTCCCGGTACAGTCACTGGTTCATGCACCTTATGATTGAGTCCTTCCACATTACACAGCTTTGCTAAGTACCTCGTGTTGGATGATGGGGGATGCCTTAATGCCCTCCTTCCAGTGGATTTCATCCCATCGACTTTAGATCATTTATTCTGGAATTGGAATCTAGAGTTAGTTTGAGTGCCTTGAGACTTGTAGTCATCAGTGGCAGGTTCTCTCACCATCGACAGTATTTGGGAATACATTAATGTCCCATGATCGATGGATCCTCTCAAATGTTCGACCTCAACACATTTATTCACACTTGTTAGTTTGCACTCTAGTACCTTGATTCCCATTTTCATTATTGGTGGGTGATCTCATGTCTATTAACGGTATACATCAATCACCAGTAATCAGACGATGGACTACTATGTTGGACCTCGACACCTCTATTCACATAGTAGGACATGTACTCATAGTGGTTTGTGTAGAAGACTTTCCAGATTGGTGGCATCTCTTATATGCTACCTCCTTAATCATGTGATTGTTCATGAGATTTCAGCTCTCGTGACTTGATTCCAGTATATGTTAGACATTTCCAGCCATTATGGAGATTTTGATCTATTATATATCTTCAACCATTATGGAGATCATGGTCCTTTGTATATATTCATCATGGAGATTTTGATTGATGTATATTGTACGTGGTGATGACCACTTATGTGATATCTTGTATCATGCCTATTCATGGCCATTGTACACTTATGTATCCGGGACTGCTATATGTATTTGCAGTATGTGCAGAGTTGTATCATTGTACTATGCTGATTGGGTGGCTGGCCTTCCATTTGGGATCCTTCATCACACCACTTCTGGCATGGAATTATAATGTATTTCGGCCATCGTATGACCCCTCTGACCTTAGACATTACGGGGCATCTGTTATAGCTGATTTTATCACTCTAGGTGAATCACACTTTGTATGGACTTCCCCTATCCTGCTACAGACTCCTTAGACCCCTTGGACCATTTTTTGTCCTTTGATGTTCCCTTGATCATCCCTAAAAACATGTGAAAAATGATACATGTTACTTTTAAACCCTTAATCACGTATATACGCGGGTTTGACCCCTAAAACTGTGTACATCAGGATGTGTACAAAAATCCAAATCATTTTGGAGTTTTCCTTGACATGGATCCGACTCACTTGACTCCTGGCCTTCCCTATGCCTTGATATCACTCGGATTCGACCTTTCATTACCCCTTTGAAAAGCTATATAAGGAACTCTATGGTACATTGAAGGCATATGAGAGAATTAAGAGCAAAGAAACTATAGTCCATTGTTGCCAGAACTTATGCTTGAGTCTGCATCCCTTTGTCCCTTTGAGCACTTTTGTGTTCTTCCCAAGCTTTCCTTTTGCTTGTGAACTTGCTATCAAGAGATGGAGGATTGAGGTGGTGGAGGCCCAAGTGGGGGATTCAGTTTCTCCAGTTCGCAGACATGCCATCATAGGTTGTATCTATTGTAATCTCTAATTTATATTAATAGAAATATCTTTTCATGTCCAATAATGTGTGTTTGAATGAATATTTTATCCATGGGATTATTTCAAATGCTTATACATTATTGATTATATATGCTAGAATAGATCTAACACCATGATATATAGTATGCTTGCATTGTTTACTTGTTGTTGAGGAAGTAATTTATCAATTCAAGCCGAAATTGGAAATCTCAACGGGGATCTACTTCAATTGTCCGGAATAAGGTATAAGGTCTTATCCTTTAGTGTTAGACATTTACTTTCTATTGCATATTGGAAAAGATTGATTTCTGGAGTCAAGCTGTCTATTGTGGTACCCCAAGCCATAGGAATTTCTCTTTGTAACAATTGTAGATGGGCCAATGGCCCCAATTGTGGTGGGAGGGATAGTGTGGGTGGAGGGGACATTACCCCCATGTATGACAGTAGGGGAAATGTAAGTGGATGGTCCACTGCCCCCCTATGTGGCAGGAGGGGTAGTGTGTGTGGAAGGGCCACTGCCCCCGTGTGTTGCAAGTGGGCCAGCTTGTCTAGTCACTATGGGTGGTGGCAGCTGATTGTTGACAATTTGCATGACTGTGCTTGGGTCACTTGTAGGGTTGTTGGTGACAGGTTGTGATGTGGACATGGGTCTACTTTCTATGGTTATGCTGGAAAATGGATCCATATTTGCACTAGCCATGGGGATTGATGGTGCAGTATGGAGGTCTAGTTCATACTGGTATGGGTTTGAATATGAATCAGAGGCTATGTGGCCTTCTGATGGTGTGTGAGGTCATCGAGAATAGGCTCGATGGTGTCAGTTCAACGTTATGAATGGTGGTGGTTTGCCTCTTAGGCATGAGGAAGATCATGGGGGATCAATTGTGTTAGATGTTTATCAAACTGGTGGGTATGATTTTTGGACCCCGGTTTCAATGGCTTCCTCATGGCTGTAGGTGGTCACTCGACCACCAAGACTACCAGAAGACAGCTCTTGGATTTTTCCTCACGGGCGTTTTCTACTCAATCGGTGGGGGTCATTACCCATTTCACTTGGCAATTCCTCTCAATGGCCAGCTACTTTGGGGTTCCCATGGTACTCCTCACAATGAGTTTCTAGGCACTGCCCAAGTACTTCCCACGGTTGAAGCAGTCAGGGTCTTATGTCCTCAAAGACTGCAGATTGTTTGAACTTAGTGTAAATTGATCAATTTTAAGGCCCTCTCAGTGTCATGAACTAAGTTGGGTTGATTGCTTGGTATGGTGTATTTGTTTTTCTATCTTTCTGGTATTTGGTCGCTACAAATGGTTTATAAATTCATTATATTGTGGTAGGGTTCATGTCATTGTGGATGCAAGCATTGAGTAATCAAAACTTTGTAAATAGATACATTTTTAACCTTGAATGTTGATGGCCTAACTAGATGACTACCTTACACTAATATTCCTCTTTAACTAAGAGAAGGTGTTGGGCTCTCAACACAATGGGACTAAGCCCATTTGTAGATCCACAGGTCACCTCCCGGATGCAAGGTTGGTCAACAGGGAGGACGCTTAGCGCTGTGAGAAGCCCTCCTTCTCTACCCCCTCTACCTTCCAGGTCATTTGGTTTTAATGGTTTAGAACAATATTCAATGAAGGGTCTATGAATATATGAGCTTTCACTTCATCGTATCCCAGAATACCCCAGAGGTTGATGACTGGGTAGAAGAGGAAGGGTAAGCAAGACTGTTAATTTTATTGTCAATTTTAGTTAAACTACATTCATTAACCCATTGAGTATTTAACTTACACTTTGTTATGTAAATGAAATTGCAATAAAATGAAACAGAAACATAAATGAAATGATTCATATGGATAGAGGCGGTTGAGCCACACTGACAGTCCCGATAAAAGCAAACAGTGAAGCCCAAAAATGGGTTGCGCACCTGTAAAAGTCATGTTTTTGCGAAGTGGATTCGGATCAAACCATGAGGAATTACCTCAAATGGTTGAAAACCCACTTCGAAAACGGGCCCTTTTACCCCTAATCACTACTCAATTCACAAATGGCTCAACTGTTTGAGCAGAAAATGAGCCTGAACACAGGTGAATTTTCAAAAATTCGGTTCAACTGTTTTTGCACAGTTGAGTGATTTGCAAATCATAGAATGGCCAACAGTAACTAGTACTGTGGCCAAATGGGCTTGGATTGGCCTTGAGGAGGCTCAAAAATAACTGAAAATGTAAATAAATAGCAATCTAAGCTACATTTAATAGAAAAGTTTACCTAGGGAAAAAAACTGAACAAGAAACTAAAACTTTGAAAACTAACCCAAGGATCTTGTGGGATTGACCTGGTATGGTCGCCAATTCTGTAGCAAGGATTTCTCCTTGCTACAGGGGAAGGAATGGCTACCTTCCACCTATAGGAAGGAAGGATAGGTTCCTGAGTGTGGAAAATGCAGAAAATGAATGGACAAAAAGAAAGAAAAGGATAAGCAAGAAAATAGTGGCCGTGAGCCCCTCTCCAAACATTGTTAGGTCTTCGCCTTGGTAACCTACAAATAAGCAAGGGTTAGAAAACAACTAAGCTATAAAATGCATGAAAAACAACAAGATTATACCTCCTTTGGTGAAATGGGCCACCATGCCCTGGCTGAAGGAAGCACCTCCCTTTCTCACTCAGCAATGGAAGAGGAGATATGGCTCAATGGGGGGAATGAGTGGAAGAGAGAGGGATGTGGGTGGCTTGAGAGGCCAAGGTGTCTCAAGGCATCCACGAGAAGCATAACAGTATGCAAGAGAGGTGTTTTTGAGAGTGACCCCCCACCCTCCTTTTATATCTTTTTGGGGGACTTTTAGGGTTTTAAGCCCTTGGTCAGGGCTTTAGCCCCTTTCGCACTAACTTTAGCTCATTTTAGGGTTTTATCCCCTTTTGGGGGGCTTTATCTCCTAGGAGAGTATTTTAGGCTCCTTTTTGGGGTTTTTAAGCCCTTTTCTTCATTCTTAAGCCATTTTGAGGGTGTGGGGGTCTAATGGAGTGATATGAGGGTCATGAAATGGTGTCCTTGGGTGGTGTAGGCCATGGAGAGCTGAGTGAGGGATTTTTTGGGTTAACAGGGTCGGTAGAACTGGACATCATGTAAAAGGACATGGTGTCCGAAGAAGGAGGTGGGGAGTGAACTTCTTTTATCAAGGTGATCTCAGATTCAAGGGAATGTTGACGGAGGTCGGCTAAAGCCATTCGAAACTTGGGCAAGTCTTGACAGTGGTGAGAATAGTGTCCATACAGTTTGCAAAGGGCATAAGCATGGTTTGTTCTCAATGAATTTTTTCTCACTATTGGTACGCTTGGAAGTTCAACCACGGGGAGATTTTTGGTTGTATCCATGGTGTCCAAATGGGCACGGATCATTGGAATGTCAGGGTAGTTCTGAGTGAGATGGCCCTGTTCTTCACAGATGATGCAAGGCGGGATCTGTCAAGGTTTTGTGGTAGCTTTTGCATTCTTTCCCCTCACCCTTTTTCGGTGGGGCGATGCAGGTGTAGGTGCGGTGGTTAGTTTTTGCAGGCTAGGTGGAGGATGAGACTTGACTGCAATGGGTTGCAAGGGGATTAAGACTACCTAGGGCATTGGTGGTTGAGCTGGTGGATCAAGATGCCACACAGGAATTCCCAATGTAAAGTTGGGTAGGTTTAGGGTGGCCATTACTGGCTTGCTCATGACACCAAGCAGGGGAAAGAGGAAGGGAATTGTATGGATTGGAGAGGAGCCCAAGTAACTCCCTGATGGTTGTATGTGGGGATGATGTTGTGGTTGCGGCTGCATGTAATGTTGTGGCTGTGGATGATGTTGTGACTGCTATTGATGTTGCGGCTATGGGTGGTGTTATGGTTGCGGTTTGGGCTGCGGCTGCGATTGTTGTTTGGGTGCAGCGGTGCTGGATGAGAGCATGCACAAGTCTGCAATCTCATTTGGTGTCAATTGGTGGTGACACTAAGGGGAAAGAAGCCGTCATGGTGGTATCAACAAACAACCCTGGGACCACAATCAACAATGGGGAGGCTGGTATGTTGTCAACCATGGTGTTGACCGCAAGGATAACATTGGAGTGTGTGGTCATCCCTTGTAGATCAATGGTGTTGATCATAGGGATAATGTTGGCGGGTGTCGTTATCCCTTGCAGATCATGATAAGTCAGTTGATTAACTGTCATGATTTTTCCTTCATCGGGGAACATCATGAGATAGAAGATAGTTGACGCCACCACTCTCATGGCGTACATATAACTTCTTCCGAGGAGAAGGTTATATTCCAATTGAGCATTGACAACCTCTATGTCAATCAGAAATTTCTTCCCAGATAATGTGATGGGGACATGGGGGAGGAATCCTTGGGATTTAGTGGGATGGCCATCATAATCCTGCAGAGTTGTGGAGGATGGTTGCAGAATTGGGGATCCAAGTTTCTGCCAGACTAGGGTAGACATAACGCACATGGATGCTCTCTCATCCACTATGCAGCAATGCATGACCAAATTTTGGATAGACACTGGGATTTGAAAGGCAATGGTTGATGGCATTCACGGTTCTCCATTCTCCATGTCGAATGTGATCAACTTGGAGTCAGAGGGGTCTATGGCACCAAGGGTGGCTAGTAGGGATTTCTGCTACGTTGGGAACATTTTGAGTACCTCAAGAGAGGACATGGTGGTAGGTGTTTGGGACAAATCATCCACGATGCTATAGCTGACAACAGTTTTAGCCGTGGCATTATTGGACATCTGGCATGTGGGGGGACATGGGAAAGGGAGTAACTGAAGAGGTGCATTGATTGTTTTAGACATAGATGCCGTTGATGTGTTAGTGGGTTTGGTGTTAGTTCCATACTTATTCCATCTGGTTTGTAGATTGACCTCTTCAGTTGTCATAGCTAGTAGGTGGTGGACACCTGTTTATGCTGTGGGAGGTGCCCCAGGAGCATTGGGATTGGGTTGGGGAAGGGGTGTAGTTGCCACCAATCCTTGGACTAGTAATGGGTTTTGGAGCACCATAGGAGGAGGTCCTTGTGGTGTCGGGTATGGTTGGGCTTGGTTCATTGTGTTGGTGGCATGTTGAACCTCATTCCTAATGGCCTGCTTAGCGTGACCCATGAAGGGACACTCAAATGTGTAGTGCGCGTAGACCTCACAAAGTGTGCATGGTTGATTTGTACGCAATGGGGCGTTGTGTCTTGGTGCATTTGTTCGTGGAGGATTTTGGGCTATTCGTTTGCTGCAGCATTGTTCGGAGGGTTTGGTTGTTGACCACATCCCTACGGTTGATTTTTGCCTTGGTTCGAGGGTCAGTTATTCCTAGATTTCCTTTGTTGATTATTGGGGGATGGCTGGTTGGGACAGTTTTGTTGTGCAAACACCTGTCCCAATGGAGCGGGTGTAGAAAGGGTGGGGGCTTGAACCACTTGCGCTGGTGGTGCATAGTATATTTGGGTGGGTGGCAGTGCCACAAATGTGGGCATTTGTCCCGTGTATTGATGTGTTGGCAAAGACAAAGCTTGGGCCTACTACGGTGGCGTAGGTTGTGTGTAAGAAGTTGTGGCTCCGGATAGGGACATCATTCTTGCATAGTCTAGAGTTTATTTTTGGTAGGAAACAATAGCATTGTTGCTTGGTTTTGGTAGTATTGTAGGTGGTGTCATATAGTACTGTGGTTGGTGCGAGACCGAGCCTATGATGCCATCTGCAGCATGGGATGCCCCCGGTGCATCCTGGTAGGAGGTTCCTATGCAAGGAGCATTTGGAATGATGGTGTAAAGGTATCTAGACTGTACATAGATCAGATCAAACTACTGTGCTTTCAGGATGGCCTCCTCTTCAGATTGGGGATGTTCAGATGCGACGTCCTTTTCTATAGGTGGGAGCAATCTTTTAAGGAACCAATCCAAAAATATTCTGTCATCAAGTTGGATCTTACACAAACTACGACATCGCCGCCACTCATGGATGTGGTTAGTTATGTGGGTCGTAGTATTTTGGTAGCAAGATAACATGATCTCCACCCCTTCATCATATTTGATGGGGAGTTGGAAATATTGCAGGAACATGAAAGCCATGGAGTTGAAATCTGGGTACTTGACTTGTGGTAGCTCAATGTACCACTTGGATGCAACACCTGTGAGGGTGCATTGGAATAGTCTTAGCCTGATCGAATCATCTACGATGTTGTTTGATTAGCACCATAGATTAAACATCATGATGTGGTTTTGGGGGAACTCCCTTGCCTTCCCTTCAAACTTGGGAATGTCTGAGGGAAGTTTGGTTGGCATGGGAGGCCAAAAGGTTTGATGGCGGATAGGGGCATTTATTAACCGAGCCAAATCAGGCAAGTTGAGATGTGCCATGAAGGATGGTTTGACGCCAGGTTGATGTGAGATGGGGCAGCCATGGTGGTGGGGTTTGCAGGTGCATAATTGTTATAGCTGATTTTACCACTCCAGGTGAATCACACTTTGTATGGCCTTCCCCTATCCCGCTGTAGACTCCTTAGACCCCGTGTGCCATTTTTTGTCCTTTGATGTCCCCTTGATCATCCCTAAAAGCATGTGAAAAATGATACACACGACTTTTAAACTCTTAATCACGTATATACACAGGTTTGACCCCTAAAACCACGTACATCGGGATGTGTACAAAAATCCAAATCCTTATGGAGTTTTCCTTGACATGGATACGACTCACTTGACTCCTGGCCTTCCCTATGCCTTGAGATCGCTCGGATTTGACCTTTCATTACCCCTTTGAAAATCTATATAAGGAACTCCATGGTACATTGAAGGCATACGAGAGAATTAAGAGCAAAGAAACTATAGTCCATTGTTGCTAGAACTTATGCTTGAGTCTACATCCCTTTGTCCCTTGGAGAACTTTTTTGTTCTTCCCAAGCTTTCCTTTTGCTTGTGAGCTTGCTATCGAGAGATGGAGGATTGAGGTGGTGGAGACCCAAGTGGGGGATTCAGTTTCTCCGGTTTGCAGACGTGCCGTCAGAGGTTGTATCTATTGTAATCTCTGATTTATATTAATAGAAATATCTTTTCCTGTCCAATAATTTGTGTTTGAATGAATATTTTATCCATGGGATTATTTCAAATGCTTATACATTGTTGATTATATATGCTAGAATAGATCTAACACCATGATATATAGTATGCTTGTATTGTTTACTTGTTGTTGAGGAAGTAATTTATCAATTCAAGCTGAAGTTGGAAAGCTCAATGGGGATCTACTTCAACCGTATGGAATAAGGTACAAGGTATGATCCTTTAGTGTTATACATTTACTTTCTATTGCATATTGGAAAAGATTGATTTATGGAGTCAAGTTGTCTGTTGTGGTATCCCAAGCCATAGAAATTTCTCTCCATAATAATAATGCACCTGCATAACTAGGGGTACTTGTGGCACCATTGTGGATGGGTCAGTGCCCCCAAGTGTGGTGGGAGGGACAGTGTGGGTGGAAGGGCTACTTCCCCCATGTATGACAAAAGGGGCAGTGTAGGTGGAAGGGCCACTGCCCCCATGTGTTGTAGGTGGGACAACTTGACTGGTCAATATGGGTGGTGGCAGCTGACTTATGACGGTTTACATAACTACGTTGGGGCCACCTGTAGGCTTGTTGGTAATAGTTTGTGGTGTGGACATGGGTCCACTAGCAATTGCTATGCCGAAAAATGGATCCAAGTTTGCACCAGCCATGGGGTTTGATGGTGCAGTGTGTAGATCCGGTTCAGACTGATATGGGTCTAAATCTGAATCAAAGGTTGTGTGGCCTTCTGATGGTGTGGGAGGTTGTCGAGAATGGTCTCGACAATGTCAGTTTAATGACCCAAACTGTGGTGTTTCACCTCTTAGGCGTGAGGAAGAGCATGAGGGATCAATCGTGTCAAATTTGTATGTCAAACTGGTGGTAATGATTTTTGGACCTCGATTTTAATGGCTTCCTATTGGTTGCAGGTGGTCACTCGGCCACCAAGACTGCCAGAAGACAGTGCTTGGCTTTTTCCTCATGGGAGTGCTACTCAATCGGTGGGGGTTGTTGCCTATTTTACTTGGTAATTCCTCTCAGCGGCTAGCTACTTTGGGGTTCTCGTGGTACTCCTCACAATGATTTTTCGAGCTGATCCCAAGTACTTCCCATGGTTAAGGTAGTCAGGGACTTATGTCCTCAAAGACTGCAGATTTTTAACTTAGTGTAAATTGTAAATTTTACTAGCTCACTCAGTGTCATGAACTGAGTTGGGTTGATTTATATGGTATGATGTGTATGCCATTTGTTTTTCTATTATATCCAATGGTTACTTAAATGGTTTATGAATATTCTGTAGATTTCATAACATTGTGAATGAAAGAAGTAAATAGTAATCAGAATTTTTTTTAGACATGTACCATTTGTAATCCTAAATCGTGATAGCCTGACTAGGTGACTACCTTACACCTATGATTCTCTTCAACCAGGAGAAGGTGCTGGGATCTCAACACAATGGGACTAAGCCCATCTGTAGATCCATAGGTCACCCTCCAGATGTAAGGTTGGTCAACAGGGAGGAGGCTGAGCACCGTAAGAATCCCTCCTTCTCTACCCCCTCTACCTTCCAATTCACCCGTTTTTAGTGGCTTTGAAAAATATTAGCTGAAGTGCCTATTACTATATGAGCTTCACCCTTCGTCTTATCCCAAAATACCCCGAAGGGTGATGACTGGGTAGACGAGGAAGGGTTAGGCAAGATGTTGAATTTAAGTATGTTTTAATCAAACTATGTTCATTAACCCATTAAGTATTGATTTACACTTTGATTTAATTAAGCTTTGTTCTATAAATGAAATGACATAAACAGAAATAGAAATAGAAATAAACACAGTTTGGATGGACAGAGGTGATTGAGCTACATTCACAGTCCCAATAAAAGCAAACATTGAAGCCCAAAAATGGGTCGTGCACCTGTATAGGTCCTATTTTTGTGAAGTAGATTGTGATCAAACCGTGAGGAATTACCTCAAATGGTTGAAAACCCACTTCAAAAATGGGCCATTTTACCCCTATTGAAGGGAAGATTCACAAATGGATCTACTATTTGGGAAGAAAACGAGCCTAAACATAGGTCAATTTTCATAAATTCGATTCGGTCATTTTTGCACAGTTGAGTGATTTGCAAATCACAGAATGGCCAACAGTAACTGGTACTGTGGCCAAATGGGCTCAAATTGGCCTTGAGGAGGCTCAGCAGTAACTAAAAATGCAAATAAACAGGTATCTAAGCTAGATTTGATAGAAATTTAGACTAGGGAAAAAAAAATAGATTTAAAAGCTAAAACTTGTAAAAACACTCCAGGGATCCTGTGGGATCGACCTAGTATCGTCGCCAGTTCTATAGCAGGGATTTATTCCTTGCTATAGGGCAGGAATGGCTACCTTCTATCTATAGGATGGAAGGATAGGTTCCTGGTGGTGGATGCAAAAAATAAAAGCAGAAACAAAATAGAACAGAAATGAAGAATAGCAAAGAAAGAACCCCTCTGTAAACAAGGTTAGGGTTTAGCTCCAATACCCTACAAGAACATGTTAGAAAACCTACAAAAAAATAATGGAAACCTGCAAGCAAATATGGGTTATACAAAACTAAATAAACAAGAAAAAAACAAGCATTATACCTTCATTTGGTGAAATGGGCTACCATGCCCTAGCTTGGAGAAGCACCTCTCTCTCTTGGCAATGGGGGAGCTATGGCTCAATGGGAGGATGGATGAGAGGGAGTGTGGGTGGCTTGAGAGACAAATGGTCTCAAGGCATCCACTCAGGAAGCATAACAATATGCAAGGGAGGAATGATTTGAGAGTGACCCCCACCCCTCTATTTATATATTTTTTGAGGTTTTCTAGGGTTTTAAGCCCTTGGTTGGGGATTTTAGCCCCTTGCACCCTATATTTAGCTCCTTTTGGGGTTTTAAGCTCCTTTGAGGGGTTTTAGCCCCTTTTTGGAGGCTTTGGCCCCTATGAGAGCTATTTTGGCTCTTTTTAGGGGATTTTAAGCCCTTTTGCTCATTCTTAATCCATTTTGACGGTGTGGGGGTCCAACAGGGTGAAATGAGGATCGTGCATGGGTGTCCTTGGGTGGTGTAGGCCATGTAGAGTTGAGTGACAGATTTTTGGGGTTAACAGTCATATATTTTAGGAATTATAGAGAGTATCATATTTTTATTGATAGTGAGGAGTAGGAGGATCTAAAGGATGAGGGTACAGTTCCCTCTATTGCATTTATCCATCCTTCAGACAATTAGGTGTATCTAACAGTCAATATAACAAGTGGATATCATTAGATATGTTGCAGTGATAAGAATGAGGCCATCATGGCTTTGTGATACTTTGCATGATGCAAAGAGGCATGCACTCCTAGTGATACTTTCAAGGAAATAGGAAGTTCAATGGTGACTTCCAAGTGATCGAGCATGCAATCCAGATTGAAATTTATAAGATATGGATTTAGACAATTCCTTGGATCAAAGAAAGTCATGGATGACCATTTCTTGAGGGAGTACGAGGCTCATCTCAATGGACCCTCTTGGTGGGGGATGACACAAATGGATACACATAGATCAACAGTGTAGAAGGTAGAAGGTTTCTTTAGTACCAGATACCCAGATGCAGAGGGAGCTGAGCATCTAGATGTAGAGGGAGAAAGATAATTAGGTGCAGAGAGAGTAGGGTGCTCCTGCACATAAAAATAAATTGTTGATGGAGGAGTTACATCAGTTAACAGTACGTACCTCACCAAGAGGAAGATGGCCTCGGAGTTTGAGGATCTTTGTTTGATTTCTTAGGAATGGAGGTGTAGAAAAGATTAGGGGAAACATTACTCAATGAAGGGAAGTATGCAAATGAGAACTTGATTATATTTCATATCATGGATTGCAAGTCTATGGCTACACTTATGATGAAAAATATGAATAATCTAAGGGATTCTACTTCAGATTCAGATTTGGCAGATCCCACTATGGTAAAAAATCTAAAGAAGCTAAGTGATTTTGATTCAGATTTAGATTTAGTGGGAAACTAACTAGATCCTTGATGTACTTGGTTAGATCTAAGACAAATATTTTCTTTGCAATGAGCACCATGAGCCAGTATATGTTTGGGACAAGGAATACACATCAAGTTGCAGCAAAGCATGTTTTTAGGTACCTACAATGTACAGTTGGATATAGCATGAGATATGTATCAAAAGGTGAAATGAGGATGCAAGGTTATGCAGTTTTGGACTAAGCAGGGAGTGTAATAGATAAAAAATATCACCTTAGGGTGCTACTTCATCTTGAGATTAGTTATGATATTATGGGTTAGCTAGAAGTAGGATTCTATCACACTCAGTGTTGAAGATACAAAGTATATTGCAGCCAGTGTTGCAAGTCATTAATTAGTGTGGATTTAGATGCTTCTTTTATGAATATTTGATTAGGATATCAAATATTACTTCATTCAAGGAATTGTGCAAAAGGGACCAGTGAGACTCTAGTACATATCCATATATGAGCAGTATGGGGAAGTCATTCACTCATAAGGCTATGCTAGTGGTGAATGGCCCAGACATACAAATGAGTAGGATAAGTTGGGAAGACATTTATTGAGAGGGATATGATGGTGGTATATGATACATTCACTCATAGGGATATTCTAGTGGTGAATGGAACATGCACAACATTTCTCTATATAGACATTTTGGTTAGGAGTGGAAGACTCAAGATCTTGATTGTGAACATTCTTACCAAGGAAGATTGGCATCATACATAATGTCTCCTTCATTGAGAGGGACTATTGATGTTTCTCTAGGTTGCAACATCTGTCATAAATTATTCTAGGTTGGTATTGCTGACTTGAATAAGTTGGAATGATACATTCACTCACAGAGCTATGCTAGTGGTGAATGTCCCTGGCAAGGGAAGCCATACAATCACTCACGGGGATATGCTAGTGGTGATTGGACCCAAGGTTCTCTCACATTTCCTACTTAGGGACAAAGTGACATATTTTTTATTAGAGTGTTTGAATTGTTTATTTTATAGGGGCTCTCATTCCCTTATGGAATATACAAGTCTAGACTAATGTTGAATTTGAAATAATTATCTCTAAGAAGTGTCTGGAACTTCTTAGTGTGGGTCAAATCAAAATTAGATCTCTATGGGTGAATGGACATGCATGTGAGGTGATGAGCATCAATAAGGTCAGTATTTATATGATGAAGAAATAACCAAGAAGTAAATTCAACCATTGAATAATTCCTAGATAACATTGAAGAAGTTCTAAAGAAGATTGAAGGAAAAAACACAAGTTGTCCTAAAATAAAGAACAAATTTGCAAGTAGTCCCCATTGAGGAAAAATTAAAGTGAATTGAAGAATATAAATAAAGTGCTCTAGCAATTCATTTTCACTCATTGCATCTTCTCTGCTACACAAAGGCACACTTTCCAAGGAGGCCTATTGAAGACCCTCACAAGGGGTATTTTTTGGGTTTCTTAATGTCTCTAGAAGATTCTCTGCCCTTATTAGAGGTTCTTATTGTCTCTAGCATATTTGATGCCCTTATTAGGGTTTCTTATGAAGAAGAGTGAACCTCTTATATGCTAGGTTTTCTCTTCATGAATGGTATTGTACTTGAATTTGATTGATTGCTTCTAAGAAAAGTTGTTATTTTTTCTCCCTATTGGGTTTCCTAGAATAAAATTCTTGTGTCTCTTGTGCATGGCTATATTTCTACGATTCTGTGTTTCCATTGAAATTTAAGTTGAAATTTTTAGTGTGCAATTATTCAATGAGAACTGTGGGATCAAATTAATGCTTGAAATCATTGTGGGTAATTTTCAAGATAAAAAAATAGATAAAAATTCAAAATCATGTTGTATAGGCATCACATATCATAGGCTATTTTCTTTGGATTGACTACAAGAGCTTCACAACCTTGAGATTTAAGGTTGCTTCATTTTATCATTCACAAGTATTTTTCCATTTCTTTGTGATGTAACTACCTAGTAGATTTGGATATCAAGAAGTGCTACCATGTTGATGATATGGGGATAGTGATTGTAGTTCAGTGTTGCTTAAACTTAAGATGGATAAGGATATAGACTAACTATTTTATTGGAAATCATTTTTCATTTTAGGACTTTTTAGACTTTATATTTTCCTTAAATCATATTTCCAACTTCTAGTACATGTATGTGGCTATGTTGACTCCTTGTATGTCATTTTAATATGATGTTTAGAGAAAAATATAAATTCCCATTATTATACCTGCCTCAGCAGGTATATTGTAATCAATTGCAAGTCAAACTCTTTTGACTTTGGTATTAGTTGGTGTCTTTTGAGGCAGTTATAAAGAATTAAAATTTGTTTTGCAAAGTATGACTTAGGGATTTGTAAAATATTTTTTTTAATTTTGTTAAAAAACTATTTTTGTAAACAGCTGATTGGTGGATAGAAGATGATGTAAACTTTGGAATTTGGTATCTGGATTTGAGTTGACATGTGGCAAGATGACGTCATAATAATAAAATTAAAAAAATCAAAATTATATCCCATTGCCATCTATTATAGCAAGTGGTACCATCGGAGCCAGCTGTACGGAGAAAGCTACGCTAACAGCGACGATCACGGTTTGGACAACTCTTTTGGGGCCGGTTCAGGGAATGGCTACGATACCTACCAAGGCCAGGGAAACGGTAATGGATATGTATATGGCAACATCAAGGCATACCATGCTGGTTCTGGTAGTGGAGCCGGCCACAGAGAAGCCGGGAGTGGCTATCGTTCTGGTTCTGGTAGAGCCGGTGAGTACTATTCACAAAACAATGTAGGGAACGACGCGGGTGGCACATACAAAGAGAGTTCTGGAAACGACGTTGGTTATGGTGCTGGTTCTAGCTACCGTGGTGTAGCTTATGGTTCAGGTTCTGGATCTGGATCTGGCTCTGACTGGCGTGGCTCTAATGGTGGCTATGGGCAAGGTGGTGAACAATACGCCTCGGGCTACGGTGGACGATCGGAAAGCAATGGCGCCTACCATTCGGGTTATGGTGATGGCTATATCACCGATTCTGGTAACAGTAATGGCTACGAAGCGGGCTCTGGCGTTGGCAATGCAGAATATGTTGCTGGCAATGGTTATTACAAGGAAACTCCCTAAAGACATGTTCTTCTTGGTAATAAAGCCTTGTAAATTTTTACATCATGCATATGACTGTATTTGGTTTTTATTGCTAGCCTGGCCAGGTATTGCAGTTTTGATGCATCGAAAGACAAGAAAAAATGAATGATTTCTACATTCATAATCTTGCTAATTTGGAATTTAGATGGCAATGCTAAAGCCATAAGTGTAAGCGTGTCTCTATTATAATGTATTGCTCAGTAAGTCGACACATATTTAGTGGAAAAAATGCCATTATTGTTATGACTCGCATTTCAGTTCTTCCGTTTTCCAGTAACGCATTTAAAGAGCGCGAGAGTGCACCTGTCCAAACTGCAAAACAGATATAAAAAGATCTAACACAATACAAGTAGTGCAGTTTTGAACGAATTGGTTAGTTAAATCTATGTTCAAAGGTTTGGTTGAAGTAGCTGTAATCGAAAATTAATAACCTCGCTAATGTTAATAATCAAAAATTTAAATGTTCAAATTGCAATTTGGAAGGTTTGAATGATTTGGATCGTTTTAGAATTGGACAGGAGACAATTTTAACCGGATTTAATGAAAATCCACGAAAAAAAGAAGGCGTTTTAGTTATCTTTTATCGTACTCGCAATTCTCGTTGAGAAAATGTTTTAGATACAATAGTTTTGACATCGTGGCTTTCCGTGGCAGAAAAAACATTGCGATTGCTACCTATAACTGTAATCATTCACCTACTAGCGCCATAGAGTAGCACTAGTGTTCAGTGTCTTCTGATGTTGAGCGCATCACTCGCACGGCATTCTCTCTTCATTTTGTGTTAGTCCCAAAATATTGGTCTCGCAAATGCTGCACGGCAATCCATTTTTATATAAAAGAAATGCATTTCTTTCCATTTGAAAATTGCAATATCCATGCTGTGATAATTCGCAGCAGACCAAATTTTGGTGAATGAATATAACGACGGTCACAATTGCCAAACAAATCTCTTTAAAAAATTTACGATTTTTTAATGCTCAGTTTTTCCTACACTAATCAATGATTTACGATTTTATTTTAAGCTACTACGATACGATTTTATTTTAAGCTACTACGATAAGTGTTATCTGCAAGGCCCCACTAGAAGCCTGGATTATCATGACTATTTTAGTCAAAACTTATCAGGATTATTTTAATCAATTCATTAATAAAATTTACTGGTAAGTTAAAAATATGTTTTAAGTTAACGTTATTTTTTCAGCTGTAATTAATAATAATTAATAAGATCAATAAAAAAAATTATTATAATTTACTATTGAGGCCTGCAAATATGGCCCTATATACAGGTTCCAATTTCTTAATTCCAATCCCCCGTTCTCTCAGAACCGAACCCACCGGAATTGCCAGAACCCCTTGCCCTCTTCTGCCCATTAGACAAATCTGAGGTTCTCTTGCGAGTTCTAGTATGGCGAGCAATGCTCTCAGCACCATTAATTCTTTTTTCAGAGGGAGAATTCACAGCAATTGAATTAGAATGGCACTCACCTGGAATTGTAGTAGGCTTTGGAGCAATTGGCATGTATCTGGACATGATCTGGTCTATTTTTGAACCTTTCCAAGCAGGTTCCTCCCAAATTCATCCCACCCATCATGGTAATCACATTGCTTCAACCCACAAATACAACTGCATGCAATAACCTGATTACATACACAGAGCCACAGAATGGTAAATTCACAACCCACGGTGATATATCCACACAGAACACACTACACAAAAATGGATTATTTACATACAAGATAGATGATTTTACAACCCACCACCCTGCTTCAATTCAGAAACCTAACTGCATGCAAAAATCTAACGGCATATATACAGCGACAGGATGTATTCAGAATTTAGAATGATATATACAGATCACACAAGATATACATGAATGAGATATAATAGACAGGTTATTTTACAGTGGGATTTAATGTTATTTGTGAATACCACTACGATTATAAGAATACTGATGTAACCAAACAAGAATTATCGACAAATCTACTTACAGCAAACACATTAATCTGTTTATTTTCCTGCTACGCTATCGTTTCCATACAATAGAATTACAGTAATGTGCAGAGAAGTAGCTGATGCTTCATAGGTTTGAGATGATAGACAGATGAGTATGAATTGCACCACGTGTAATGAATCCTCCACATGTAGAAAGTGAGGCTCTTGTCTGTCCTCACCATTTCACTCCCCCTTCAAACTACGAATTGCCTCATGTCTCTGTCTCTCACTTCACTGTTTCTTCTCAGCCACATGCAAACTTTTATATATCCCAGTTTTATGAAGGGTATATTGGTTTCCTTCCTTTTAAATGCCCATTGATGGAAGGAATGAATGAACACACGCCATTCATTGAGAATGAAATCAATTTGCACAGGTGGATATGTCGCACTGATTGGGCAAATCAGTGGCACCTCCATCAGTGGGAATCTGGATAGAATTTTAGACTAGAATCTCATAATATTCTATCTACATACTATCTCAGTCTTAGATATATATATCATATCGATATATTTATCGAATATTTGTCACAAGTAGTTTCGAAAGAGAATGAGTGAATTATTCTCCATATTAAATGTTATTATTTTAAATAAATCATGTAAAATTTAAATTTAAAGATCTTATTTTAATTAAAAATATCTAGAAAAGAAATTAATGAGTGTTATTTTTTGCAGTATAACATAAAATGGCTTTATGTTAATTTTGATTTTTATAATTTTTAAGTAATTTAAAATTGAATCATATATATATTCATTATCTCGTCTATATTATTTAGGCAACATTTTCATTCTATTAAATTTTAAAAAAATATCAAAATTATGATAATTAAAATAATAAATTAATTTTAATATGATTTAATTGATATTAATTATTATTATTTTTAAATTCTAAATAGAGTAATATTTACCAAATTTAAGTTAAACAAAATAATATTTCAAAACTTAAACTTAATACACCATTGAAACCTAAAGATACCCCAGTGAATATATAATAATGTGGAAAATAATGAGATGTCAATGTTATGATTAATTGAAACCTAAAGATAACCTCGTGAATATATATAATAATGTGGAAAATAAGATGTCAATGTTATGATTATTGTAAGGAACAAAGTTGAAAAACTCAGTTTGAAGGATAGGTGCTATATAAAATAATGTGGAAAAACATTGAAATGTCAATATTATGATTACCATAGGGAACAAAGTTGAAAAACTTGGTTTGAATGATAGTTTAACAAGCTGAGATAGAATTTGATTTGGTTGTGGGTGGGTGTGTGTGCAGACTCATTTTTAAAGTTTTTGTTTGTCTACTGAGTTTGATATTCAGGTTTGCAGTGAGTCTGATATTCAGCTGGTGTAGTGGATATTGTTCACTTTATCTTATAAGAGGTTTTAATAGATTAAAAAAAATAGAGGTGGTGTAGTGGATAATGCTCACTTTATTTATATGGATTTAATAGATTAAAAAAAATTGTTTTCATATTTTATATTAAAAAATGGTTTTTGTTCTAGTATATAAAACTTTTTTTAATCCGAATCCGTTAATAAGATATTATTTTTAATCCTAATAATTTGATATTTATTACGTTAAAGATGTGTATATGTTAGAATTTTGGGGTGGAATACTATCTATGCTTTTTCATCTACCTATGAGAACACACAAATGTACTATCCAGATTGATTCTATGGGCGTTGTCCAAAATTAAACGAGAATAAGACAAGTCTACTGTCAAGATTGATTTTATGGTTGTCGTCCAAAATTAATAATAAATAATTTCAAAAAATAAAAAATATCTTAATGAACATGTGATAAGTATATTAGATACAACTACGAGCTTAAGTCCATATATTATTAGATAAAATTATTAGCTTAACTCCAATGATTCTAGAACTATTAGCTCAACTTCAACTTTTATAATCATAGTTATATTGGATAACTATTACTATTAGCTTAACTCGCATGATTCTACAACTATTAGCTTAACTTTAACTCTAATCACTTAATGCTTAGTCCAATTTCATTTGGCATCTAGGAGTCTAGCTAATGTGCACTCATGTAAGAGTAGAACTCCTAATAAACTCTAGCATATAATAGTTGGGAATCTAGCTAATATACAATTCATATTACATGTTTAGTTTTTCACTATAGATATAATTAGGTTTTCCATTATTTTTAAAGGAGGTTAGTCTAACTCATAATTAACAATTTCAAAAAAATTAAAAATAATGTAGTTAACATCTGATAAGTACAATTCATGACAGTT
>LPNX010578747.1:117891-197875 GCA_001517045.1 Pseudotsuga menziesii | reverse complement strand
TATATTTTTATAGCAAAATTATCCTATTGCTATATATTTTCAATCTCTTCTTAGGAGGCAGGTACTAAGCAACTTTGTTGCTTATTCCACTTGTTTTCTTATGCATTTTCACTATCGGTTAAAGGGCTAGGTCATTTGTCAATAGAGTTATTACATAAGTTGTAGATTGTTGTACTAATGTGGTGGTTCAAGCAAGTGCAAAAGAAATTACCACTAAAGTAAAATATATGAATATATATCATTTATTCACTAAGTTATTTAGATGCATGAGACTTGATTCAATATTTTCTCAAAAATTTTGCATTTGAAGACATTATCTCATACTTTTAGTATTATTTGTGAGCATGTATCAATTTTATATATTTGTTACTTGGGGATTCAATTGGAAATGTATTTTGTGATTAGATCAACATATTTTTCTCCTACAATGCACGACTATTTCAATGGAAAGTACATGGGAATTGATGATACTAGATTGTTAGTGCTTGTGCTTAAGTTGAATATATTAGATAATGGTGGTTGAATTGGTTTTGTGACAAATTATTTTTATTTTTTGGGCACCGAATTGGATTTGGATTTGACCACATTTTCAAACCAATATCTTGATTATGATTTAGTTTCTATTATCTGTATTGTAAAAAAACTCAAACATTTTAATTCTATAGATTTATCTTTGCATCTATATCTATACATAAATGTTTCCAAAACATTAAACATTCTACCCAAAGGCATGTGGTCATGTTGGTTGTGGAGCTCAATTATATTCCTAGTTCAAAATTCTTGTTTCAACCACATTTGGATCCCATTTAGCGATGAGGGGGTGGGGGGGGGTTTCCTCCTTACTACTATCACTAGGGAGTCTAGGGGGGAAACAACAACCTTTTTAGAACTCGCCCTGGTTGGGGTTCGAGGGGAATGCCCCCGAAGAGAAATGTTTTATAAAATGGCTTGTAAAATATTGTTATTTCATAGATAATATGGATGGTTCATCATTAGGTCTCAAATATGATGGTGGAAGTTATGTTAATTTATTTTTTCCCTAGAAGGAAACCCTCCTTTTATGAGGACATTGTAATACATATGTCTAGTGTGAGAGAGTGAAAGAGGTTGTAACATGTGTTCTATAGGTTTTATCCCTTCATTTTGTTGGACAAAATAAAGAAAGGATTGGTTTTTATTCATGGATGTATCCCATATTGGGTGAACAACATATATTGGTGTCTCTCTTGTATTGTGTTCTTATGTGTTTTATTTCTACATTCACTTTGTTTTTTGTTATATTTTTATCAATTTGACAACATTATCTTAGGATCTTATCTGAGAGAATAACATGCATAGCAATCAAACACAAGAGACAATAGACACAAAGATTTTCCTCGGGAAAACCATAAAGGAGAAAACCTTGCAACTTCCTCAGAGATAGAACAAGCACCTATAGCAGTAGTAAAACCCAAAGATAGAAAGATGATCTCCGATGGCTATTCTCTCTCTTATCCCAGCTACTTCTCTCTCACTCATGCACTACAACTGAGTGTGAGTGACTGTGTGCTAAATAGAGAGGCTCACTCTCTATTTATACTAATTTCTGACTTGACAATAACTTACCAGGGTTGACTTCTCTAGGAGAGTATAATAACCCTAGTGCCTCGAAACTATGGGGAATTTAACCCTTGAACAATAAGGAGGGTTACCCTCTATGACTTTACATGAATTTTTTACATTATTGATTCTCCCGATAGGAACATCGGGGTATGACATGACTCAATTACATTAGAAATACTTCCTGATAGGAATATCAGGGTACAATACATAAAATATATAAGTGAATACATTCCTCAGTTACAAATAAATCAACACTCCCTCTTAACTAGGAAGGTATTCTCTTGACACAAATCATCAATACAAGTGTTCTTCTCTAGATCAAATCTAGATCATCATCACTGTTGGATCATCACTAGATCATCATTGAAATTGGATCATCACTAGATCATCATTGAAATTGGATCATCACTAGATCATCATTAAAGCTGGATCATCACTAGATCATCATCGAAGTTGGATCATCACTGGATCATCATCATCACTGCTTCTGCTATCTCGATCAACTAGTGCTATCTCTCAATTCTACTCATCAGAGGAAGTTCTACAGAGCCAGCCATTTTTCATGATGGTTGTAGGCCTAGCCTCTGGTAGGTATTCGTCAATGCTTATATCTAACCCTATTAAGAGAGGCCCGCCCAGCACTTACATCTGACCATGAGAGGAACACATCCACCACCATGTCAAAAAGGCATGCCTAACACTCACATCTAACCCACTCAGAAAGGCTCAGCACTCACATATGACCATGGGAGGCCCAGCCTGCCACCATGTTAGAAAGGCTCATCCAACACTTATATATGACCCATTCATAAATGCCCAGCACTCACATCTGACCATGGGAGGCCCAGCCTACCACCATGTCAGAAAGTCTCATCCAACACTTACCTATGACCTAGTTAGAAAGGCCCAACACTCACATCTGACCATGGGAGGCCCATCCTACCACCATGTCAGAATGGCTCATCACTTATATCCACCCATGGGAGGCCCATCTTGCAACCATATCGAAAAGGCTTAGCACTTATATCCGACCATGGGAGGCCCAGCCTGCCACCAAGTCAGAAAGGCTCAGAACTTATATCTAACCCAGTCAGAAAGGCTCTGCACTTACATCTGACCCAATCAGAATGTCTCTTCACTTATATCTAACCATGGGAGGCCCAGCCTACCACCATGTTAGAATGGCTCTGCACTTACATCTGACCATGGGAGGCCCAGCTTGCCACCATGTCAGAATGGCCCTACCATGGAAGGAACCAATCCTACCATTTCAGAAAGGCTCTCAGAATCATCACCTCCTCTTGGAAGGAACCTCGATCTGGAGAACACCAAGCTTCTCCCTAAAGTACTCAAAATTCACTCTGGACAATGTCTTAGTCAACACATTAGCTATCTATTCATCCATCGTAACATACCAGAGATTCACTAGTCCGCTCTGCACCATATCCATGATATAGTGATATTTGATCTCGATATGCTTGGACTTGTCATGGAACATCGGGTTCTCCGACAACTTCACGTAAATCTGGTTGTCGCAAAATATACAAGTAGCATCCAACTCAAGATCAAATAAGTTAGATAGTGGCTTCCTTAGCCACACTACCTCACAACTAGCTGAACAAGATGGAACATACTCTGCTTCAGCTATACTCAGTGCCATGCAAGACTGTTTCCTGCAAAACTAAGAGATCACACCTGATCCCATACTAAAGCAGCACCCTGAAGTGCTCTTCCTATTGATGGAACTTCCTACCCAATCTGAATCAACATAACCTTCTAGTTTAATATTTTGATCCACCTCATACTTCAGCCCATAATCAACTGTACCCTTTAGGTACCTCAAAATATGCTTTACCGTAGTTAGGTGAACATGTCTTGGATCCATCGGGAACTGGCTCATATTTGTTCACAGCAAAGCAAATATCTGGTCTCATATCCATCAGGTACATCAAGGACCCAGTCATCTAAAAATACATTGTAGCATCAATCGTCTCTGATGAAGCATCACTCAATAGCTTCAGGTTCGATGCCATAGGTGTGGTCATGGCCTTGAAGTCCATCATCCTGAACCTCTTTAGGATCTCTACTGCATACTTCCCTTGTCCTAGGGATATTCCATCTGTACTCTACCACACCTCCATGCCTAGAAAGTAGTGCATCATACCCAAGTCCTTCATCTTGAACTCGACAGCAAGATTCCTCATTGTATCAGCAATCAGCCCATTCACACCTATTACAAACATATCATCTAGATATAGTAGGAGTATCACTGGGATCCCTTCTTCAACCTTATAGTAAAGGTTGGAATCTTATTTACTCTTGGTAAATTCCAAACTGGATAGAAAGCTGTCAATTCTATTGTACCATGTCCTGAGTGCTTATTTCAAACCATACAGGGATTTCTTCAATTTACACACATGAGTCTCCCTGTCATGTGTCTCAAAACCGAGTCGCTTCTCTACATACACTTCCTCTTCCACTACACCATTCAAGAAAGCGGTATAGACATCCATTTGGTGTATCTTCCATTTCATCACTGCAACCAAAGCAAGTACTGATCTTATGGAAGTGTATCTGGCTACAGGTGAAAAAGTTTCTTCATAATCTATTCCTTCTTTCTGGGAGAAGCCACGAGCCACGAATCTTTCTTTTTGTTTCTCTATGCTACCATCTGTAGCATGCTTGATATTTTAGATCCATTTGGAAGTCACAATAGACCTCCCCTCTGGTCTTGGGACAACATCCCAGACATCATTCTTCATGATCGACTGGTAATCCTTGATCATAGCATCCTTCCATTCTTTCTTCTCTATCGCTTCTTCATAGTTGGAAGGTTCTTTATCAATGATGTCACATAACAATGCTACATAACCGGAGTAGGACCTGGTTCTTTTCCTCTCTCTGTGCATTTCTTCTGGAGCCCCATATCTTTCTGCACCTTGTATAGCCTCTCGTACCCATGCAGGTTTCCTCTTGTGAGGATTCTTCTCTTGGGGTGGATCTACAGGTTCCTGGGGTTCTTCTATTTCTTGATCTCCATCTTCATTTGCATCGTTCATAGTTGTATCTTGAATACTAGGTACTTTTGTTTCTTTAGAGTCTTCAACTGGTATCTTTATGGATTTGTTGTAAGCTGAATCTTCATCAAATTTTACGTCTTTGCTTATGTTGATCTTCTTGAATCCTAGGAAGTATATTTTGTAAGATTTCGAGCTTTCACTATATCCCAGAAATATACCCTTGTTTCCAGAAGGATCTAATTTTGTCCTCTTTTATTTTGGAATGTGTATGTACATAGGACAACCAAATATTCTAATATGGCTAACCTCTAGTTTCTTGCAAGAAAATACTTCTTCAGGTGTCTTGTTCTCAAGTACTCTGTGTGGAGTACGGTTCTGTACATATACCGTTGTTTTGGCAACTTCTTCCCATAGATGCATGGAAATATCTTGATCATGAAGCATTTCCCTTTTAGCTTCCATGATCATTCTATTATTCCTTTCTGCAACCCCATTTTGCTGTGGATTATATGGAGTGCTTAACTCCCTCTTAATCCATGAATCTTTGCATAACTCTTTGAATTCATTTGATGTGAATTCTCTGCCATTATCTGATTGAAAGGTCTTGATCTTCTTTTCTGTGTGGTTCTCGATCAAGGCTTTGAATTCCTTGAACTTTCTGAATACTTCATATTTGTTCTTCAAGAAGCATATCCATGTATTCCTAAAAAAATCATCAATAAATGTTGAGAAATGGGAAGACGGGTTTAAACCTTTTGCTTCGCACCAACAAAAGACCCACAGTGTTGGCCCTTTCGGAAACAACCTGCGCACAGGTTGCAGTCTCACCCAAAACAGCTATGGGATGCCGCAGAATCAGGTTTCTACAAGCAGAAGAGGGATATTACTGTACCTTCAGTCTCTAATAGCCTATATCCAATTAACACAGAGCTTCGACCAGTATATATAGCTTGCATATAAATAAACACAAAGTGACTTGCTCAACCCTTTACTGGGAATTCGCAGCGAAGCTATTTATTAGCAGTGATCTTATTTATCAGATATATCTAGTTATTAATGCAAGAAAGATAAACAGAAATAGAGACAATCACAAGAACCAAAACACCAGATATAACGTGGTTCACCCCCAGTGTAGGGGTTACGTCCATAGAGCTGTGTTTATTCAACTTGCTACAAAATCACATTTCTGATCTACGCACTCAGCTGCAGATCTCTTCTTGTCCTTAAAATCCACTCACATAGCAGCAGGTCTCTGCGCACACAGCTTCAGATCTTCTTAACCTCTTACAAAATACCCTCTGCATACACCGCTGCAGAGGTTGTCCACGCACACAGCTGGGACTTAACCTTTTCCTTACAAGATAGCCTTAGCTTCACCTTAACTTTCTTACACTTAAAAACCTAACCTCACTTCTTTACACAAGCGCATATTTATACCGCGACCAATAAAAAACCATGGTCTTAAACCATGGGCACCCCGAACCCTAAACCCTGGACATAAACCATGGGTTTATTACAATAAGAAAGCTTTAACTTTAACCCTGACACCCCTAAGACTATTTTGAACTGTGACTCTGCTTAGAATCTTACAAATACCCGAGGGGTTACTCATTTCAAGAACTGATAGGGAGCGTGCCCCAACAGGCCCCTAAGACTCACCAGTATCCTGTCCCGGGACACTCGGCTACTGGGCTGGTGATAGACGTTGCTGGTGAAGACATAGTGCTCTGCTTACTGACTGCCCTTCTGCTACTGTCGGCTGCTCGCTTCCTTATTTTGTGGTATGTTATGCTAAGGGAAGACTTCTGAATCCATCTGCAACCCCACCCTTCACTCTGTCTGCCGGGCACTTGACCATCCACAACTAGGGGTCCTTAAAATTGCATGTCAAGCTGCATAAGGCAAACAGCCACCTCGGTTCTATTAAACCAAGAGGATACATGGCGGGATTTTCCAGAGTCTTTTTATGAGGCCTTGTGCCCCTCTTCGCTCCACGTTAGAGTGAACTTATGCCTGTCCTCACCCGGTTTAGAGAAAACTTCTTCCTTCCTTTGTACCTGAGTTGGATAGGACTATACTGGTAAGTTGCTCAGAAGGTTCTGCAACCCTTTCTCCACGAACTCTTATACTAACTTCTGGACTGCACAATTGTTTGACATGGCTCCAACTGAACAACTCAAAGAATTGCTTAATGCAGGAGTTGCAGGCCGATGCAGTGTTTTATAGAACCTTGTAGCAGAATCCGTCATTATGGTGCATTAATGATACCAAATCTTATGGAATGCTGGAAATCTTGCCCACATGACGCCATATTTTCTCCCAAAATCTCATTATTACAGGTATGGAGAGCAGTTTTCATGCCAGTGCCACCAAATCCATTTTGTCCCATCCGTCATATTTGAGGTTGTGACATACCATGGTCCTTCGACATAACAACTACCCGCAACTGCGACACAATATTAACCCTTGATACTTATGACTACATGCGAGACCCAAGGTTCAACTGTTCTTAGGGATTAGACCGTCCTTCTAGGGGCTACTTCTGAATAGGGGGTCCCGGCCTATCCCTATACCTTTTCAGATGACTGCCATTTACCATCGAAGGTAAAATTTCTCCATTCAACTTAGCTAGTTGAACTGCGCCCCCATCAGTAATTTTCTGTACGATGTACGGTCCTTTCCAATGTGTCTTGAATTTACCTGGAAATTTCATGAATTTGCTGTCGTATAAGAGCAAAATATCACCCTGCTGGAACTGTTTCTTCTTGATGTGTCTATCATGCCATGCTTTTTCTTGGGCCTTCTGCACTTGCTGTTGGAACCCTGCAACAAATATGTCCTCTTCCAGCTCTAGTATCTTTGTCAGCCTTGCTGTGACTCTAGCTGGGTCATCCATCTCTGTAAAGGTGGATATTCTGAGGATAGGAATAATGTACTCCATGGGAATGACTGCTTCTTTCCCATAAACCAACCTAAAAGGTGTATGTCCTGTCAATTTCTTGCAGGTAGTTCAATATTCCCAAAGAACTGCTGGAATTCTAAGATCCCAGTCATTTCTGTTAACATTACAAACCTTCGTCAGAGCATGTTCAAGGATCTTGTTGAAAGCTTCGATAGTTCCATTTTCTTGTGGATGATAGGCAGTACTCTTTTGATGATATACCTAGAATTATTCAGTCAAGACTTCAATATTCTTGTTTAGAAAATGTGATCCTTGATCACTCATAAGAATTCTAGGACACCCAAATCTGGACAAGATGTTGTTGAAGATGAACTTCGCAGCTACAGCAGCGCTACAAGTTTTGACTGGTTGCGCTTCATCCCAAAGGGTAAGGTAATCAGTTGCTGTAATAATGTATCGTGCTCCTGACTTCTTTGCAGGGGGGTTGATAGGGCCAACAAAATCAATTGCCCATTTGTCAAATGCTTGTAAAGTCACCTATGGGACTAGAGGCATCTCATCCCTCTTGGATGGTTTGTCGGTTCTTTGACAGATGTCGCAGCTGTGGCAATATTCTCTTGCATCCTTGTGAACCGTAGGCCACCACAATCCGGCTGTCAAAATATTCTGTGCCGTGGCTTTACCTGCATAATGACCTCCTGCGGGGCCAGAGTGTGCCTCAGCCAAAATTAGTGGCTTCTCATGCTGCAAAACGCATCTGCGCATTATTTCGTCTGGCCCCATTTTATACAGTTGTCCTACTATTGGAGTGAAGTCCGTTGCGCGAACAACCAACTGCTTCTTCTGCTGTGTTGTCATCTCAGCAGGGGGAAAACCTGTAGACAAATACTGGACAATATCCTGAAAGTTTTCATCAACCATCTGGATAGCAAACAACTAGGCATCGAGAAGACTCTCCTCCAAACTGGTAGGTTCTTCTCCCGACTCAAGCCTCAACAAATGGTCAGGTCCTAGGTTAAGTCTTCCAGGCTTAACTATGATCTCAAAATCATACTCCTGAAATAGAATTAGCCATCGACATATCCTTCCACCCAGGACAGGTTTGTTAACCAAATAATTCAAAGCAAAGTGGTCAGTGAACATTTTAAAGTGGGATCCTAGCAGATAATGTTGAAACTTTTGTAGGGCATATACCATAGAGAGACCTTCACGTTCTGTCGTAGTATAATTTTTCTCTGCTGTGGACAATTTTCTACTTGCAAAAGCGATGGGATGATCGATATTACCTTTGCCCGATTGAGCCAAGACAGTACCCAAAGCAATGGAGGATGCATCAACATGGACATGGAATTCCTTATTCCAGTCAGGGAATACTAAACTAGGGGCGGTGACCATTTTTTCTTTTAGCACATCCAAGCTCTCTTGGCACTCAGGTGTCCACACGAACTTAATATCTTTCTTCAGCTACTTTTCCATCGGTGTGGTGATCTGGGCATAGTTTCGGATGAATTTCCTGTAATAGCCAGTGTGACCCAGTGTAGTGCGAAGTTGCTTAATAGACTTCGGAAGTGGCAGCTTCACAATAATATCTATCTTCACAAGATCCATAATTAATCCTTGCTTACATACAATGTGTCCAAGCAATATACCAAATGGTGCACAAAAGATGCATTTTTTCAAGTTCAAGGAGATCTGGTGCTGCCTACACTTATCCAACATAGAGTCTTAAGCTAGTGATATGGTATTTTATTAGCCCAAAGATAGTCCAGTCATCAAAATATACTTCGAGGAATTTATGGATGAATTCCTTAAATGAGGCGATGACTACTCTAGAAAACATCGCAGGAGCATTCTTCAACACAAATGGCATAACTGTATACTGAAAGGATCCCATTTCTGTAGCAAAGGTGGTCTTATGTCGATCTTCTGGAGCAATTCTAATCTGATGGTAACCTGAAAATCCATCAATGAAAGAATAGATCTCTTGACCCCCAACATTGTCGAGCACTTCATCCGTAAAGGGGGTGGGGAAGGGGTCATGTAAGCAAGCATCATTCAATTTCCTTAGATCAACACAGATTCAGATCTCGCCTTTAGTCTTCTTCTCTTGCACCACCATAGGACTTACCCACTCAGATTCTTCGACAGGTTCAATGATTCCTGCAGCGAGCATTTTATCCAGCACCAACCGAACTTTTTCCTTATACTTAGGGTTCAATCGATAAGGACGCTGTTTCACAGGCTTCACATCCGGTTTCAACGGGATTTTTATCACACCGATATCCCCCAGGATACCTTTCATCTCTGAGAACTTCGTTGGGAATAGGTCCTGGTATTCATGAAGAAGTTGGGTCACTTTTCTTACCATCTCATCATCCCAATAATCTCCAATGATAGCATGCTTAGGCTGGTATTCTGATCCAATGTTGATATTCTGCGTCTTTAGGGGCTGAGTCACATCCGCTACTTCGACTGTTGGTCCTTGTACTTCGCAGTGCCCTTCTGACTCAGGAATATCAATGTTGCGCGGATCCTCATCCTCGTCGATTGCGAGGTTATAGCATTCTATGGCGTGAGCTTCCTGTGTCTTCCAATCAGGTCGGTATTCTTCTACCTCTTGATCATCAAATACCTTAGTATGGATTAGCCTGATCGCTACATCTAAAGCTGGACAAACTTCATTAGTGGAAAAGGTAAGTACAAAACTATCAACAAGACAATCCCAACTTACAGTATCTTGGCGAAGCTCAGCCTCTGTGTACCAGTTCCATGCGACCGGCTCCAGGGTATGCACAAATATATGTACCCATTCTTCCTAGGGTACATATTTCCATGCCTCGTAGCATTTTTCCAGATGCTCCTGGGAGCTAGAATTTCCATCAAACTTGCTTCGCACCTCCTTGGGCGGGTCCCGGAATCTCAGTCGAAGGAGCCGTTGACAGGTTTCCCAATTAGTAATAGTTTTCTTATGGCAGTTCCACCATCTGGCTGCTGTGGACCTGAATGCAGAATCCAAGGTTTCTAGTCTCTGTGATGCAGGTACCTGTTTGGAAAATGTTCCAAGAAACTGCTCTGGATCGAACAACCCATCGAAAATAGGTAGGGTGCTGTCCTAAATACCAAGCCATCTGAGAGACTTGGTAATTCTAGCGCATCTATGTCCATGCAGCTCATGGAGTCTGTTCTGCCAGTTCTCTAACCCATCATCGGAGTCTGTCATATAGGAGCTGTCACACTGCCAATCCAGAATACCTTTGGCAGTAGGATCGACATAATCTTCGTCCTTAGCTGTAATGTTGTAGATGTGCTCCAAGTCATCCTGATCTTCGTATCTGAGTGGTTCGGTGTACCTTTCTCCTTGTGAGGGGTCCAGGGGTATGATGACTCTCAAATCTTTCCCTTAAAAGGTCATTTGTCTCTTCTTAAGTTTAATGACTACGGCATTGTCCATCACCCAACCAATTCCTAACAAAGCTGGGTAGGGGTTACTGTCATCAATGATCTCAATAACATCGAAATCTGCTAAAGTGTTGACCCTATCAATATCGATTGGAACACTAAGTAATCTCCCTAGGGGCACAATCCATTGTTGATTGGCTAACTTCAACTATATAGGAGACCAGGCAAGGGCAGGTTTCCCCATTTGCTCCTAGGTCTGCTTAGTTAGAACATTGACTTCTGATCCTATATCCAAAATGACATCAGTCATATCATATTCTCCTACCTGAGCATTCAATCTCATTTCCTTGCCAGTTCTTCTGACTCTATTAACAGTTTTGTCCCGACCATAGCGTTGCTGAGGGTCTCAGGAAGTAATGACTTCCTGTAGCTTATTTAAAGCACGTTGGTTTCGTAAGAGTTTTAGACAGCTCTGTAAAAAGGAGGATAGTGTACTTACTATATCCATCGAAGCTTCGTTCAGTTGTGCCAGCGGCGGAGGTGGTTGCACAGGTGCAACTGGTGTACCAGGGTTGGCAAAATCCTTCTTGGCTTCCACGAATGTCTCTTTTTCTCTTTCAACATCAAATGTTGGGATTTTCATGGGAGATTTACGAACACAATGCTCGGTAGGCCGTGTCTCCGTATTCTGTACATGCATCGTATCTCCACTCCATGTAACAACATTAATAACTGCGGTAGGTCGTGGTTCGATAGAAATCATCTGGACATTCTGAGTAGGAATACTATTTCTGGCCTGAATCTTAGCTATCAACTACGGGCACTGCTTAATCACATGATCCGCTGTGCGGAAATACCGACATGTCGTAGCGGGGTTTCGACAGTCACAGGCGAGATGCCCGGCTTGGTTACAATTGTAGCACACAACCTGGCCTCAGCCTCATCCTACCACACCACCATGACCGCGCCCACCAAAAGCACCTCAACTGGATGCACCACCACGGTAACCATAACCATCATTGCTCTGCGCTTCATTCTGTATCCGATAGGCGTCATAGGTGCGACACTCAGCTTCATTATGTCCTACAGATTTACAGAACTTACAATAGGAATTCTGAGAGCTGTGACCATACCTTTGGAGCAGATGGCAGTCCTCAGGTCGATGCTGACCTGTCATTCTGCAGAGCTCACAATCTAGAACTTGCGGTGGAAATGGGTTTCGCGCACCCGTATTCAGGTAATTTCTTACCAAAGGACACCTATCCTTGTTGCAACCTTCAGTCTGACATTGCATACACCAAACCTTTGCACGGCCAGGTTTTCCTGTCTTCATATCCCGAAGCTCCAGGGCCATCGCTTCCAACTGCGCTTGGATTTGAGCAATACCGGAATTATCTCTGACAGGGGCAGTCTCAAGTTTCATTGTGATTTCCAGAGCCTCTTGTTGGTCAGCAACCTTCTATTACATGAGCGGAGTTCTGATATGTGGTAGCAATGCTACAATGAACCATTCCTTGTGCTACGCAGGACCAATAGTGAAACTGACTTGATCCAGTAGAACTTTGAACTGTTGGTCAAAGTTCCATACTGATTCACCTTGCTTCTGTTGAATCTCCTTTAATTCTGTGATACACTGCGACTCTGATTTGGGCTTCTTAAATTCTTTGATCATTGCTGCTTTAATATTGGCTAAGATAGGAGTCTGAGTACTGGAGAATTTCATGAACCAAGTCAATGCCCGGTCCCTAAAGGAAGTAATGAGCTGCGCTGTTTGTACAGCCGGGTCTGTAATGATCTTAGCATTCCACACTGCTTCACATAAAAACCAGAACTGTTCTGGATCCTCTGATCCCGTTCCTTTGAAAAGAGGGAGCTTAATATCATCAGTCATGTGGGCCATAGCGGATCTAGGGGGATTGGAGGGGAACTTGAGGTAGGCGGGGAAGAACGGACTGGGGTAGACTACCCTGCAGCGGGAATATTCATGCTAGGGTTACTTGTCGACAACGATGGAGTCTCAGGGATAACGGGTCTGCGCTGTGGGGTTACCGGAGGATGGCCAACATAAATATTGTCTTCAGTGTCCGAACCGGTGGGGCTGACAGGGGTAGGCGCGGTATCCTGACCTAGGGTATAGGACTCAAAATTTCACTTATACCTTTTTCCACTCGCAGCAAACCACTTTTCTCGTCGAAGGGAGTATCACTTGCAACCGTAGGTTAGTACTACTAAACTTATAGTCAGATTCGAAAAGCAATATACCTTTTTCAGCTAATAGTAACTTAATGCTCAAACTAAAAGAATTCAAAAACTTACCCCTTGGACCTTTGAAGAACTGCCATTCAGCTTCGCTGAAGGAGTTACTGGTGTCGATGGCAACCTTCGTCACGAAGGCTTCCAATGTTCAGGTCGTCCAGGAATCAATAGCGCGGGATATATCGTTGTTCACGTGTTTCACAAGATTAACTCGTGCGGGGGGTCCAAGTAGGAAACAGACGAACTTGGAAATTCGTCCTTCACTCTGCTAACCTGGATAACCACTGGTGCAACTCTATGTGGATAGTACCAAAAAAATTCTCATAAACATCAGCAAAAACATACCTTTGTAAAAATTCGTGTACACTGTGATGCGGATCTATATTCTCTTGCGCAGCAAATTTTAGATAAGTCTCGTCAAGCCAATCACCGATTTCCTTCACGGAGGGCCTCTAGAACATAGCCCTCGTGGTACACATAAACCCCTCTTGAACAGATACTGAGTTCAACCGGCAATGAAACCAATTTGTTGGGCAATAGGGCAGACCCGGGTTTAAACCTTTTGCTTCGCACCAACAAAAGACCCACAGTGTTGGCCCTTTCGGCAACAACCTGCACGCAGGTTGCAGCCTCACCCGAAATAGCTATGGGATGCCGCAGAATCAGGTTTCTACAAGCAGAAGAGGGATATTACTGTACCTTCAGTCTCTAATAGCCTATATCCAATTAACACAGAGCTTCGACCAGTATATATAGCTTGCATATAAATAAACACAAAGTGACTTGCTCAACCCTTTACTGGGAATTCGCAGCGAAGCTATTTATTAGCAGTGATCTTATTTATCAGATATATCTAGTTATTAATGCAAGAAAGATAAACAGAAACAGAGACAATCACAAGAACCACAACACCAGATATAACATGGTTCACCCCCAATGTAGGGGTTATGTCCACAGAACTGTGTTTATTCAACTTGCTACAAAATCACAGTTCTGATCTGCGCACTCAGCTGCAGATCTCTTCTTGTCCTTAAAAGCCGTGCACACGGCAGCAGGCCTCTGCGCACATAGCTACAGATCTTCTTAACCTCTTACAAAATACCCTCTGTGCACACAGCTGCAGAGGTCATCCACGCACACAGCTGGGACTTAACCTTTTCCTTACAAGATAGCCTTAGCTTCGCCTTAACTTTCTTACACTTAAAAACCTAACCTCACTTCTTTACACAAGCACATATTTATACCGCGCACCAATACAAAACCATGGTCTTAAACCATGGGCACCCCGAACCCTAAACCCTGGACATAAACCATGGGTTTATTACAATAAGAAAGCTTTAACTTTAACCCTGACACCCCTAAGACTATTTTGAACTGTGACTCCGCTTAGAAGCTTACAAATACCCGTGGGGTTACTCATTTCAAGAACCGATAGGGAGCGTGCCCCAACAATAAAGAAACATAGTATACATACCCTCTTAGTGAACTAGATGACATCGGACCGCATACATCAGAGTGGATGATTTCCATGTTTCCTTTTTCCTTACTTTCGCTACCTGGAAATATCTTCTTTGCATTCTTTCCTTTCACACATCCTTTGCAAACACCTTCATGCTTTGTCTGTATTTCTGGAAGACCTTCAATAGCTTTGCTTGCAAGTGGTAGTGCTTTGTAGTGAACATGTGAAATCCTTCTATGACAAAGTTCATTTGGCTCTATTGAGTCATGGACCAAAGCTTGCTCTGGTTGACCTTTTAGTTTGTATAATCCTCCCTCTTGCTCTCCAATCACAACTGCATCATCTAGTCTTTCCCTTTGGCCACATAAGAACTTGGCCATCTATGAATGCAACCCTTATGCCTTTTTCATCCAATGCATATATGGAGAGGAGATTCTTCTTTAGTCCTGGTACAAACAAGACATCCTTCATCTTCATAGACTTTTTAGAGTCTATCTTGTAGGTGGATTCACCACTACCTTTTTTTGGATACTGGTAGTCATCCCCAAGTTTCACCTTGTGAGGTGAATCATGTTCAGATAGTTTCACAAAGGATTCTTTGAATCCCTTCATATGTTTGGAAGCCCTACTATCTATAATCCAATCATTGCTTCCATGTGTGATAATTCCCATGACAGCAGAAATCAAAACATATTCTTCATCACTTGAAGAATCATCACTTTCTTCTCTAATTCTCTTTGTGGAAGGTTCATCATCCTCTACAGCATGTGCATGATTTCTTCTCTTGTTTCCTTTCTTCTTGTGAGAGCTATTCTTATTCTTGGGACAATCTCTTACAAAGTGTCCTCTTTCATCACACGTAAAGCATCTGTATTTAGATATATCCTTGTTATATTTTCTATAGTTAAAATGCTTACCTTTGGAATGATGATAGTCCCTTATGCTTTTCTTGTAGTGTATTGTGAGAGCTTTATCTTCACTTCCCATATTTTCTTCTCAGGATACTATTTGAGCTTCTTCTTGTGAGCATTCCTCCCACAGTATACTGAAGGTGACTAGCTTTATTCTAGCACAAATCCCTTGAATGAAGGAGTCCCATGATCTAGGGAGACCATTCAAGGTGGTCATCATAATCTCTACATTCTCCACTTCTTCATCCATGCTTCAAGTTGTTCTTTGATCTGGGAGACCCTTGTGAAGTATGACTGTATGGTCTCCGCATTCTGGATCTTCACATTCTTCAACTGGTTCCTCAAATTCATCTTCTGATTTATGTTCTTTCCTTCAAATAGTTTGGTTAGGGCATCAAACATCACTTTAGGTGTCTTGAGGGAGGACACCTGTTGTATGAGGTGATCCTTGATTGAATCAGAAATAATTATCTTAGCCATGACCAATTTCTTTTTGTACAAGGCCTTTGCCTCATCTTGCTATGGAACTAGAACCTCTTCATTGATGTAAGAGTCCAACTCATTTTCTTCCAAAACAAGGGAGATCCTATACTTCCAAGCTCAGAAGTTATCATCTCCCTTAAGATTTTCATTAAGATTGGTGTGATGAGACATATTGACTAAGAACCTCAAATGGAAATACAAAATATTGATATCTAACCAATTTGAGAAGCTGAAAACTGGATCTGGAGCTGATCTTCTGCAGTGCTGGTTTTCTGGTTCCAATGCAAATTAGGGTTTGAATTTCCCAAAGTTCTACCCAACCAAAAACCTTGATTCTTGTCTCTAAACTTATATTTTGAGGAGGAGAGAAATCCTAGCCTGGGCTCACTCAAAAATTCCTCTTCAGTGAAAATCCCTAATTTCTCGATGCAGTGGTAGGTCAAAAACTAAAAATTCTCAAAATCAGATTCAGCTTCGACAAAAAGATCGACCCTTCAATGGAGGTTCATCCCAGCCTCCTTTTGCTAATGGATTATCAAGAGAGACCCAAAAAATAAGAATCCCTAGCTTCTGCAGCTGCACAGTGTCTTCTTCTCGGGTTAGATTTGATACCATGTTTGAGTTTTATCAATTTAACAATATTATCTTAGGATCTTATCTGAGAGAATAACATGCACAACAATCAAACACAAGAGACAATAGACACAAAGATTTTCCTCAGGGAAACCATAAAGGAGAAAAACCCGCAACTTCCTCATTGATAGAGTAGGCACCAATAGCAGTAGTAAAACCCAAAGACAGTAAGATGATCTCCGGCAGTTGTTTTCTCTCGTATCCCAGCTCCTTCTCTCTCACTCATGTGCTACAACTAAGTGTGATTGACTGTGTGATAAATAAGAGGCTCACTCTCTATTTATACTAATTCCCAACTTGACAATAACTTACCATGGTAGACTTCTCTAGGAGATTCTAAAAACCCTAGTTCCCTGAAACTGTGGGGACTTTAACCCTTGAACATTAAGGAGGGTTACCCTATATGACTTTACATCACTTGTTTACATTATTGATTCTCTCGATAGGAAAATCGGGGTATGACATGACTCAATTACATTGCAAATACTTCCCAATAGGAACATTGGGGTACAATACATAAAATATACAAGTGAATACATTCTGAAGTTACAAATACATCAACACTTTTATTGCTCGAGAATTGTATTCCTAACAGGACATTGCCACCTTCTGGATCTTTTTTCTATGAAATGATATAGTAAATGGGTCATTTTGAAGATAAATAACAGAATGATGGTCATAGGGTATTATTCTTATGAAGATCAAATTGAGAATGATAATTATGGGTTATTGGTGTTAGCACTCAGAATGTACCTAGGTTGTAAAAGGTATACTCCAAGGTAACATCAAAACCACTTTAGGAAGAAATTGGTATTTTCTTCCAGAGAGGGATCTCTCAATAAAGATTTAACAAGACCAGATTCAAAATAACATTCACAGATTTATGTATTTGGCTGAAACAATCACATAACCATTGGGCATGGAGTCATATACAAATATAGAAATATCACAAATACATATACATGATGTTCATCAAAGGCAAGATAATCATATCATCACAGTCATTCAAATTGATTCAAGTGGAACAAAAGAGATGAAGGAACAACCCATTAATACAAAGCATCAACAAGGATGAATTCTATACCAACTTTAGCAGAAAAATCATATAATATCTGAAATGATGACCAGAGCATACACATATGAATTCCAATCATCTAACGATTCCAGATATGAGGAAGAAATAGAATGGAATGTTACACAAGGGAAATACAATCACATAAGAAAGAGGTACAGACTGTAATATCAACGACACATGAATCTCTGACAAAAGTCTCATGCATTCACTTTGTTATTTCAAAAAACAAATATGTTCTCCAAAATTATTCACGACCCAATGGGTTCCAACCCCCATCTCTTAAAAAAGATGCATATTTATACATAAAATGATCGGTGCTCCAACAAGGAGATCAATAACAGAATGATCCGCTTAATTTAGAGTTTGTAACTGAATTCCTAACCCCTAGGAAGTTTGTTACAACTCCAATCCTAACAGACCACAAAGTATGAATCAAATTGACAACAAACTTTGTCCCATCAGCTCCATATCTTTGCCCCATCAGCTCCACGTCTTTGCCCCATCAGCTCCACGTCTTTGCCCTGTCAGCTCCTCAGTGCATGACACCTGTTCTTAAGGATGGAGAATATACTTTGTCTTGCCAAACCGCTCCACAGCTTTCTACTGCTCCGAACTTGGGGTGTCACACTCCATCATTTCCTGAATAGCTACCTCGAGCTCCATATATGCTTCATAGGACTTTCTGGGCAATCTGCTCCTGATGATGGCGAACTTCTACAGAATCTCGAAATCCTCTGTGAGCATATCCACAATGGTCTTCCCTGTCAGGTTTTTCTCCAAATCATTGAATTTGGTGTGATCCATGCGGCACTGAACAAGCAGGTTATGATAATGTTCTTGTGAGAACATGTGCCCTTCTCCATCCCAGAAAGAAGGCAATCCATCCTCGAACAGTTCTTTAAACTCCTGTTTAAAACTATTTACCTGCAGCAACAATCCTTATGACTTATCATGGACCGTTTTGATTAAGTGATGCTTATGGATGATTTTCTTTGCCCACATCACTATTGACACTCTATCCTTTATGCCCAATTCCTGCAACTTCTGATATGATAATGAGTTTAGAAAATTTAATGTGTTCTGAGCCGTAACAAGGGGTCTTTTCTCCATATGTTCGTTAACCAGTGTCAGCCTCTGGTGGGCCAGATTTATCATTATATTCAAATCATCAATGAAATTTAAATAGTGCCTGAACTTGGTAATCTCGATACACAGGGTATCCCAAATGATGTGTTTTGCCCCCTGAAGAGGGCCTTTGCCAATGCATTTTTCTTTTACCTCATTAAATTTCTTCTGTAATTGATTCCTGTCTTGCAGTATTTGTTTCTTGCTTTCACTTACTCTAGCCAATTTAGCTTTCATCTTCTCATTCTCTGCTTTCAAATCTTTGATTGCTTCTTATTTGAAACTCACCTGGGACATTGGCACCAACAAATCATCAGTAGAGAAATCATCTAATGGCTTGTGGATATTTACAATAGACAGGTCCTCACCGGTGGGATTCTGGCTCATCAACTCTTCCATAATCTCCTTCTCTTCATTCTGATCTTTTTTCATCAAGGAGATTTGGGATAACAGTTCCTCCCTTTCGGCTTCCCACTTCTCTTTTTCTTCTTATAGCTCTCCTTCTCTTCCTTTGTATTCCATCATCTGCTGATGGAATTTATCCTTTTCTTCTTGGAGAGATAGCAACTCAGATGACTGAACATGTTCAGTACCTAGGATCTTCAGTTTCTTCTTCAGGACCTGGAGTACATTATCCTTTTCCTCTAACAACCTTTTGACTGCCTGTGTACTGTCTGAACTAGCAATGTCTGTCTGCAGCTTCTTAATCTGAACAACATTTGCTTTATTTTCCACTTTCTCATGTTTCAACTGAATCTCCAATTTATCTATCAAAACCTATAATTTATTAATCTTCACCATGGATTGTAGTAAGTCTGAGTAGAGGATATCGCTGGTCTGTTTGTGGAGTTCAATTTTATCTCGAGTGCTGATTTTGTCTAACCGGATCTCCATTTCAGCCATTTTCTTATCGCTTACCATAGCCATTTTAAAAGTATTCCTCTCAGCATCTCTAGCAGAGACCAGAGAGGTCTTCGAACTGTACAAACTTCTAACCTTCGGGATCAAATTCCTCGTTTCCTCCATAGACTGTTTCCTCTTATCCATGTAACTAGATTTTAGGTCTTCCTTCGACTTAAACACGTGGCATAATTCCGAACTGTCTACATCACCCTCTGTACTTTTAAAAGAGAATTGACTTACTTGTATTGCTTTCAGGGGAACTAGGGCACCTCTTTTGGAACCATCAGAAACCTCCTCATCTATAATTTCACCACCTTGTAGCAGCTTTGTCCTTTTATGGGGGCCTTCCTCGTCTACATCCATACTCTCAGTTTCAGACAAACTTCTCTTGACCAAAATACCAGCACCTTCTATCATTTGGGCCGCTGTCTCTTCATCGGACTTTGACCTGTCAGTACATTGTAGAAAATTGGCCATTTCAGCTAGCCCTCAATAGCCTGATGCTCAAATGGTTTATTCCTGTTTTCCTGTTTTCTCAATGAGATCACCTGGTGGGGGTCGTAGTTCATATTTACATCTTTTATGAAATCCATATTCTCCATCAACTTTTCTACAAATTCCAGGGCACCTTTACCTTTAAAAATGAAAGGGCCAACTTTAAAATAAATTTAATATTCGAAGATTTCTTGAAAGCACCAAAGTGCTCTTCCTCAGACAACAATCTCTGCCTCATGAACTCTAGTGCGAAAATCCTTGGGGTCAAGAAGGATGGTAGCCTATAAGGCTGACCAGTAAAGCCATATATTATTAACACTGTGTAACCTCTGTACAGGAACCAGCCCCCCACCCGATATTCGGGTGGCGAATGCATTAGGTATCTCATTTCATCTAGGACATGGGGCAGGTCCTCGTCAAATAACATTCTGTACATTTCGGACATGATCGAATTGGCAAATTCGACCATGTTGATTTGCTTGGGAAAATCATAAGAACATAGATCACTTAAGAATTTCAATTCAGTAACATTAGAGCATAATAACATGTTAAGCAAGTATGTTTGAAACCTAAAGAACTAGACTTTGGGAAATTCAGTCAACTGAAGGTGGATCGCTTCGGCAAGGTACTCATCTAAATTAAGCACGAGGACTAACTGGGACTCAGGACTTAAAGAATTTATTTTTAAGAAGAAACCAAGGGTAACATCACCTATACGACAATCGTCGTCTAGACCTAACACTTGAAAGACCAAAGACATTACCAGTTGCACCTCAGCCTTAAAAATGTGCAAGGGGTAAGGCAAGAAAAGACCTTCGAGGGACTGACCTTCCTTCAAGATACTTGATAAGAATCGAGAGTGATTTTCACTTTCACAATTTTTGAAAAACTTGGCAAGGACAAATTCATTTAAAGACTCACGATTTACAGGGTAGCTTTTGGGCAGACTAAGGTTTTCTCTGACGACCGAAGCATCAATTTTACACAGTATTTTCGACGTGGACCTACTCATAATGATCCTCTGAGAGGGAGAATAGTTCACCGCGCACCATTCGGCAAATTCAGGGAAGTGGAGGGTTTGCTCAAGGGTGAAATGGTACAAAAAAGACTTGCATACATTTAGAACGTCACTCCCCTGTAAAAAAAAGACCGCAATTTCTCTTTGCTGGACAGGAAGGGGTTGCAGACGCCCCTGTGTCTGTCTACTAAGAATTCCTCTCTATCATCCGCGACCCGACCAAACACACAAACCTCGCTCCCTTGGTCCATTTCTTAATTTATAATGGTAATTTGATGAAGGAGTTACAGGGTTACAGTCCTACCTGGCTCACTGTGGAGGCGCGTGTTCGGAACGTGCCAGGCACTGACAAATGGAAGCTCCCAAATCGCCAGGTCCTTTTCATCGGGTCCCGATCAAATAAAATAATCATTGGCGAGGTCAACCCTGCCTTTATAGGACCACCCAATTTGCCACGTGGACAGCATTAACTTCCGCAACCACCACTTATCCCTAACTCCCGTGCACCTCTATTTTTTGGTTTCATTCAAGACCGTAGATCTGGTTTCTCTTTAATTTCTGGCCTTTGGGTCGTGTGCCACGTATCCCATTCTTCCCAGTGCCTTGGTGATAAACAATGTTCCATTCTCTATCCCGGAATGATCTCCTACTGTCGATGAAATCGTCGTTTATCATGAGCCCTTGGATCGGGTGACACGTACCGAATTCCGCTGGGAGTCTGGGACTTATCCCCCATGCAATTTTCAACCTAGGAATTGATCCCAACCGTTGATCATTCCGCCCTTAAGTTTCGACCGTTGGATCAAGCACTATGTAATGAATTCCACTGGGCTCCTTTCTTTTATCCAACATGCAGCTTTGATCCCCGGAATTGTTCTCAGCCGTTGATGTGATGCCCGTTTAATTCTCCACCATCGGATCATATGCCACGTACCCAATTCCGCTGAGCACCTCGAAATTATCCACCGCGCTAGTTTAATCTCTGAAAATCTTAATAGCCGTTGATCTGACTCACTTCGATTTTCAACCGTCAGATCGCTCACCGGGTAACTCATTCCGCTGGGTGCTGTAGGTTTATCGGTCGAGCAGGTTCTAGTTCTGGAATCAATCTCGAGCATAGATGCGATCCGACTTCACCTCTCTGCCATTGGATCTCGTATCTTGTACCTGATTCCGCCGGACCGTGTCATTTTAACCGCTATGCAAGTTTACGAAGCGGATTGGATATGGACCGTTGATCCGCCCGAACCAACCTGACGGTCGTTGATCTGTGCTTCTGATAAGCACCCAGTCAAACCTTTATCTTCCTTGCATCTCTCCCTAGTGGAGAGAATACCAGCCATTGATCTTCTTCCTTCTTCTATCGCGGCTTAGGATCTTCTGTGACTTGATCGCACTTTGCCTATAGTCCCATTTTTGTTATATATCTTGTAACCAAATTATGCACACACCCATTATTTTTCTTTCTCCACCATGGTTTATTATCCTCTTCGATAAATGATGGTGTTAACAGCTGGCTCCATCTGGGGATGATATCCTCCCTGCGAGGTATCAAAGAACTCGTAGACCAGGTGCCTGCTTTTTGATTTTGCATAATAACTCCCAAAAACCCATCTTTTGCTTTTTTGTAAATATATCATTTTTAGAGATTTTTAGAAAATGAATAGTAAGCCTCCTGGATCTTAGGGCTTTCACTGTGAGCTTCAAATGCACTCGGCTTACCATTCATGTTTATTTGTAAAGAAAAACAAGTTTATACAATCTATGATACAAATTTTACCTTCCTCTTCAGGATAGGTAATGCTTCAGATATATTCCATTTACGGGGTTTCTCTCCAGAAGAACCCCATTTGTATATTCCAGCAAAAACGCATTATGTCCTCTGTACCCAGCAACAACATAAGGTCTGACCCACATAGGGTCGAACTTTCCATGCTTATCTTCGTTAGGAGCATCCCACTTCAAAACCAGGTCATCAATCTGAAACTGCTCTTCCTTGATCCTTCTGTCAAAAGTATTCTTCATCTTCTCTTGATGAGACTGCACTTTGTCATAAGCCTTACTTCTTCATTCTTCCAGCTCAATGATCTGATTTATCCTCTGCTGTATGTGATTTGGTTCTTCTTGCTGATCCTGGAAATATCTCATAACTGGTACCCCTAATGATGTTGGAAAAATCACTTCAGCACCATATATTAGTTGAAATGGAGACATGCCAATTGCTCTTTTAGTACTAATCCTGTCAGCCCATAGAGAATATTTTATTTTGGTGTTCCAGGACCTCTTATTATCTTCCAACAGCTTTTTGATAATCCTCACCAGGCTTTTGTTTGAATATTCAGCTAACCCATTCCCTTGAGGATAATAGGCAGTAGAATGATTGAGGCTTATATGATAATTATGACAAAAGTTAATCATTTTCCTAGATTTGAAAGCAGCTATGTTGTCTGTTACTATCCTCTTTGGACACCCGAACCGAGCCAATATATTTTCTTCAAGAAACTCCATGATCACATTCTCAGTGGCCCTCCTGGTGGGAATTGATTCTATCCATTTAGTGAAATAGTCTGTAGCTGTCAAGATCCACCTATGCTGACATGATGAGTTGGGTTTATTTCACCAATAAAATCCAAACCCCATTGCTGGAAAGGAGCCTCAACTGTTATTGGATCCAGAGGGAGAGACAGCACCTTTCTCTTACCGTCGAAAATTTGGCATTGATGACATTTGTTGGTTTCTTTATATACATCAGAGAATAAGGTAGGCCAATAGTAACCAACTCTTAGGATTTTGTTTGCAGTCACCTTCCAAGAATGATGTCCCCCGCAGTATCCTTTGTGAAATTCTCTGGTAACTTGCTGGGCTTCGTCCTCCAATAAACAATTTAGTAGAAATCCTCCAGGATCCTTCCAATAAAGATATTTATTTATGATACAGAATTTAGCAAATTTCAACTTTACAGATCTTGCTCTCGATTTACTTAATCCTTTTGGTGCTTGCAAATTTTGGAGGACATATACAATACCAGAATACCATGGAGAGGCTACAAAATCAGCCATCACTTCTATCTCTGTGTCCACTTGATCAGACAGGTGAGTCAAAAAATTGATTTGTAAAAATTCACAATTTGAGTTTGTCATCATCTTTGCTAACCCTTGTCCTTTAACCAGCTTCGTGGGTTTTATTTATACATCATATTCCAATAATGTAGCTATCCATCTCGCCCTCCTGCCTTCGGGGTCTGGTTGAGTCAAAATTGTTTTTACTGCAGCGGTTGGAACATGTGCAATTACATGGGAATGCAAAACATATATTTTGAAATACTTTAACGCTTTAATCAGAGCATAGGCCTGCTTTTCCATGATATCATATTTCAACTCCCCATCCCGTAGAATTTTACTGAAAAAGGCTATGGGTTGTTCCAAATTTTCCTCATTTTTCTGTAATAATACCACTGCTATAGTATGTTCCGAAGCATATGAGAATACTGAAAAATCCTTGGTGAAATCTAGACTTATCAAGACAGGAGCTTCTGAAATTGCTTTCTTGATTTCCCGAAATGACTCCTTAGCTTCTATATTCCACTTTATTTCATGACCTTTCTTCAACATATTTGTAATATTCATCAAGATCTCGGCAAAGCTTGGTACAAATCTCCTCAAAAAATTTACCTATCCCAGAAATGATTGTATCGCCTTTTTGCTTCTGGGTTCTCCCACCTTCAGAATTCCACTTACTCTTTCAGGGTCAATCTTTATGCCATCCTTGGATATTATGTGGCCTAGAATCTTTCCTTCTTCTAATGCAAAATTAGACTTCTTAGGGTTCAGAGATATGCCATACCTCCTACACTTCATGAAGACCTTCTCCAGATGATGTAGATGTTCTCTGTCAGACTTTGAGTAGACTGTGATATCATCCATATAAATTACCACGAAACTTCCAATTTCTCCTGCAAAGGCAATGTCCATAGCCCGCTAAAAAGTGGCGCCCACATTCATCAAACCAAAAGGCATCTTCACGTACATGAAAGTGCCCCATGGTGTAGTAAAGGCAGTTTTCTCCTGATCTTCTGGCAGCACTTTGATCTGATTATACCCGGAAAAACCATCCAGCATCGAAATCCTTTCAGCTCCCACCACTTGCTACAGTATATGATCCATCTTGGGTAAGGGATAGTTGTCTTTCATGGAGACCTTATTCAAATTGCGGAAATCTATGCACAGTCTTATCTCTCCATTCTTCTTTCTGACAGGAACCAAATTTGCAACCCATTTAGAAAATCTGAGTGTAACAATGATCTTAGCATCAAATAACTTCTTTATTTCCTTCTCAATGACAGGGAGCAACTTAGGATTGATCCTCCTGAGTTTCTGCTTAAAAGTCTTTTCTCCAGGATTTATAGGAATAGTGTGCTGTATGATAGATGTATCATATTCTTTGAGGTCTTCAAAACTCCATGCAAACACATCTGTATATTTTTTCATCAACTTTACATACTCCTCTTTCTCTTTTTCTGGCAGCTTCTTGGATAATTTTATGATTTTAGGATTTTCCTCAGTGCCAATATTTTTATCTTCAACGACATCGCCAACAGGTTGCACTTTGGGGTTCTTGGCAACATCATTTTGATCAAAGAGCCTTTCTAAAGGGATCAGGCCTCTTGGTATGAAATTACTTTTCAGCTGGATGATGTCCTTACTTCCCAAGGTCTTCTTTAACCTCTTAGTATCTTCTTCTAATTCAATTTCTTCGTCATCTCCAGGAGTCCTATCACTATCATTTTCATTGTAAAAATGAGTATTCACAAACTCCCCTGACAACTCTAGAAATCTTTGGATCTGCATATCATCTTCAAACACCTGCCAGTATTTGGAATTGTCAGGGATAGAAGGTCTGTTCAAAATGTCCACCTGGTATTCTTTTTGACTAGTCATTGGGGTCTCAAATCTTCCAGCAGATACTGCCAAAGAATCATCCACCAAATTGTCAACCCTGGGAACCACCTGAATCATATGCTCTGTGAAAAAATTACCAAGCATATCCCCTAATTCATTTCTGTAAGCCCTCATCCGATGATGCCTGGCTTGATAACTCTCATTTACCTGGTTTATCACCAACTCAGAATCTCCCAAGATCCTGACTCTCTGAGCCCCCAAATTTTTCAAAGCATGTAATCCTAATAACAAATCTTCATACTCTGCTACGTTATTTGTGCATTCAAAAAGCAATTTGTATGACAAAGATTTGAAATCATGAATAGGAGAAATGATATAGACACCAGCCCCAGCACCAACCTTCGCAACAGATCCATCAAAGTACATGATCCATTGGCCTTCTTTTTTCTGTTTTGCCTCCAAAGCTTCCTGCTCTAAAACTTCTTTTTCCCCATTTGCCTCAGACTTCTCTTGCAATGCCTTTTATTCCTCATGTGGTACAGCCTCATTAAAGAAAATGGAAGACCCCAAACCAGTATCAACCACATATATGTGATGGACTTCAGGTTTATCTTGACTGCTAACCACATAGGGAGTCCTTTTTTCACTATATAACCTTCTTCTCCCATCTGGAACAGGAATCGTGGCATATGACATGTCCATATGTAAACTACCTTTTAGCTTGGAGGTCCAAGATCTTGACAGCAATACCCCAAATTTAGGTGGAATATCTGCTACCACCACATCCATGACTATAGTTTTAGATGGCAATTTATTTAGGGTCACCACCATGTCCTTAATTAAACCAAGGCATTTTACTCTCTTAGAATCAAATGAGTATAAATCCTTATATGGTCTAGTCACTTCTAATCCCAGAATTTCCATGACTCCTTTGGGAATTAGATTATGGGATGCCCCTGAATCTAGCATAGCATTGTGGACCACTTTGTTAAGCACATTTAGACCTAAATAGAAAGGAGGAACCTCTTCACCTTCTAAATTTTCAACTTTTGGTCCAAATGAAATAACAGGATTATCATCATTTAGTTCTAAAATGTCTGACTGCCATTCTCCTCGGTTTTTGATCATTTTGGTGATAGTATATCTGTATTCAGTGTTTCTCAATAATTCATTAAATGGAACATAGATTTTTAGTTTTGAAAGCTTACTCTGTAAGTTAAAACCAGCACCAATCTTTTCCACATCAATCAGAGTCGCCTTCTTTATTATTTTATCCCTTTGTACCTCATTTTCAACCTCTTTACTCACAGAGGGTTCTTTTTGTAGTCCTTTCCCCTTTTCTCCATTCAAAGAACTAGAGGAAGGCTGATTTGGATTTGCCTTCCCTTTATTTATGGGGACATCCCTATTCCTCAGTTTCATTTTCCTTTGCACATCATCCATCGCATGCAAATAACCTCTCTGATAGATCTCATTTTCAAATTCTTCATTTGGACCTTCCTGCGCAAACATGTTATGTTCTTCTTCAGTAAGATATATTTCTGAATCCTGCTCCCCAAAAAGATGAATCTCATTTTTAGGTGGATCTTCTTCATCACCAACATAATTTTCAGGGAAAGGCGGATGGATAGGCTATTCTTCTTGGTGTCTTGGATTCCTCTGCGAGTTCTGGGGAGGGACAAGGGGATTGGGTCTTCTGAAATTTGGATTCCTGATTTGGGGATCCCCCTGCTCCCTGTTGAAGGGCCTAGTATCCATGGTTAACTTATCCATCAACTTTTCCATGGTCTTCAACATTGTCTCAAATTTAACATCAGCAGAAGAAGATGAAGTAGAAGGCATATTTTCTTCCCTTCTCCTCATGTCCATGTCTCTATGTTTTATCTTCCCACTAGACATCATGTTAGCTTCCACTTCTAGGGAATCAGTAAACATGGCAGCAAGAGTTTCCGATCTCCTTTCCCGTAATGAAAATGCAAAATCATTATCAAAAGCTCCAGCATAATGTAGTTGAGCAGCTGTAGGAGAAGGTTTTATATCTTCAGGAATAGAGTTGTAAGCCCTAATGAATTTGCTTGAAAATTCGTGAACAGACTCAAAACCCCCCTTCTTAAGACTATTGTACTGAGATAAAAGCTGCAGAGGGTTCTGTTTATCGTCCCACCTGTCCAGAAAGGCGTTTTGAAAAGCCTAAAAATTTGCTATAGATCCATTAGGCAAGTCTTTAAACCACTTCTTTTCCTCCCCAGACAAACTTTGGGCAAATAACCGCAGTTTGACATCAGGATAGTCAACTTCTTCCAAGTCAATGAAATCTTCAAACTTGGCAACATGTTGTTTTGCAGTTATATCACCCTCCCCGTCAAATAAAGAAATCCTCTGAGAATAATTATGGGGGAGATCATGTAGCACAGCTGGAAAACACAAGGGAGCAAATCTAGCGGCCATTGGTTTGGGTGGGTTCACAGGAACTGCAGTACTTTGAGAATGCTCGGGGGCTGTTGTTTCAGCTTTAGAGGTTTGTTGCAAGTCCTTCCAGAGGGAATCTAACAGATAGGATTCTAACCTACTAGGATTGGACTCAGTATTTTTGAGGTCGGATTCAGACCTAGCCCTCAACCCATAAGGAATGAACTCAGTGTTTTTTAGGTCGAGTTCAGATCTAGTTATCAACAGGGTCTGCGCAGTATTGACTTCCCATCCTGGATTAATATGAGAATCTGGTGATGATGATGGGCCGAATAAAGGAAAATCTAACTTCTCTTTATTTTTTCTCTTAAACAACTTTTCTGCATCCTCAAAACTCTTCAGTATTTCGGTATCAAAGTTACCTCGTGTATGTCTTCTTGAAGCCAGAATGTCGTTCTTGAATTCTGAAACAATTTCACAATGAAGTCGCCAGGGCAAATATACACCCTTCTTTTCTATTTGAAATTCCTGTTTGCCCACAGAAATCTCTCTTAATCTTTGTCGTTCTCCCGGGGCAGATAAGCACTTTCGTCCCTGGCAACGGCGCTAGTTTGTTAGCACTCAGAATGTACCCAGGTTGTAAAAGGTATAATCCAAGGTAACAGCAAAACCACTTTAGGAAGAAACTGGTATTTTCTTCCAGAGAGGGATCTCTCAATAAAGATTTAACAAGACCAGATTCAAAATAACATTCACAGATTTATGTATTTGGCTGAAACAATCACATAACCATTGGGCATGGAGTCATATACAAATATAGAAATATCACAAATACATATACATGATGTTCATCAAAGGCAAGATAATCATATCATCACAGTCATTCAAATTGATTCAAGTGGAACAAAAGAGATGAAGGAACAACCCATTAATACAAAGCATCAACAAGGATGAATTCTATACCAACTTTAGCAGAAAAATCATATAATATCTGAAATGATGACCAGAGCATACACATATGAATTCCAATCATCTAACGCTATATTCCATATACGAGGAAGAAACATAATGGAATGTTACACAAGGGAAATACAATCACATAAGAAAGAGGCACAGACTGTAATATCAACGACACATGAATCTCTGACAAAACTCTCATGCATTCACTTTGTTATTTCAAAAAACAGATATGTTCTCCAAAATTATTCACGACCCAATGGGTTCCAACCCCCATCTCTTAAAAAATATGCATATTTATACATAAAATGATCGGTGCTCCAACAAGGAGATCAATAACAGAATGATCCGCTTAATTTAGAGTTTTTAACTGAATTCCTAACCCCTAGGAAGTTTGTTACAACTCCAATCCTAACAGACCACAAATTACGAATCAACTTGACAACAAACTTTGTCCCATCAGCTCCATATCTTTACCCCATCAGCTCCACGTCTTTGCCCCATCAGCTCCATGTCTTTTCCCCATCAGCTCCACGTCTTTGCCCCGTCAGCTCCTCAGCGCATGACACCTGTTCTCTAGGATGGAGAATATACTTTGTCTTGCCAAACCGCTCCACAGCTTTCCACTACTCCGAACTTGGGGTGTCACACTCCATCGTTTCCCGAATAGCTACCTCGAGCTCCATATATGCTTCATAGGACTTTCTGGGCAATCTGCTCCTGATGATGGCGAACTTCTGCAGAATCTCAAAATCCTCTGTGAGCATATCCACGATGGTCTTCCCTCTCAGGTTTTTCTCCAAATCATTGAATTTGGTGTGATCCATGCGGCACTGAACAAGCCGGTTATGATAATGTTCTTGTGAGAACATGCGCCCTTCTCCATCCCAGAAAGAAGGCAATCCGTCCTCGAACAGTTCTTTAAACTCCTGTTTAAAACTATTTACCTGCAGCAACAATCCTTCCGACTTATCATGGACCGTTTTGATTAAGTGATGCTTATGGATGATTTTCTTTTCCCACATCACTACTGACACTCTGTCCTTTATGCCCAATTCCTGCAACTTCTGATATGATAATGAGTTTAGAAAATTTAAAGTGTTCTGAGCCGTAACAAGGGGTCTTTTCTCCATATGTTCGTTAACCAGTGTCAGCCTCTGGTGGGATAGATTTATCATTATATTCAAATCATCAATGAAATTTAAATAGTGCCTAAACTTCATAATATCGATACACAGGGTATCCTAAATGATGTGTTTTGCCCCCTGAAGAGGGCCTTTGCCAATGCATTTTTCTTTTAGCTAATTAAATTTCTTCTGTAATTGATTCTTGTCTTGCAGTATTTGTTTCTTGCTTTCACTTACTCTAGCCAATTCAGCTTTCATCTTCTCATTCTCTGCTTTCAAATCTTTGACTGCTTCTTCTTTCAAACTCACCTGGGACATTGGCACCAACAAATCGTCAGTAGAGAAATCATCTAATGGCTTCTGGATATTTACAATAGACAGGTCCTCGCCGGTGGGAGTCTGGCTCATCAACTCTTCCATAATCTCCTTCTCTTCATTCTGATCTTTTTTCATCAAGGAGATTTGGGATAACAGTTCCTCCCTTTCGGCTTCCCACTTCTCTTTTTCTTCTTGTAGCTCTCCTGCTCTTCCTTTGTATTCCATCATCTGTTGATGGACTTTATCCTTTTCTTCTTGGAGAGCTAGCAACTCAGATGACTGAACATGTTCAGTACCTGGGATCTTCAGTTTCTTCTTCAGGACCTGGAGTGCATTATCCTTTTCCTCTAACAACCTTTTGACCGCCTGTGTACTGTCTGAACTAGCAATGTCTGTCTGCAACTTCTTAATCTGAACAACATTTTCTTTATTTTCCACTTTCTCATGTTTCAACTAAATCTCCAATTTATCTATTAAAACCTATAATTTATTAATCTTCACCATGGCTTGTAGTAAGTCTGAGTAGAGGATATCGCTGGTCTGTTTGTGGAGTTGAATTTTATCTGGAGTGCTGATTTTGTCTAACCGGATCTCCATTTCAGCCATTTTCTTATCGCTTACCATAGCCATTTTAAAAGTATTCCTCTCAACATCTCTAGTAGAGACCAGAGAGGTCTTCGAACTGTACAAACTTCTAACCTTCGGGAGCAAATTCCTCGTTCCCTCCATATACTGTTTCCTCTTATCCATGTAATTGGCTTTTAGGTATTCCTTCGACTTAAACACGTGGCATAATTCCGAACTGTCTACATCACCCTCTGTACTTTTAAAAAAGAATTGACTTACTTGTACTGCTTTCAGGGGAACTAGGGCACCTCTTTTGGAACCATCAGAAACCTCCTCATCTATAATTTCACCACCTTGCAGCAGCTTTGCCCTTTTATGGGGGCCTTCCTCATCTACATCCATACTCTCAGTTTCCGACAAACTCCTCTTCACCAAAATACCAGCACCTTCTGTCATTTGGGCTGCTGTCTCTTCATCGGACTTTGACCTGTCAGTACATTGTAGCAAATTGGCCATTTTAGCTAGCCCCTCAATAGCCTGATGCTCAAATGTTTTATTCCTGTTTGCCTGTTTTCTCAATGAGATCACCTGGTGGGGGTCGTAGTTCATATTTACATCTTTTATGAAATCCATATTCTCCATCAACTTTTCTACAAATGCCAGGGCACCTTTACCTTTAAAAATGAAAGGGCTGACTTTAAAAGGAAATTTAATATTCGAAGATTTCTTGAAAGCACCAAAGTGCTCTTCCTCAGACATCAATCTCTGCCTCATGAACTCTAGTGCGAAAATCCTTGGGGTCAAGAAGGATGGTAGCCTATAAGGATAACTAGTAAAGCCATATATTCTTAACACTGTGTAACCTCTGTACAGGAACCAGCCCCCCACTCGATCTTCGGGTGACGACTGCATTAGGTATCTCATTTTGTCTAGGACATGGGGTAGGTCCTTGTCAAATAACATTTTGTACATTTCAGACATGATCGAATTGGCAAATTCGACCATGTTGATTTGCTTGGGAAAATCAAAAGAACATAGATCACTTAAGAATTTCAATTCAGTAACATTAGAGCACAATAACATGTTAAGCAAGTATGTTTGAAACCTAAAGAACTGGACTTTGGGAAATTCAGTCAACTGAAGGTGGATCGCTTTGGCAAGGTACTCATCTAAATTAAGCACGGGGACTGACTGGGACTCAGGGCTTAAAGAATTTTTTTTTAACAAGAAACCAAGGGTAACATCACCTATACGACAATCGTCATCTAGACCTAACACTTGACAGACCAAAGACATTACCAGTTGCAACTCAGCCTTAAAAATGTGCAAGGGGTAAGGCAAGAAAAGACCTTCGAGGGACTGAACTTCCTTCAGGATACTTGACAGGAATCGAGAACGATTTTCACTTTCACAATTTTTGAAAAACTCGGCAAGGACAGATTCATTTATAGACTCACGATTTACAGGGTAGCTTTCAGGCAGACTAAGGTTTTCTCTGACGACCGAAGCATCAATTTTACACAGTATTTTCGACGCGGACCTACTCATAATGATCCTCTGAGAGGGAAAATAGTTCACCGCGCACCATTCGGAAAATTCAGGGAAGTGGAGGGTTTTCTCAAGGGCGAAATGGTACAAAAAAGACTTGCATACATTCGGAACTTCATTCCCCTATGAAAAATAAGACCACAATTTTGCTTTGCTGCCGGACACGCTCCCTGTGGACAGGAAGGGGTCGCAAATTCCCCTGTGTCTGTCTACTAAGAATTCCTCTCTGTCATCCACGACCCGACTAGACACACAAACCTCACTCCCTTGGTCCATTACTTAATTTATAATGGTAATTTGATGAAGGATTTATAGGGTTAAAGTCCTACCTAGCTCACTATGGAGGCGCGTGTTCGGAACGTGCCAGGCACTGACAAATGGAAGCTCCCAAATCGCCAGGTCCTTTTCACCGGGTCCCGAGCAAATAAAATAATCATTGGCGAGGTCAACCCTGCCTTTATAGGACCACCCAATTCGCCACGTGGACAGCATTAACTTCCGCAACCACCACTTATCCCAACTGCCGTGCACCTCTATTTTTCGGTTTCATTCCAGACCATAGATTTGGTTTCTCTTTAATTTTTGGCCTTTGGATCATGTGCCACGTATCCCATTCTGCCCAACGCCTTGGTGATAAACGACATGCCATTCTCTGTCCCAGAATGATCTCCTACCGTCGATGAAATCGCCGTTTATCATGAGCCGTTGGATCAGGTGACACGTACCGAATTCCGCTGGGAGTCTGGGACTTATCCCCCATGCAAGTTTCAACCCCGGAATCGATCCCAACTATTGATCATTCTGCCTTTAAGTTTCGACCGTTGGATCAAGCACTATGTAATGAATTCCGCTGGGCTCCTTTCTTTTATCCAACGTGCAGCTTTGATCCCCGGAATTGTTCTCAGCCGTTGATGTGATGCCCATTTAATTATCCATCATCGGATCATATGCCATGTACCCAATTCCGCTGAGAACCTTGGAATTGTCCACCGTGCTAGTTTAATATCAGGAAATCGTAATAGCCGTTGATTTGACTCACTTCAATTTTCAACCGTCAGATCGCTCACCGGGTAACTCATTTCGCTGGGTGCTGTAGGTTTATTGGTCGAGTAGGTTATGGTTCCGGAATCAATCTCGACTGTAGATGTGATCCGCCTACGCCTCTCCGCCATTGGATCTCGTAACCTGTACCTGATTCCGCCGGATTGTGTCATTTTAACTGCTATGCAAGTTTATGAAGCGGATTGGATACGGACCGTTGATCCGCCCGAACCAACCTGGCGATCATTGATCTGTGTGCCTGATAAGTGCCCGGTCAAACCTTTATCTTCCTTGCATCTCTCCACAACGGAGAGAATACCAGCCATTGATCTTCTTCCTTCTTCTATCGCGGCTTAGGATCTTCTGTGACTTGATCGCACTTTGCCTATAGTCCCATTTTTATTATATATCTTGTAACCAAAGTATGTACACACCCATTATTTTTCTTTCTCCACCATGGTTTATTATCCTCTTCAATAAATAATGGTGTTAAAAATTGGAATTCCATTCCCCTAGTTACCACCTTCCCTAAGGAGGGCATATCATATTTATATTAAAACCTGTGGTTTATTAAACATTCCTTTATATTCTTGTTTCCCAAATGTTATTTACATTTTTCACACACAAAAACTAATGTTTACATATTATTTTTATTTATCACAAACTGATTAGAAGAGTATTGAAATATTTTGAGATTGTCTTATTGGGATTCAATAAATTATAAAATTATTGGGAAAAATTATATGATGAATATGGAAATAGGGGCATTTGAAACCACATTTTTCTCATTTGGACTATATATGTCTGTCATATGCATTTCCCTTTGGATCCTCATTTATATGTCTTAGCATCCTTTTAAAATAAACAAATTAATGTTTATAGAACTTTCTATAGGGTGAAAACTAGAAAGTTGTAGAATGGATACCAATTCCCTAAGCATTTTCTATTAATACTCCACCCACATTATGATCCTTCCATCATGAAAGGATATATTGATGGAGCTCCTCAAGAGACACTCAAGTCTCAATGTACTTGGGGGGTGGTTTATGCTTTGAAACAACAAGAAGTTATCTTTCAAGTTGGGCATATGATTAGCTACTATTATAGCTGATTTTAACACACTTGGTAGATCACATCTTTATGGCCTTCCATGTCCCTTTGCAAACTCCTTGGGCCCCCTTTGCTTATATTATACTTTGGTGTCCCAAGAAAGCCCCCCAAAAACACATGTTTATGTGTATACGCGACTTTTAAAGCAATATCCGCGTGTACACACATCTTTTGAGCCAAAACCTACATACATCGGGAAATGTACATGATGACAAAAAAATTTGGATTTTTCCTCATAGAGTCCCGAATAAATTGACTCTTGGCCTTCCATATTCCTTGAGGACGCTCGGACTCAACCCTCCATTGCCTATTTGGAGTGCTATATATTGAGCCTCTTGGATACATTGAAGGAGGAGAATTTGGAGAGTAAGGAAACTATAGTTCATTATTTCCTCACTTGTTTATGCTTGAGTCTGCATCCCTTTGTCCCTTTGAAGCACATAGTGGTTCTTTTCCCAAGCTTTCCTTTTCTTTGTAAGCTTGCCATTATGATGGAGGATTGAAGTGGTGGAGGACTCAATTTCTCTGGCTCAAAGATGTGTCGACAAAGTTTGTCACTATTGTATCTCTATTTTATTAATAGAAATATCCATTTCATGTCCAATACATGTGCATAAATATGAATATTGTATCCATGGATGTATTTATTTTCTTATACATGATGGTTTATATATGCTAGAGTAGGCCTAACACTATGATATATATCATACATGTATTTTTTACTATTGTTGAGAGCGAATTGTGAATACAAGAGTGTTGGAAAATCTCAACAGGGATCTACATCAACCATCCGGAATAAGGTACACTTTATATCCCTTAGTGTTAGATGTATATATTTCTATTGCATATTGGAATGGATGATTTCTAGTGTCGGTACATCCCAAGACATAGGAATTTTCTCTCTGTAACACACTTGGAGACTCCACTAGGGACCGAACCCAGAATCTCTGGTTCTGTGACATCACGAATTGGGTTCATACCTAAGGTCAAGGTGAAATGGTCATAAGCAAATTCATAATGCAAGCGGATGTGGATTCCTAACCTATATGCCAATTCAAAATTATACCTATAATAGATATGCATGGGACAAATATTCATTGAGAGTGTACAAAAAATGGACCCTACATGACAATAATATTAGTCCAAAACAGCTAGAAACAGTCAGTAAAGTGTCTGAAATATAGGTTATAGGGAAGATTGATCATGACAACTACATTCAAAAGAAACAGTGTGGTGGATGATGGGACATAAGCAGGAGTGTAAGGTGTAGACCCAACGCTCACGTATCCACTACCACCCCCGTGAGGGTTAACACCAGTGTTGAGACCGAACGAAGGGAGTGAAAATCCTCTGTAAATGGAGTACATGATAGAATATGACCACTCTCAAATCTATGAGAAAGGTAAGGGGCTCTAGTATCCTGAAACCTGCTCCAGGTCCTAGTGCAAACCCTGGTGTTGGACTGGGGGACACCACAGCCCCTTACATTGCTCATAGTTTCGGGAGTTGTCATATCTCATCCTCTAGTCCATTTGTGGGGTATTTTCACTCCCTTCATCTAATCTTAACACTAGTGTTCACCCTCACGGGGGTGTTAGTGGATACGTGAACGTTGGATCTACACCTTACATTCCTTCTTATGTCCCATCTTCCACTGCACTATTTATTTTTGTAATGTCCCCGACCCTCTGACCAGCAAAGAGGACTCTACCAAACAAACAAAAACCTTCAGGAAAATAGATCCGTGAAAATGAACAGGCATATAATGCTAAAATATAAAGCTTAAAACATAAAACATACTTAAGATGCAAAATCCTTCATGTACATAGTGGAAGCAAACATACGTTCATTCAAGCATACCACATTTTCATCATATTCATTAATTAGTAAATATAAATGCAGAGATGGAATAGTCAAGAATACTCATCTTAAAAAGAATTCGTCCCACAACTAGCTGCAACGTTCCACCCAACCATAGGCCAGCATGCTCATCAATATCTCAGCAACACTGCCACCCCTGAGCTGGGCATGATTCCTCAAAAAATAAGGGTCAAAGAAGGCTTACACATATCCAAGGTACACAAATCAACCAAGCCCACACAATAGGGTTTATCAGTCCATCAAGGAGCTAGGAAAGGCTAAATGATAAGCCGGTGGCCTCAATGGAGAGATAAGGATGCCTATACCAGAGTTAACCTGAATTCTAAGACATCCACACACCCATCAACAGGAATCAGTCCTTTCTCTGCTTCACAGTCCCTCAGGCCCTGACTTCCCTTTCTAATACTCTTCAAGGGTTGTGGAGAAGAAAGCCAGTAGTCTAACTCTGTCTGAGTGGCTCCAGGAACCAGTTTCCTCAAGCATACCCAGCCTCTAATATTACTCTCAACAGTTCGAAGACCAACCACTACATATCACAGTAAAACAAATAGTTCACAGCTCTGTGAAGAAGATGAAGACAATAGGGTGACAACCCCAAACGAAAAGGGTGAACACAACTCAAGTCAACAAGATGAATGAAAGTTGTTCTTGGCCCTAGCATGGCCAAAGAAACTCAACAACAACCCAAAACCAGGGGAATACAATAGCCCCAATCTCACAATGAAAATGATGGCAACATTACACAGTCCGCAAATGGGAAAGAAGCCAAAATCCCAACATGGACAGGGGAAAACATAAAATAAAACCAAAATTGGTAACATTCACGGCCACAATCAGCAAGGATACATACACCTACCACTAAAACCGGTATGGAACACATAGGCACACAGCCCCGAGGGTGAATGGCTCCTAAACCCAAAAATCCTGAGTGACAGCAATGGTTTTTCCAACTCCCTATGGAAAACAATGTAGAATTCCTGTGCCTGAGAAAGTGAGAGGATGACTCTGTACGTGAGGATGGGAAAAATTATGGAGAATGAACAAGGACCAAAACCGTGAGTGGAATCATGGGAGAGTGGAGAGAATGTTTCTTTTTCCCCACGTGACGTGAAGAGGAGATTCTGCTGGTGGAGTGGGCACATAGGCAAGGACTGACAGTCCCACCACACCCACCACTTCTCAGCAATACTACTTCCAACCAACCGATAGCAGAAGTTTAAATGGGTGGACGACACATGGAAAACTCCCAATGACCCCCACACACAAAATTGTGGATCCTTTTAACTCCCCTCTGTGTGAGGAATGAACAGCCAACGATGGAGAGAGTGGACAGAACTGATCAGGAATTCCAAATGGCACATGAGGAAACCACTCCTAGTCTATGCAGGTGACTGAACCAACTAGTGGAGAGTGCATGGAGAAAACCTTCCACCCACCACTACCCAGCATTAACTACCCAACTAACATCAAGGATTTTAATGGTTGACACATGGATTTTCCCCATAGGCTCATGGTTTAACGCTCCCCCTCCCTTAACCTTAGGAAATCATGCCCTTTTCATTTAATGTTGCAACATCATAGCTGGCTGTAGGTTTATTTTAATTAATGTGCATATTTACATGATGCAAAACTATCATGTGCCGGATAGCATGATACACCATTGACAACGATCCCAATTGCTGAAACATAACACAACCAAATCAATGGTGGGGATTTTTCCTTTAGCTCCACACCAAGATTAATTACAACATATACATCATGTATCTTTTAATGCAACCAGGGTCAAAACCGGGGATATTGCAATCCCCTCCCCCTTGGAATGACACTGTCCTCAGTGTTCCATGCATAGGAATGCATATACCATTTGCACATCAAAATTTTGAAATTTTGTAGATCTGTCCCACATTCAATTATTTACTTGAACTTTTAGGACCAAGTCCCTTGGTTTCCACGAGCTTCTCTTGCTGGTTCTCATCTTTTTGCTCATCCCCAAGTCCAAGAAATTTTTTGTATCTTGAGTATATCTCCAATATTTTCTTGGGTCTTAGCAATTGTTTGAAGGATACTTCAAGCCAAATCCAACAACTTTTGGTCAGCTACCATGATCAATGTGCATCACTGGATTTCACTTTTCTCATCTATGAAATGCATCATTGAAATTTTGTCAGACCAAGCATAATATAAAAATCATTCAATTAATTTTCCAATTGGCATGACAGTCCAAGTCTCATCAAGGAGACCTTCATATTTTTCATGCCTTCCCAATAGGAACATGAGCTCATTCATGTCCATTCTTGGGCAGGGAATTAATTATTCCAGCATTCATAATTATTTTAAGCAAATAGACACATTCTATTTTCAACCATACATGCATTCAACAATCTTTTGTTTTCACAATGCATAAGTATATATATATAATCAAAAGGAAAGAGAGAGCAGCAAGATTTTTTCCCTTGTTTGTCTTGTTCCATCCTAGAACCCACACCACCACTATGGTTTTCATGCTCTCAGCCTCTTTCACTTCACCATGAATGCTGGACCAATCCCTCTTGGTCATGACACTTAGTGTCTCCGGTCTATTTCAGACCTCTCAACCATGGAGCCTCCCCACATGGTTTGTCTTGGTTGCTAGGAACTTCATAGTCTCACCAACACCTTTTTCATTACTACTCATTCTAAGCTCTTTAGGATAGTCACATGTCCACATTCACCCCTAGGATTCTCTCATAGTCCTTGCTCCCAACGATACCTATATTCAAACATTGAATAGATTCACATGTTTAGTTTATTCTCAATGTTTATTATCTCTAAAACAAGAGCTTAAAACACCATAACCAAATCATATACACATGTATATTCATAAGCAAGAAATTGCAAAATAATCCAATACTTATCTGTATTGTGCATTTCCTCTCTGGTCCACGGGATCCTGTTTCTCCTTGCAAGCCTTGGGATTTCCTATGGACTTGGATGTTAGGTTAGCATGCAGGCTTCTTCACAACATCCTTTTATATATATCAGGCACAGTCAAGACAACCTATAGTTGGGTTTATCAGACTGTCCAGCTAAGGCAATATACAATTGGGTTTATTAGGCTGCAGCCAATCAAGCCAATACATTGTTGGGTTTATCAGGATACTCAGCCAAGCCAGCTAATAGTTGGGTTTATTTGACTACATGTAGTCAAGCCAACACTGTAACATTTCCACAATTTCCACAACATCAAATAATTACACAACCAAGCCAACCTTCAGTTGGGTTTATCAGGCCGTCAACAAATCACCTGCACTTATATCAACAATACACTTATATCAACAATGCACTTATATCAACAACCAATCAGCCAATCCAATGCATTTGGGTTTATTAGGCCATCAATAATAAGACATGCACTTATATCAACAATAAACGACCATTTCCAGGTACAGTATCTACTATGGATCCCCAAGCATATACTAGCCCAACATCTCCTTCCAGTACATCTTTATGCCGACTGGGAAGGAAACTTTATCATTACCATCTTCCAGTTTTCATTTCCAATAATGAGCTCTAATTCCACTACCCCATACAACACAAGAACCACCCCCTTCTCTGCTCTCCAGTCCCTCGGGAATGTATCCTTCTCTGTGCTCTTCAGTAGGAGGTAGGATGATCCCAATCCATATTCCATTTAGTGTGCAACACCAGACTGCATCTATTTAGCCTGAAAACAAATGCAATATAAGCAACTCATCAGCATTATTGTTCTAAAACTGGAATCACATTTCATATCATTCACTATCAATTATTGAGACACCAAGAATGTGTCCACCCCCTAGGGTGTAATCAAAATTGAAAACCCTTTGATGATCCAACATCGGGAAAGTGTGCACCCCTTTCCGATGTGAACCATGTAGGCCCTATTCATACTCAAGCAATCTGCCATAATGGAAATAAAATTGAAACATGCTCTGCATATTGAATTTAACAATTTGACATGCATATTCTTAGCTAGGGTCAGAGAACACTTATCCATTTGCCGAGGCAGTATTCCTTCGTTAAGGAGGAATGGAGGCCCCCTTCTCTGAGTTGACAGTCCCTCGGTTTTCCATCCCAACTCTTTTTTACATTTCATATCCACACATGTCTTACTGACATAATCTATACCATCTCACTCATGTTGCTTACAAAATATGTAGTGCAGATGAGACATTTCCAAAATGTCCAATGGAGTTTCACCCGAAACCCATTTCCAAGATAGGGGAGAGCTTCCACATAAAGGTTAGCTCCTTCAAGACATCACACATGGTATTCCTACAATGTGTACCCCTAGAACATTTATCAAGTAGCCAAATAGTCAATCATTATCTGATAATACAATCCAAATTGATTGTTCCATACCAAGCAATGACATTAGTAATTAAATTCAATAGGAATTTGCAACTCTGTCTACTACAGAAATTGATTTGCTTGGAAATGAGGTGATCCTCTTTTGTGGGTCTCTTGTAAGCAACACCACTATGCCCATTATGATCTTAGGCTTACTAGCATATCATGAACACCCACTTACAATGCGTCCTCCTGACACAATTCTATGGAAGCCAATTGTGATTAGTAGTTGTCATCAATTTCTTAAATCTAAAATTTACAATTTTAAATTGACAATTCATTCAGCATACAAACTATTTTCACAGCCATGAGACTCTTCTCATAATGTTTGGCTCTTTCACATGGTATATTACGGCATTTGTCATGGTCTTACTCTCATTGTCATGCTCCAAATAATCTACCTGAAACCTGAACTTCAACCAGCCAAACACTTGGTAAGTCTAGAAGAATATAACCTTTTCATTGCCGCAACCATCACTGAAGCATTTTCAGAATTTAGAAAATTCAAATACTTCCAGTTGTTAATCACATCAATATTACCAAAACCCATTTACTTCATGCGATCATTATCATACTTTAAATTACAGGGTACAGTCACATCATTTATGTAATTTAAATTAAATGTTTAGATACTCCTTACTTCACAAGCATATCATTTGTACCACCTTCCCCTTCCATAGATAATTTCCAAAAGCCAATTGATCATGACCACCCTCTTCATGCACTTACTATCCTGCATTCATAACAGCTCTTGAAATGGTTCCAAAATTGTCATCAATTCATCATTTCAGCCATTAGTTATTCATAATATCACATGCACTATCTCAATGCACTCATGCAATGCATCACAACATTTGCACCCATACTTACGTAATCATTTACTCACACCCTTCATATGCATCCATTCAATGCATAGTTACAAGATTTATAAAATCCTTTAATGCATATCCACTCAATGCTACCTTGCACTGATTCAGGAATACTATGCATTCAAGCATACCATGCATGGCTTAACCATGACTACTTCATATAGGATGCATGACTACAATCAAGATCATCAGTGCTTACCTTCCTTGGGGCTACTAAGCTCTAACAACATAATATAGGCATGACACATTTCCATATGAATGCAGCATAAAATTCAAATACCCACATGGTATGAGACCTCTTGCTTTTACCACTCCATGCAATTGTCATAATTAAACTCTTGCCTTTTGTTATCTACCAAATAAATTTATTTTTATTTAGTTCACACAAAATAATTCATTTCGATAGTATGAAGGATATTAAGGTCACTGACAAATATGAAAGCCTCTTTTTTTTATTTGGATGAAAATTTCACAAGTGTAGCTTTCGATGGCTTGGGCGAGGATCAGAACATCTCATTAGCCACCTAAAGATGGAAGATAAATAGTAGGTGGAAGACCCCATCGGCAGATAGACGTAATGCTGAAACTTTTTGAACACCATCAAAGGTTGTAAATACTAACAATCGACGAGCTAGTTCCCAAAGGCACCGCAATGACGGGAAGCAAACTAACTATGGCTTCCGATCGATGACAAGAAACATTTCAATAGCGCGACAATAGAAGAAATTTGTCAGCAGTTGGAAGAACTAAGAACAATGGAGCGGCAATCTAGTTCACTAAGGGGCCACAACGACGGAAGAAAAACTTACTATGGGTTCCGAAACAATATAGACTCATCGGTGATCGAAGGTTCTAAATACTAACCGTCGGCGAATTAGTCCTCTGACGAGCCACAACTACGGAAGAAAGTGTTAGATTTTTATCATATAAGCTACCATTATGATCATAGGATCTTTAACTGAGAGAATAACATGAACATCAATCAAACACAAGAGACAAGAGACACAAAGAATTTTCCTCGGGGAAACCATAAATGAGAAAACCCTGCAACTTCCTCAGAGATAGAATCAGGACCAAAAGGTAAAACCCCAAAACAGTAAGATGATCTCCCGACAGTAGCAGTCTCTCTCTCTCACACTGAGAGAGCTTACCTTCTCTCACTCATGCACCCCAATGAGTGAGTGTGTGCATTGTAAATAGAGAGACTCACTCTCTATTTATATTCTTCTGTTCACTTGGAACCCACTCCAACATGTCGGCCTCACTTAACAATTACTTACTAGAGTCGATATCTCTAGGAGTGTCTAATAACCCTAGTGCCCTACCACTTGTGGGGAATTTTCCTCCTTCGACCAATAGGAGGGTAACACAATGGTGGGGAGTATTTCCCTGATGTACAATGACTCACCTAGGGTCGACTTCACTAGGATATTCTAATAACCCAAGGGCCCCACAACTGTGGAGACTTTGACCCTTGACCAATAGGAGGGTTACCCACAATGACTTGACATGAATTTCTCATTATAGAAACTTCTCGGAATAAACATCGGGGTATGACATGACTCAAATACATTACAATAAAACCCGGAATAAACATCGGGTTACAATACATAAGAAATACAAGTGAATACATTCTGAAGTTACAAATACATCAACACTCCCTCTTAACTAGGAAGGTATTCTCTCGACACAATTTATCAGCACAAGTTTTATTCTCTGTATCATCTGGTCATCTACATCTTCAAGTCATCTTCATCTAGATCTGGATCATCACTCGATCTGGATCATCATCACTGAATCTAGATCATCACTCGATCTAGATCATCATCATGGAATCTAGATCATCACTCGATCTGGATCATCATCATCACTCAATCTGGATCATCACTACTAGATTTGGATCATCACTCGATTTGGATCATCACTGCTCGATCTGGATCATTAATCGATCTAGATCATCACTAGACATCATCACTGGATATCATCACTGGATCTAGATCATCGCTCGATCTGGATCATCGTGGGTGCTATCTCATGATTCTTCTCATCACAGGAAGTTCTACAGAGCCAACCCTTTTTCATGCTGGTTATAGGCCTAGCCTCCATGTAGGTATTCTTCAGCACTTATATCTTACATGCTCATTAGAATGGCCTACCCAGCACTTACATCTGACCTAATCATCAGAAAGGTAGCCCATCACTCACATCTGATCATGTAGGAACCAATCCTATAATCATATCAGAAAGGCCCAGCACTCACATTCACTAGCATGATAGGACACAACTACTATCATATATGAAAAGGATCAGCACTTACAACCACTAGCATGATAGGACACACCTACTATCATCTATGAAAAGGCACAGCACTCACATCTACCAGCATGGTAGGACACACCTACTACCATCTGTGGAAAGGCTCAGCACTTACAATCACCAACATGGTAGGACACACCTACTACCATCTGTGAAAAGGCACTACACTTACAATCACCAGCATGATAGGACACACCTACTATCATCTGTGAAAAGGCACAACACTCACATCCACCAGCATGATAGGACACATCTACTATCATCTATGGAAAGGCTCTGCACTTACATCCATCTAGGTGGGAACACATCCTGCTCACAATGATGGAAGGGATCTACACTTACATCCATCCAGGTGGGAACACATCCTGCTCACAATTATGGAACGGATTTCACTCATATCTAATCTTGTAGGAACCAATCCTATAGTCATATCAGAATGGCCCCCAGTCCTCGACTGAGCTACCTGGTAACTGACCAAGTGCCTCCATTCTCCTAGAGAATGGCAGTTGCCCTTACATCTGACCTGCTCATCGGAATGGATAGCACCCACATCTGACATGGAAGGAACTTAATCCTTTAGCCATGACAGAATGGCTCAGCCCTTACATCTAATCAAGTGGGAGCACACCCCTCTATCACACCAGAATGGCCATGCACTCATATCTGATCATATGAGAACACATCTCATAGTCATATCAAAATGGCCCTCATCCTTAGAATTAGTTTTCCTGGTAACTGACTAGGCACCTCCATTCCAAGAATGGAAATTGCCCTTACATATATCCTACTCAACAAAATGGCCAGCACTCATATCTGACATGGAAAGAACCAATCCTCTCATTATGACAAAATGGCTCAGCCCTTACATCTGACCATGGAAGGAACTAATCCTCTCACCATGTCAGAATGGATATGGATCTCAGCACTCATATCTAACATGGACGGAACCAATCCTCTCACCATGATAGAATGGATCAGCCCTTACATATGAACTGCTTGTCAGAATGGCTATGGGACTCATCAATTTACCTTAGAGAAAACCTCCATCTAAAGAACACCAAGCTTCTTCCTGAAGTACTCGAACTTCACTCTAGCCAATGGCTTCATTAACACATCAGCTATCTATTCCTTCGTCGCAACATACTAGAGCTTCACTGCTCCCCTCTGCACCATATCTCTGATATAGTGATACTTGATCTCGATATGCTTCAACTTGTTATGGAACACTGGATTCTCTAACAACTTCATGCAACTTTGGTTGTCACAATGTATACAAGTAGCATCCATCTGGAGATCAAATAAATCAGATAGTAGCTTCCGCAGTCATACTACCTCACAACTAGCTAAACAAGCTATGACATACTCTTCTTTAGCTATACTCAATGCCACACATGATTGCTTCCTTCTAAACCAAGAGATCACACCTGATCCAATACTAAAGCAATACTATGAAGTGTTCTTCCTATCGATGGCACTACCTTCCCAATCTGAATCAACATAACCTTCCAAGTTAATCTTCTGATTTGTATCATACTTGAGCACATACTGAACTATACCCTTTGCAACCATCATGTGAACATGTCTCAATGTGTTCACAACAAAGCAAATATCGGGTCTTGTATCAGGTACATCAATGATAAAATCATCTGACGATACATCATGGCATCAACTATCTCTGATGATGCATCACACAATAGCTTCATCTTCGATGCCATAGGTGTGGCCATGCAATCCGTCATCTTGAACCTATTCAGGATCTCTACTGCATACTTCCCTTGTCCACACCTCCAAGCCTAGAATGTAGTGCATCGACACATAATAGGAGCATCACTGGTCTTCTACCTTCAACCTTGAAGCAAGGTTGGAATCCACTTTACTCTCAGTAAAGCCTAGATTCATCAGTAGCGCTCCATCCTGTCATACCATGTCGAACCTTAGGATCTTCTACAGTCACTCCCTCTAAAGAGGAGCATCATACTCCCTCTGTCTTCCGTACTCTATGCACTAAAACAGTCTGTACCAGAGTGACGAGTAGCTTTCTATGTATCCATCTAGGATCATTGGATACCAAGATCCTCTATCTTGAACTTTTTCGAAATTTCTTCTCGTACCCATCTGAGATCTTGTCATCCTCTATAGAACTTCATCTTCAACCTTGTAGCAAAGGTTCAGGTCATCATCAAGCTGGCTGCAAATGTCTCTTTGAAGTTTATGCCTTCTTTTCGTGAGAGGCCTGGTGCTACAAATCTTTCCTTGTACGATGTTTCCATCTACTGCATGATCGAACTACGAACTTCCCTTCACGTATCGATACTGCTTCCTAGACATCATTCTTCTTGAACTGGTACTCCCTTTATTCTTGGTTACTTCTTCATAGCTTGAAGGTTCTGCACCAATGATGTCACTGTATTCATCATATTATTCTTCATCTTGAACTGTCGTCACTTATTCTTCGGAACAAATCTCTTCCTTCTTTGCTTGTAGGAGATTATTTATGCAGCCTTTCCTACAAGTCAAATGCAATTGTATGCTTAGAAACATTTCATAAGGTATATTCACAATGAAAAAATTCTTATGCATAAATATATGATCATGCAACTACTTTAGCCAATACAACATCCATCCATATCTCATGGAAACTTTCTAGATGCCTTCCATCTCTACCCGGACAACATTGATATTGTGCACTAATCCAATATGTCAGCAAAGAGGTTTCATTCTAGATAAGTAGCAATGGAGAGTTGTATAGCACAATGAGCTACTTACCCATCACATGCATATTAGTAGTAAATTTTCATTAATACAAACATCCTATCATGCATAATACATCAACTGAATATAAACAAATGCATAACAAAACAATATCATGAAATGACAATTGAATACTTATCTTTATTTGTTTCGTGGTTATACTCCTTCTTGAGCCTTCAACTTCATCATATTCTTCATTCATGATAGCATTGTTTCTTATCCAAATGCTAAGGTGGATAAGAGGTGCTTCAAGAGTTGAGTTCTTCATATTCCTTATCGCTTGAGGGATCTTCTTTGGATGGTGAGAGCTTGATCTTCAATTGCTCCCATCTTCTCTTCTCTTCTTATGAGTCGAGCTTCTTCTTCTTCCTAGAGTCTACTGAAAGTAATCACTTCCTTCTGGCACAAATTCCTTGAATGAATGAATCCCATGATCCTAGGAGGCCATTCAAGGTGGCCATCACTACTTCTGCATTCTTCACTTCTTCTTTTACCGCTTCAAGTTGTTCTTTGATTTGAGAGACCCTTATGTCTGCATGGTCTCTGCATTCTGGATCTTCACATTCTTTAACTGGTTTATTAAGGTCATCTTCTGATGCATGTTCTTTTCTTCAAATAGCTTGGTCAAGGAATCAAACATCTTCAATGTCTTTAGGGAAGACACTTGTGGTACAATTTGATCCATCATTGAATCAACAATGATCTTCTTGGCCTTGACCAAGTTCTTCTTGTGTAAGGATTCTAACCTCATCTCCCTTTGGAACTGGAACCTCTCTACTCATGTAGGTGTCCAATTCATTTTCTTAAGAGAGATCATATACTTCCATACTTGGAAGTTGTCAAATTCACCAATCTTATCATCAACCTAATGTGATAGATCACTTTTAAATGAGAACCTCAAATGAAAATAGCAAAGGATTAGATCTTACCGATTTGAGGTGTCCGTCCTAGTTCTGGAGCTGGCTGATCTAGGGTTTGTCACAAAAACCCTAATTTTTAAAACTTGGAATCTTTTATATCTGATTGGATAGACAGATAGATCTCTTCAAATGGAGTTATCCAATGTACTCCTTTTCTGAAAACAGTGGAGGGAAGCTCCCAGAACAGGAAGCCCTAGTTTTCCAATTTCTTCTGCAGAAATGCATGTCACTATTTCTATGATATCTTTGAAATTAATACTCATCTGTGTCTCAAATTTTGGACTGAGGTAACCTAGCATGTCCCTGATCCAACACCATAGGTTTCATCAGAATTGGTTTCACCAATTGGGATTTATGATCCTTTTCCCAAGGTGACCCGTTACAGGACTGTTCAGAACAACGACATTGTACAGACTTCCACGTGTCACTGTTTTATCTTCTGGGTCTGAAATTTGGATTATGGAACTTATATAAGAGCTTCAGGAATTCCATTTGGACCTCTGTAGCCCAATCTATAGCAATTCTCCCCAGGTGTCCTTTTTAGGGATGAATTCTGGAAGAGGCTGGAACCCTAACTTGGAGGGATCATATCTCCCAGAATATAGTGAATATAAGGTGGAATTTTGGAGAAAATGTTCATCAGGATTGTGTCTTCATTCGCTGCATTTTTCAGCTCATGAGACTTCTCCAATATTAGGATATAGCAAATGTACCAAAACTTAGCAGTTTTAGTATTTAGGATTTTTCTAGCTCGGGGTCAAACTAGGGTTTGACTTTCCTAGAGTTTCACCCAACCAAATTTCTTAATACAGGTCTCTAAAATTAAATTTTGATGAGGAGAACAATCCTATGTTTGGATCACTCAAAAATTCCTCTTATGTATAAATCCCTAATTTCCACATCAAAAACTAAAAATGCTCAGAATCAAATTCCGCTTCGACAGAAAGATGCACCCTTAAATGGAGAGTCATCCTAGCATACTTTTGCTGATGGATTGTGGAGAGAGATGAGCTTCTATAGCTATATAATGTCCTCTTCTCAATTTAGCTCTGATACCATGTTAGATTTTTATCATATAAGCTACCATTATGATCTTAGGATCTTTAACTAAGAGGATAACATGCACAGCAATAAAACACAAGAGACAAGAGACACAAAGAATTTTCCTCAAGGAAACCATAATGGAGAAAATCCCGCAACTTTCTCAAAGATAAAATCAGCACCAAAAGGTAAAACCCCAAAACAGTAATATGATCTCCCGACAGTAGCAGTCTCTCTTTCTCACACTGAGAGAGCTTCTCTTCTCTCACTCATGCGCCACAATGAGTGAGTGAGTGTGTTGTAAATAGAGAGAATCACTCTCTATTTATATTCTTTCGTTCACTTGGAACCCACTCCAACATGTCGGACTCACTTAACAATTACTTACTAGAGCCAACATCTCTAGGAGTGTCTAATAACCCTAGTGCCCCATCACTTGTGAGGACTTTGCCTCCTCCAACCAATAGGAGGGTAACACAATGGTGGGGACTATTTCCCTGACTTACAATGACTCACCTAGGGTCAAATTCACTAGGATAGTCTAATAACCCAAGGGCCCCACAACTGTGGGGACTTTAACCCTTGACCAATAGGAGGGTTACCCACAATGACTTGACATGACTTTCTCATTATAGAAACTTCCTGGAATAAAGATCGGGGTATGACATGAATCAAATACATTACAATACATCCCAGAATAAACATCGGGTTACAATACATAAGAAATACAAGTGAATACATTCTAAAGTTACAAATACATCAACAAAAAGATCAACTATGAGGTCCACGAGCAGATGAAAACTTCGGCATCAGAACCTGAAAACACTAATCATCGGCAAGTTAGTCCGCTAAAGAGCCGCAACTATAGAATAAAGACTTACTACGAGTTCCGAAACAATACAAAATCATCACCGATCGGAGGAACTAAAGACTAACGATCAGCAAGCTAGTCCCCAAAGGCGCCGCAACGATGGGATAAATACAGACTACAGCTTCTAATCAGTCAAAATGACCTTCAATAGCGCATAACAAAAAATCATCGCTGATCGAATGAACTAAAGACAACATAGCAGCGAGTTAAGGCTAAAAATTTCCGTAGTGTCGATGTCAGAACTTGAAGACACTAGCATCATAGAAATAGTCTACTAAGGAGCCGAAAATATGGAAGACAAACAGATAAGGCCTCTGATAAATTAAACAAAAAAAATCACTAGCCGTTGGAAAGATAGTTCAATGGGGAGCTGCAATGGCGGGAAACAAAGGAATACAGACCCGCGAAGTTCACAACATTCTGATAGCACAATAGATAAAATATCATTGGTGATTAGAATACATACAGACTAACCATCGTCGAGTTATCCCACAAAGGAGTAAACTACGGAAACAGTGGGACTTGGAGTGCCAAAACTGCGGCAAGCATTCAGACTTGAGGCACCAATGAAACAGAAGACAAAGCTTCTGATCGGTGACAAAGTAAAAATCTGGTGGGATAAACAAGGAGATTTGGAGCGCCAAAAATGCAGAAACATTGATATTCAGAGTGTCGATGAGCTAAAGGAAATAGCATCTGATTAGTGACCATGGCGACAAGATAGAGGAAAATATAGGGGATTAAACAAGAAAAATCACTTCAGTTAAACGCCGATACACTGGCTGTTGGTGGTAATTCCACAGTGAACCAGTAGTGGTGGTTATCAACGACCACTCTAGTCATTAAAATATCGCTCGATGAACTAAATATTCATAGTAGATAAACAAATAGTTAGCAAAGGTTTGAAACCCTAATCCGGAAAAACTAGCACTTTCAAGTATTTTTTGTGTAAACAGATCGAATTTTTAGGATCTATAATTTTTGTAAAAGGCTATAAAGCCCATGATTAATTTATTAATAAAGGTTCAACTCTGGGGATTTATGAGCTTGTTCCATTATCAAGTGTCTCATTTGGTTTATTCTAAGTATAAGCTCTTTTGTTGTGATTTGTTCATCCATCTCTTTCTTCACTATGTTTATTTCCTGAATGTGCATTTAGGTAATTCTCATATTTATTAAAGGGCCGATAGCTATCATCATATTTGTTATTTAGTGATATTTGATTTATAAACACCATCCTCAGTAGGATTTATCCATTTATATGCATGAGGCATGTGTGTAAGTTTGCAAGCCTGGTGATTTCTCCATCCTTGCACCTTTTTGTCAACTACTGAACAAGTTGTAACTAAAATCCTTGTGATTCAGTGAACCTTATGCATGTCTTGAGAGTGAGAGGTTATATAGGTTATCCATCTTGATCCAATTCAGAAAAACCCTAAAAACAATTTAAGTTACCAATCATCCTCGAGCTACAACCTAGAGGAGTTTCTTAGAGTGATAACAAAGTGGCGCCGTTGCTGGGGAGAGGATATTGAAGCTCAGCTTCCCTGGGAGATGCCATAGATCCATGCTTTGATGATAAAAAAGGCTTGGAAATTATTATGGTTGTAATCATCTATCTAGCCACTCCATTGATGTAAGGTGGCTTCAAGAAGACCAAGTACTAGAGCAAACCCAAAGGGGCCACCAGCAACACTTGTTTTATATCCAGATGAAATTTTGAGGAAAGCTAGGGCTTTACTAAGACATACCAGCAGTGCTGCACAAAAAAATACATCAGCTATTTCAAGAAATCTTTCTGCTACTATTTATTCTGCTAAAACTCTTAATTCCTAGAAATTAAAAAAAAAATAGGGTTTGGGCATCTTCAAGCACTATTTCTTGTGAAGATCTCATCCCTGGTGACTCCATGAAAGACGAATTCAGTGGTGACTCCACAATATGAAGAGGTCAAAAGTATTTTCCTGCTCTTTTGGCTCATAGGTTTGCACCTCTTGACTTCTCTTCCATTCCTGGTTTCCCACATCCAGTACCTGATATATCCGAATGGGGAGACTTTTTACCTGCCTTCAAGGAAGAGGAAGAAGACAATCCTGTAGAACACCTCCTCAAGTTTCACGAATGCATGGATATATTAAATCCGTAGCATGAAGATGTTCATGTATTCATTATACGGTGATGCTCGGCGGTGGTATTTTTCTTTTCCTCCTTCCAGTATTTCATCATTGAAAGATTTTCACTAAGAATTCACTGAGCACTGTAAAAGGTACTATTCAGATGAGTTTGCATTCGATAATTGTTGTGAAGAATATAAGTTTCATTCTCAGGATGAAAAGGTCAATAGAGAAGAATATCTCCCTCAAGAGCTAGCTCATCTCCCTTATGATTTTCACAATGAGGTACTTTCCCATAAACATAAACTAGAAACGAATTACAAAGGAGTTGAAGGTTTTCCTACCATCGTTAAATCTGATTGTGGTGAATCTAAGGAATTGATTTCTTTAACTGCACATGGAAATGATCAGCTTTCTGCAGGTCAAATGATCATTGAAATCAGTCAGGCTAGCTCACAGTTTCTAGATTTGCAAATCAAGGAAAGTTGTAGTAACCAAGAGGAGCAATATTTCCAGGGACTATATAATCTCCAGCTAGAACATGAGGAAGATCTTCCTTCTCCTTATGAACATGTGGCTTCAAATCATGACAAGGAACTAGGTAATATTTTTCTAGATCTGTTTCAAAATTTTATCGCTGATATTCCTATACAAGAGCCTTCATCTCTGTCATTAGGATCTTATCTTGACGCTCCTATATCCAACAAATATAGTGATGAGGAAGAAGAGGTTAAAATTTGTGAAGACTTATTGTTTACACAAAATTCATCTAGTTCCTCTTTTCAGCAGAGAGATGATAAAAAGGTGTGAATGTTGTGATAAATTCTTGTTACGAATCTTCTTCTCAAAAATCTAATACAGATCTTTTTAGTTTTGGTATATCCTACAAATATAATATTGTGGAAGAGAAAATCATTAGTTGTGATAAGCCAGCCTATCATCATGATGAATTCAGATTATGTGAAGAGGAGCATAAAGATTCAGATCAACTGTTGAGCTTGCATTTTTATCAAACAAAGGTTGAGCGTTCCACATTCAACATTGACATCAGTGAAGGAGAGGATCAGCAGCATAAAAAGGTATTTCATGTTGGTTTTTATGACCCTGTTGTTGACTATATAGAACTTATAAGAAGCATAGATATCAAAATATTTTTGTTAGAAGATGGCTCATTCCGTCACCCTTCAAAACTACATTGCTGCATGCTAGGGTTTCATTTATTTTTTGGGTCAAGATCAGGGATAAGTTCAGCAGATCAGCTTCTGACCTGGCTGCATTGGAATCATGATGTCACATGATAAGAAGGATCTATTTATTAGAATTAGGAGTAGGAGTAGATAGGAAAATAAGCTCTTAATATGAGAAGCTAGGTCATTTTCAGTTGTTTTTATGAATAAGAAAAGCTGGATACAGGCATGGTGCAGCAGATCAGTTATAGAAGACAAATGACTCCATGCCCAATGGAACACTAGAAGATAGCTTTAATTATTCTTTTTCAGGAAAGGCATTTTGTTATGGGGTTCTTACGACCTCACAGGGAGATTCCCATCCCCGAGTAGGAGCTAGATGTTATCTCCCAAATAAATTTATTTTTATTTAGTTCACACAAAATAATTCATTTCGATAGTATGAAGGACATGAAGGTCACTGACAAATTTGAAAGCCTCTATTTTTTATTTGGATGAAAATTTTACAAATGTAGATTTCGGTGGCTTGGGTGAGGATCAGAACATCTCATTAGCCACTGAAAGATGGAAGATAAATAGTAGGTAGAAGACCCCATCGGCAGATAGACATATTGCTGAAACTTTTTGAACACCATCGGAGCAGTTTTTAACAGCCATCGAAGGTTGTAAAGACTAACAATCGGTGAGCTAGTTCCCAAAGGCGCTGCAACGATGGGAAGCAAACTGACTATGGCTTCTAATTGATGAAAAGAAACATTCTGATAGTGTGACAATAGAATAAATTTGTCGACGGTCAGAAGAACTAAGAACAATGGAGCGGCAAGCTAGTTCACTAAGGGGGCGCAACGGCGGAAGAAAAAATTACTACAGGTTCCGAAACAATATAGACTCATCGACGATCGGAGGCTCTACAGACTAACCCTCGGCGAATTAGTCCTCTGAGGAGTCGCAACTATAGATGAAATATCAACTATGGGGTTCACGAGTAGATGAAAACTTCAGTGTCGAAACTTGAAAACACTAACTGCTGGCGAGTTAGTCCACTAAAGAGATGCAACTATAGAAGAAAGACTTACTATGAGTTCTAAAACAATACAAAATCATTGTTGATCGGAGGAACTAAAGACTAATGATCAGCGAGCTAGTCCCCAAAGGCACCACAACAATGGGAGAAATACAGACTACGGCTTTCGATCAGTCAAAATGACCTCCGATAGCGCATAACAGATAATAACCGCTGATCGGAAGAACTAAAGACAAAGTAGCAGCGGGTTAAAGTTGAAAATTTCTGCAGTTTCGGCGTCGAAACTTGAAGACACTAACCATCGGTGAAATAGTCCACCAAGGAGCTGAAACTGTGGAAGACAAATAGACAAGGCCTCCGATAAATTAAACAAGAAAAATCACTAGCCGTCAGCAAGATAGTTCAATGGGGAGCCACAATGGCAGGAAACAAAGGAATAGGAACCGGTGAAGTTCACAACATTCCAATACCACAATAGATAAAAGATCATCAGCGATCAGAAGACATACATACTAACCATTTCTGAGTTATCCCACAAAGGAGTAAACTATGGAAACAGTGGGACTTGGAGCATCGAAACTGCGGCAAGCATTCACACTTGAGGCGCCAATGAAACAGAAGACAAAGCTTCCGATCGGTGACAAACTAAAAATCTGGTGGGATAAACAAGGAGATTTGGAGCGTCGAAAATGTGAAAAAATTGATATTTAGAGCACCGATGATCTAAAGGAAACCGCATCCGATCGGTGGCCGCGGTGACAAGATAGAGGAAAATACAGGGGATTAAACGAGAAAAATCACTTTAGTTAAATGCCGATACATTGGATGTTGGTGGCAATTCCACAGAAAACCAGTAATGGTGTTATCAGTGACCACTCCAATCATTAAAATATCGCTCGGTGAACTAAATATTCATAGTAGATAAACAAATAGTTAGTAAGGGTTTGAATCCCTAATCTGGAAAAACTAGCACTTTCAAGTATTTTTTGTGTAAACAGATCGGATTCTCAAGATCTATAATTTTTGTAAAAGGCTATAAATCCCATGATTAATTTAATAATAAAGGTTCGAATCTAGGGATTTATGAGCCTGTTCCATTATCAAGCATCTCATCTGGTTTATTCTAAGTATAAGCTCTTTTGTTGTGATTTGTTTAGCCATCTATTTCTTCACTGTGTTTATTGCCTAAATGTGCATTTAGGTAATTCTCATATTTATTAAAGGGCCGATAGCTGTCATCCTATTGGTTATTTAGTGATATTTTATTTATAAACACCATCCTCAGCAGGATTTAGCCATTTATATGCATGTGTTATGTGTGTAATTCTGCCATCCTGGTGAGTTCTCCATCCCTGCACCTTTTTGTCAAACTACTGAACAAGTTGTAACTGAAATCCTTGTGATTGAGTGAGCCTCATGCATTTCTTGAGAGTGAGAGGTTATATAGGTTATTCGGCTTGATCTGATTCATAAAAACCCTAAAAAAAAATTAAGTAACCAAGCATCCTCGAGCTACAACCTAGAGGAGTTTCCTGGAGTGATAACAAAGTGGCGTCATTGTCGGGGAGAGGAGATTGAAGCTCAACTTCCCTGGTAGATGACATAGATCCATGCTTTGATGATAGACAAGGATTGGAAATTATTATGGTTGTAATCATCTATCTGGCGACTACATTGATGTAAGGTGGCTTCAAGAAGACCAAGTACTAGAGCAAACCCAAAGGGGCCACCAGCAACACCCGTTTCAGATCCAAAAGAAATTTTGAGGAAAGCTAGGGCTTTACTAAGACAGATCAGCAGTGCTGCACAAACAGCTACATCATCTATTTCAAGAAATATTTCTACTACTATTTCTTTTGCTGAAGCTCTTAATTCCCAGGAATTTAAAAATTAAAAAAAAAAATTAGGGTTTGCGCATCTTCAAGCACTGTTTGTTGTGAAGATCTCATCCCTGGTGACTCCATGAAAGACAAATTCAGTGGCAACTCCACAGTATTAAGAGTTCAAAAGTATTTTGCTGCTCTTTTGGTTCGGAGGTTTGCACCTCTTGACTTCCCTTCCATTCCTAGTTTCCCACATCCAATACCTGATATATCCAAATGGGGAGACTTTTTACCTGCCTTCAAGGAGTAGGAAGAAGACAATCCTGCATAACACCTCCTCAAGTTTCACGAATGCATGGATATATTAGATCAGCAGCATGAAGATGTTCATGTATTCATTATATGGTGATGCTCGGCGGTGGTTATTTTCTTTGCCTCCTTCCAGTATTTCATTATTGAAATATTTTCACTGAGCACTGTAAAAGGTACTATTCAAATGAGTTTGCATTCGATAATTGTTGTGAAGAATATAAGTTGCATTCTTAGGATGAAAAGTTCAATAGAGAAGAATATCTCCCTCAAGAGCTACCTCATCTCTCTTATGATTTTCACGATGAGGTACTTTCCCATAAACATAAACTAGAAATGAATTAGAAAGGAGTTGAAGTTTTTCCTACCATCATTAAATCTAATTGTGGTGAATATGAGGAATTGATTTCTTTAACTACACATGGAAATGATCAGCTTTCTGCTGGTCAAATGATCATTGAAATCAATCAAGCTAGCTCACAGTTTCTATATTTGCAAATCAAGGAAAGTTGCAGTAACCAAGAGGAGCAAGATTTCCAAGGACTCTATAATCTCCAGCTAGAACATCAGGAAGATCTTCCTTCTCCTTATGAACATGTGGCTTCAAATCATGACAAGGAACTAGGTAATATTTTTCCAAATCTGTTTCAAAATTTTATCGCTGATACTCCTATACAAGAGCCTTCATCTCTATCATTAGGATATTATCTTGACGCTCCTATATCCAACAAATACAGTGATGAGGAAGAAGAGGTTAAAATTTGTGAAGACTTATTGTTTATGCAAAATGCATCTAGTTCCTGTTTTCAGCGGAGAGATGATAAAAAAAGGTGTGAATGCTGTGATAAATGCTTGTTACAAATCTTCTACTCAAAAGTCTAATACAGATATTTTTAGTTTTGGTATATCCTACAAATATATTATTGTGGAAGAGTAAATTGTTAGTTGTGATAAGTCATCCTATCATCATGATGAATTCAGATTATGTGAAGAGGAGTAGAAATATTCATATCAACTGTTGAACTTTCATTTTTATCAGACAAAGGTTGAGCAGTCCACATTCAAGTCCCTCCTCCCTACATTGAACTCCTCTTCCACACAACAACTGGTTTGACTTCATGATCTTGCTAAATCTAGGCATGCAATTCCCAAATATTCATCCATATTGATAGCAGCACATTTACTTTTCAATCAATCACTAGCACTTTGTTGCTCCGCATCCAGATTCTGGTGACTCTCCCTTGTTCCCTGCTGGATAAGATTTCCAACGCCTATCCACATGCTTCATTCTAACCTCAGGTGTGAAAACCACACCATTTCAAAAATGATGGCAAAACACACCACTGAATTTTGGTCTGAAATGCAAACTTCAACCACCTAGGGTTTTCTTCCTACTGAAAAATCCAATGAGAATTCACTGCAAAACCCACTGGAACACTAGCTGGAATTTTCTAGGAAAAAATCCACTTTGAAAAACCAAAAATTTCCTTTGGCCCAATCAGACCCTTTTCCAAAACTTTTTTCGACACTTCGATAGTTGAAACACCTAAGATTTTGCTATATCAGACCTTTAGTCCTCTAGACTTCCAAACTATTCATTGGGTCTCTTTCCCACTATCTTTTTGGTGGTTTAGTTATCAAAACATATAAGCTTATGATCCGTATCGATGGGTTTCTCATCTATTTCCTTCTGGCAGTCAGAACCTCGAGTCAATGTGACATTGACAGTCGGGACTTATACCCATCAGAAGGTTAGTCCTCTAGACTTCCGCAACTACGGACGTGCAATCACCTAAAATTTTCCAATGTCCTTCTCCCGCGGTGTCGGCAAATACTTCCACTATAATTTTCCGATCGGCGGTCGGAACAACTGTCCATCGGAGGGATAGTCTACTAAACAGCCACAACTGTGGATGCTCGATCAACTATATTCCATTGATTGGTGCTCTAATCATCTATCATTCACCAATCATTAATGACCAACACTTAGAAAAATTCAGAAAACTTTTTTTTTCTCTCTGTCGTTTTGCCTGCGACGCTCCGTCGGATATTCCATCTACTATTTTCCGCCGACACTGCGGCGACTCCATCAACTACATTGCGCCACCATTTCAGCGGTCCTCCGTGGTTGACTTCTGATGGAAGTTTCCTCTTCACCATCATTTTGTCAGCTCTCCTTTCCACTAATTCCTTCTGATGTTCATCGGCAACCAATACAACTAACTTTCGTCGATTGCCGATGGATTCAACGCTTAGAAAAATTTTGAATTTTATTCTTTGCATTGGCTGTTCCTTCAACTAAGTTTCACCGATACACTTCACTATACCTTGGCAGCTTCACCCTCTGTAAATCTCTGATGACGTCCATCGGCGGTCTCATCATCTAAATTTCACCGATGGTCTCGACTAAGTGAGATGATGTTTCGGCAGCCTTCACAGGATCTCCGCCGACGTTTTGGCGCTCCCATTTTCTAATCATCAGCGATGAAATCACTAACTTCTGTCGATCGCCGATGATCGGACTTAGAAAATTTTTCTTTCCTTCATCTTTTCTCCACGTCGGGTGGTCTTCAGACTACGTGTTCTGTTGCATTGGAGGATCTTCCAACTAAGTGATCCACTACGTCGAAAGAACTTCTCACTAAGTTTTTCGATGAGCCGTCAATTCTGGCACTTAGAAAAATTTTGTGAAAGTTTTTCGTCATAAATTTCGGATCTCTATTCGGAAGAAGGAAAACTGCCTCTGCTAGCTAATCTTTCATGGCCCATTCAGGCCCATGTTGCAACCTGGCTCTGATACCATACTATAACATCCCCGACCCTCTGACCGGTGAAGAGGATGCTACCAAACAAATAAAAACCTCCGGGAAAATAGCCCCATGAACATGAACAAGCATATAATGCTAAAATAAAAATCTTAAAACATAAAACATACTTAAGATGCAAAATCCTTCATGTACATAGTGGAAGCAAACATATGTTCATTCAAGCATACCACATGTTCATCATATTCATTAATCAATAAATATAAATGCAAAGACAGAATAGTCAAGAATACTCATCTTAAAAAGAATTCATCCCGCAACCAGCTGCATTGCTGCAACGTTCCACCCAACCATAGGCTAGCATGCTCATCAATCTCTCAGCAACACTCCCACCCCTGAGCTAGGCATGATTCCTCAAGGAATAAGGGTCAAATTAGGCTTACACATAGACAAGGTACACAAATCAGCCAAGCCCACACAGTAGGGTTTATCAGGCCATCAAGGAGCTAGGAAAGGATAAATGCTAAGCTGGTGGCCTCAATGGAGAGCTAAGGATTCCTATACCAGAGTTAACCTGACTTCTAAAACATCCACACACCCATCAATAGGATTCAGTCCTTTCTCTACTTCAAAGTCCCTCAGGCCTTGACTTCCCTTTCCAATACTCCTCAAGGGTTGTGGAGAAGAAAGCCGGCAGTCTAACTCTATCTGAGTGGCTGTAAGAACCAATTTTCTAAAGCATACCCAGCCCCTAATCTTACTCTCAATAGTCCAAAGACCAACCACTGCATATCATAGTAAAACAAATAGTTCACAGCTTTGTGAAGAAGATGAATACAATAGGCTGACAACCCCAAATGAAAAGGGTGAACACAGCTCAAGTCAACAAGGTGACTTAGAGTTGGCACTAGCGTGGCCAAAAAAACTTGGCAGCAACCCAAAACCAAGGGAAGACAATATCCCCAATCTCACAATGAAAATGATGGCAACATTACACAGTCCTCAAATGGGAAAGAAGCCAAACTCCCAGCATGGACAGGGGAAAACATAAACGCAGACCACAATCACCAAGGATACATACACCTACCACTAAAATCGATATGGAACACACAGGAACATAGCCCTGAGTGTGAATGGCTCCTGTACCCAAAAATCCTGAGTGACAGCAATGGTTTCTCCAGCTCCCCGCGTAAGGAAAACAATGCAGAATTTCTGTGCCTAAGAAAGTGAGAGGACAAGTCTCTATGTGAGGATGGGAAAAACGATGGAGAATGAACAAGGACCAAAACCATGAGTGGAATCATGGGAGAGTGGAGAGAATGTTTCTTCTGCCCCACGCGACATGAAGAGGAGAGTCTATTGGTGGAGTGGTCACGTAGGCAAGGACTGACAGTCCCACCACACCCACCACTACTCAGCAATACCACTCCCAACTAACTGACAGCAGAAGTTTAAATGGGTGGCTGAAACATGGAAAACTCCCAATGACATCCCCACATATAATCATGGATCCCTTTAACTCCCCTCTGCGTGAGTAATGAACAGCCAACAATGGAGAGAGTGGACAGAACCAATCAGGCATCCCAAATGGTGTGTGAGGAAAACACTCCTAGCCCGTGTGGGTGACTGAACTAGCTGGTGGAGAGTGCATGGGGAAAACCTACCACCCACCACTACCTAGAATTAACTACCTAACTAACATCAGGGCTTTTAATGGTTGACACATGGATTTTTCCCATAGGCTCATGGTTTAACATTCCCCCCCTTAACCTTAGGAAATCATGCCCTTTTCATTTAATGTTGCACCGTCATAGCTGGTTGTAGGTTTATTTTAATTAATGTGCATATTTACATGATGCAAAACTATCATGTGTCGGATAGCATGATATACCAGCAGCAATGATCCCAATTGCCGAAACATAACACAACCAAATCGATGGGGGGGATTTTGCCTTTAGCTCCTCACCATGATTAATTACAACATATACATCATGTATCTTTTAATGCAACCAAGGTCAGAACCAGGGATATTACACTTTTGATTGGAGTTGTCATGATCAATCCTCCCTATATCCTATAGTTTGGACTCTTTACTAACTATTTCCAGCTATTTTGGACTAATATTGTTGTCATGTAGGGTCCATTTTTTGTACACTCTCACTAAGGCTTTGATCGGTCTCTATCTATTACAGGTATAATTTTGAACTAGCATATAGGTTAGGACTCCACATCCTCTTGCATTATGCATTTCCTTATGAACATTTCACCTTGACTTTAAGTACGAACCCTCTTCGTGATGTCACGGAACCTTCATACTGCTACATGTATATTTGGAATCACATGCATAGATTTATCATTGTATTATACTGACAAGTGGTTGGTTCTTCCACCTGGGTATTCATTACTTCACTTCTAGGATGGATATAATGTATTCCAGCCATCATGTTACCCCTCTAACCTCACACATTATGGGGCATCTGTTATTGATGATTTTACCACACTTGGTAGATCACATCTTTATGGACTTCCATGTCCCTTTGTAGACTCCTTGGACCCCCTTTGCTTATTTTATACTTTGATGTCCCAATAAAGTCCCCAAGAAACACATGTATATGTGTTTACACTACTTTTAAAGCAATATCCACATGTACACGCATATTTTGAGCCAAAACCCACGTACATCGAGAAATGTTCATGAAGACAAAAGTTTGTGGACTTTTATTCATAGAGTCTTGGATAACTTGACTCTTAGCCTTCCATATTCCTTAAGAACGCTCGGACTCAACCATCCATTGCCTATTTGGAGTGCTATATATTGAGCCTCTTGGATACATTGAAGGAGGAGAATTTGGAGAGCAGGGAAACTATAGTTCATTGTTTCCTCACTTGTTTGTGCTTGAGTTTGCGTCCCTTTGGAGCAGATAGTGTTGCTCTTCCCATGATTTCTTTTTATTTGTAATATTTCCATTGTAATGGAGGATTGAAGTGGTGGAGGACCAGGTGGAAGACTCAGTTTCTCCGGTTCGAAGACGTGCCGACATATTTTGTCACTATTGTATCTCTGTTTTATTAATAGAAATTGTCGGGCACCCGATATGCAAGTTAATTACAACTAACATACAGAGTGTTCAATATTTATTGTCAACCCAAGGAAGTATTTTATTTCAAGGATAAAATGCACTATATATTCTTAAACACTGAGTTTCTATAAGTAAACAATCTTATTCTCTGCTCAGCTACGCTCATTCCAAGGATCCACTTAATCTAGTTTACTCTCTAAAGAATACAGTCACAATTACCTTCTACTGTTCTGATCTAGAATTGAAAGATTTAAGAAATCACATCTAGATTACTTTTGCAGAAAATAAAATCATGTTACCAAACCATCTAATGATTCACCCAACTCTCTTGATCTAATTATTCTAGAAATCCAGAAAACATGAATTGAGTTTAGCTATTCAAGAAATTCAAAGTACAAGAATGAAATTCTGCAATTACAAAAGCAAAGGGACAAACTGTGAGAATCTATAGAAAAAAAAAATTGGAAGATATATGGATGAACAAGGCTGTTACAACTGCCACACAGTTACATAAAGAGCAATTACCTATACAGTCAACTGTCACACCATACCACTGCACCTTTTCAAGAGATGCAATTAATAACACACTGTAAATCAACAACTGTTGCAGCTTACTTTAAGAAAATGAAATTATCACAACATCACAAAACAAAATAATTAAAATTCCTAATTTAACTCAGCAATCCCTGTGGGAAGATGGGCCTAGCCTTCACACAGAGATGATAAAAGTAACGCACATTAAAACACTAATATCTAAAGTAACTCCTTGTATTAAAAAGGGTAGATAAATCACACAACCTCAGTCATAGCTAGTACAATAATTTGGTTTGGGATTCAACCCCTGGCTCGGAATAGTTCCCCGTATTTATACAATGTCAATCATAACATCCTATCCCTATTATTGGGAAGCCATGAAGATCTCTGATCTTCAGGCGGCCTTAATTACAACAACTGTTACAGCCATGGCAGGATGAGAGTAGCAAATATAGGGAAACTGTTAATTGACCCAGAAATAATGATAATCCTATTTCATTGAGAAGATATCCCACAAATCACAACTAATTTTGAGCAGTGGCACACTATTTCCTTCCAGATCTGTCGCATTCTGTTTCAGCTACCCTTGTATAGCTTTGCATGGATTAATACACCGGGACTGCATTCTTTGGGCAATGGTAGGATGGGTGGCAATTAGCTTAAGTAATGAAGGTTCATCCTACCCTTAGCATGTTCATCCCGCTACACCTGCATTCTCTATATCTAGAAATACCTTTATAAACCATCATATGTTAGCATATTTGAAGATATAGAGCCTTGATTACCACAATCCTAAGCATTAATAAAATAAGACAGTAACTAACCATACCTTTGTGACTTGAGGGGCAGAGTGAGGGAAAAACATCTGTTTAACATGCGCAATAGGGTAGGATAGGGCAAAAAGAGGTGGATAAGGATGGTCAAAAAGGGGCCATTTCTAGGCCCAACATCTCCCCCCAACTGTCCTATTGCATGTCCTCATGCAACAACCTCCATTATTCTGAATCTGAACCTCGCACTATGCTTTGTTCATGGAGAGAAGAAAAGTTGTAGGGGAGTTCAAAAGTTCATTCTTTTTCTATAAACCCCTTATGGTCAACCCAATATCTCCAACATTTTTTCTCTTCTTCCCTGGTCAATGAGAAATCCTCCCTGTACAGTTTTGTTGGCCACCAGATGAGAGGAAAATTAAATTTTAGTCCCAGCCAATTAACCCCACATTCCCTTATACATCCAACATAAACCTCAATCTTGGAAAGTGCTTGTTCAAAATTTCTATAACAATAGGGGTCCCTATTTATAAGGTTTGGAGAGGAAATCTACCATCTATGCTTACTACCTTCCAAAGCTGTTTGTCGATGTATGGAAATCTAGCCGGTACAAGTAGAAATAACCCCTTCCTGCAGTTCCATTATATGCCGAGTTTGGATGGGGAATGAAAGTAGAATCTGTTGTCAAGCAAGGAGAAGACGAGAATTTTGAGGCTCACTTCAGATCCAAATATTAGAGTGGCCTTCATTGTGAGAAAATGTTTGGAAATACCTTTCCCACTAAACATGATTGCTCACAAAAGAAGCAAAAGCCCTCAGCTGAACATCACCTGAAAAAGGAACAGAATTTAAACCCAAATTCCAACTTTAGAATTTGACATCATCCAACATTTCGCATGGATGTGTCAGACAGCAATCACTCAAAAGAATGCCGATAACAAAATATTTATAGCACCGCTGAATATCCGACACAAGGGCGTCAAATTTCTGAGCCTTCTAGTGTCGGATAACTGACAATTCTGTGTCAAATATTTGACTTCTATGAACCCAATAATGTCGGTTATCTGACCCCTGAGCGTCGGATATCCAACAGGCTGTATAGGTTTTTTTATAAAAAAAAAATTAAGGTTTACATGATTTTAAATTTTATGGTCCCATACTTTCAATGGTAACTATGTTCAAGGTGTCGAATATTCGACGCATGTCCATTAGAAATATAAATTGTTTTAAACATTTCGACATGTTTGTTGTAGAAGTGACGAACGATTTGCGAAAATTATTTGTTCCTTGACGGATGTTTTCAGGAATTGTTTTATTCTTCAATGGGCGGTTGTGGGAATTTTTTTTTTATCGATAGACAGTTTGCCGGGAATTTTTTATTCTTTGACTTCTCTACGTTTGAGAAAATGTTGATGCGTGGTTGATGCATGGAACTTGATTTTTTAATACAACTGGTTATATTCATTAATGAATTTTATGACAAAATGTCAAATAGATTAAATATTCCAGATCCAAACGAAGACAACCGACAATTGCTTGCTAGACTATGGGATGCAGGGAAACGAACGGGTGATGGCAAATGTTATTGTCCATGTACTCAATACAGGGTATTTAAGAGGAGAACAATATTGATCTCAATAGCCACAAAAAATTGCAGGGAACATGGACACGTTGAGGGGGGGAATGAAGATCGTCCATTTGTAGGTTTAGCATTATAAACATTATTATATTCATTTTTTTTGTAATTGTATGTATTATTTTTTTTTCATATATTAATGTATATCTATCGATCTTTCCATGTATTTATATTAAATGAAAGACACCCTATAGCATGTCATCCAAAGGAAGTGCTTTCAGAACAAGTTCAAGATCAGGATCATGGAGCGTGTATGTTTAATGGAGAACAAGTGAATGATCATATTGAACAAGATGATCATGCTGATGATGTAATTGAAGATGATGGTACAAATACATTGATCCATGATTCATTTAACGTTAGAATGGATGACGATGATGTTGATAATGAAAATTATGATGACTTTGATGATGTTCATGATATACCTCTTCTCGATAAGGCATATGAACCCCTTTATGAAGGATCCAAAACAAATCTTCTCTCTACTATATTGTTGATAATGAAATTGAAGGTTGTGAATGGTCTTTCAAACATTGCAATCACACGGATGCTAAGGTATCTAAAATAATCCATCACATATATAGGATCATGATAAAGTTTATTTGTATTCCTGTAATAATTGTATTGTTAACTCATTATTGATCATCGTACGAATGATGTATGTTTCGTTAATATTATTTATTTATTACATTAACATTTTTTTTTGTAGCTTGATAGCTGAATTTTTGTTACCACCAGCAAATATTTTACCTTGCACATATCAAGATTTATCTTCCATCGTGAAATAGATTGGAATGCATTATGAAGAAATTCATGCATGCCCTGATGACCATGTTATAAATTATAATCAGCATGAATTTGCAACAGAATGTCTAGAATGTCATGTAAGTAGATATTGTATAGATAAAGTGACAAAAAAGGTGCCTCATAAGGTTCTTCGTTATATTCCCATCATTCCACGTTTGCAACGACTGTTCAAGTGCAAAAATATAGCGCAATTTATGGATTACCATTCCAGGAATAGAAGTCAAGATGATGTTATCTAAATGCCTGCAGATGGTACTGATTTTAGAGATATTGAGGAAACGTGGCCTCACTTTAAAGAAGAACCACGTAATCTTAGGATTTCTTTGGCAGCAAATGGTGTTAATCCATTTGCATAGATGAAATCCATTTACACAGTGTGGCCTATTTTTGTTATCAACAATAACATTCCTCCATGGTTGTCAATAAAGAGGGAGAACATAATGTTTTTGATGATTATTCCAGGTTTTATTGATGAAAATTGTTTTATTTATAATGTAGTTGTGGCATCTTATTTGTCGTAATATGTATCTTAATTTCATATATATATCTATTATTTTACTCTTCTGCATGGTTTATATATATTAATGGTTCTCATAATGATATATTTTATATGTACTTCAAATTATGAATCAGGTAAGTTCCAAGTCAAATATATGAATGTATACATTGAACATCTTATAGATGAGCTACTGAAGTTATGGAATGGCATAACTATGTATGACGTATCTGGACCAATACGACAAAGGCAATTTCAATTCCATGCAATGGTTGTATGGACAATACACGATGCCCCTGGGTTAACTTCATTTTGTGGTTTGTAATTTTAAGTTCCACTTTAATTGCATTTAATGATATGGAGTAGTTAGAATATTTTATATATGAATATATTTGACATAGATATTTCATATCTAAATATTGTAGGTCTTCAAACAAAGGGTAAATTTGCATGTCCAATTTGTGTTCCTAAGATAAAATATCGTCGTTCAAAAATCTTAAGAAAATAGGTGTTTGATGAGTATAGGCATTTCCTCTCTAAGAATCACAGGTATAGAAAAATTGAAAGAAATATTTTCAATGGGAAGCAAGAGACTGCATTAAAACCACGAAGAATGACACCTCACCTTTGGAAGATGAAATACAATAGAAATCGTCATCATGGTACGTATGGATCATCATATATGAATTTTTATGTATTTTAATTTTTATTGTGAGTTGTTTGCTGTAGTGGCCATATTTGATTTATGATGTAATTTATTAATTATAAACTAATATTCATTATGTCCATCATGATCATGAAGGGATTAATGGTCTTCCATGAGGAATGAAAAGTTATCCTATTCAATCCAGCAGGTTTCCCTACTATGAGCACCTACAAATTGCTCATTTGTTTGATACAATGCATATTGGAAAGAATGTTACTGAAACCTTATGGCGACTACTAGAGCTAAGGAGGGAGAAAGATAAAGTTGTGAAAGTGTGCAAAGACGTTCAAGAAAGAAACCATGCAATGAAAGATGTCATCCAATTTCATCCCAACAGAGAACAAGTTAATATAAACTCAATTCCATGGATGTTTACGGAGCAACAAATCAATTTTGTCAAAGAAGTAATGTGGAAAATTAAATTTCCCACGGGTTTTTGTGCAAACTTGAAGAATATCATAACTAAAAAAGGTGATTTTGCGGGGGTCAAAACACATGATTGACATGTCTTCATCAAGGTAATTATTATTGTTAAGTCCATATAATTTTTTCTTTTTTGTATACTCTTTGTTTAATAAATTTCATGGTTTGTATATTGATACAGTATTCTCTACCTCTCTCTTTCCCAGGCAACTTCGACAACAATGTCAAACAAGTTATATATAATCTTGGTAAATGCATGAGGTAACTAGTGATTACTTGCACTATTTCAGCATATATTGTAATTTAATGTTTATTTTTGTTAAATATCATTATTGGTTTGCATCATGTGTAGATGGTTGACATATAAAGAAATACATAAAGAATATATAAAGTATTGGAGGAGAGAAATTCCTCGTCTCATGTGTGAAATGCAGAAACATCTACCATCGGCATTTTTCAATGCATAGGAACACTACCTCATACACCAAGTTGAGTAGATTGAGTTGTGTGGACCTATACACTCAAGGTCCATGTGGATGGTTGAAAGGCACTTGAAATTTATGAAGGGTTTAGTGAGACAACGAGCACATGCAGAGGGTTCTATGATAGAAGGATATACGGTATACCGAAACATGTTGTATGTTAGTGAATATCTTCCTATTTTAGTGTCAAAGCTCAATTTACATCACATTTGTGATCTAGAATCCAATAACAAATTTGAAGGGGAGCAACTAAACGGGAAATGTAGATTGAGGAAGCTGAAAGGTAATTATTAGCTAGTGGATGTTTATTATATCCTTCATATTCTAATTTTATTTTCTAGTCATAGTTGCTTCAATTAAGAGAATATACATCTTTGTTCAGGAGATTTACACCTTTCATTCATTTTAATGGTTATTGTCATTAAATAGTTGGTCGAGAATGGGATGCAATTCATTTATACATCGCAAACAATATTGATTAGATGAAGGTATGGATTGAACGATGCACACAATCGGGTCATGGAATATCATGGGAAGGTGTGGCTTCATTGGTAAAAGTAGCACAACACAATGGAGATAACAATCTAACAGAAAGGGAAATAGATTTGGCATATGGTGTAAAAGATAAAATGGCAAGCATATAATTAATCAAATATCCCTCTAAATCTTTTATTTTGCAAATTACTTATTGATGTACATGTTCTTATTTTCCATGTATTGTTGCATAAGGACTGAATGGTTGTGTAATATTTTTGCGTATTTCTTATTGCAAGTAAAACACCATAAGGCTATGGTCTACAATGGAGGTAGATATCAGATAAAAAAACTAGATGAAATAAAGAAAACATCAGATTTTGGGGTTTCGGCTGTCTTTGAGGTTACCAATGTTTCATCTAGAACTGACAGACACCTAGAAGTCTCAAAAAAATGATACTATGGGTATTTGGAATATATTATACAGTGTGACTTTAAATCCTTTAAGATAGTTCTATCCATTGTCAAATGGTACAGGTTACGATTGAATCAACATGATCCCGATAGAACTATTATTGAACATGATAATGGATTTACCATGGTAAAGACAAGGTTGTTTGAGCCAAGAACAGAGCCCTATGTTCTTCCAAGCCAATGTGAACAAGTATTTTACTCAGAGGTTCCAAGTAAAGCAGGCTGGTTGTTTGTTGTGAGACACGATCCAAGGGGAAGGTCGGTAAAGTATAACCTAGATGATGGTAATGAAGAGGGTTCTCTGGAAGAAGAATATGATGACGAAGAGCATGATCAACTTGAGTTAGCTGACGATGATGATCCAATAGAAGATGTCCAAGGAATAGTTGAATCAGATGATGTAGCAGACAATGTTGATGAATATTATTCCAACGATGACATGATGAGTGTAACTGATGATGATGAAAATGATGATATGGCCAATCCTTACAATGTTGACTATGTATCTGATGATACAAATGATGACATGGATGAAGAAGACACTGACATGGATGAAGAAGATGCTGACATGGATGAAGAAGGTGATGAAATATATTGAAAGGTAAATATTTAATTAGAACTATTATTTTATCTTGTTTTAAAAAAAGAGTTACTAACATCATCACCATCACCATCATCTTCATCATCGTCGTCATCATCATCATCATCATTGTCATCACCACCACCACCATCATCATCATCATCATCATCATCATCGTCGTCGTCGTCATCATCACACATCATCATCTTCATCGTCGTCGTCATCGTCATCACACATCATCATCATCATTATCTAATCATAATCATCATCTTCATCATAATCATAATCGTCATCATCATCATCATTGTCATCGTCAACATCATCATTGTCATTGTCTTCATCAACATCATAATCATAATCATCACCATCATCATCAACATCATCATCATCATCTTCATCATCATTGTCATCATTATCATCTTCATCCTCATGTTGATGATAATCATCATCATCATCATTGTCATCGTTGACATGAACATCATAATCTTCATCATCGTCGTCATCATCATCATCGTCGTCATCATCATCATCATCATCATCATCATCATCATCATCATCATCATCATCATCATCATCATCATCATTTTCATCATCGACATCAACATCATAATCATCATCATCATCATCAACATCTTCATCATCATCGTATTCATCATCATCATCATCATCATCATCATAATGGTCTTCATCATCATCATCGTCATCATCTTCATTGTTGTCTTCATGATCATCATCAACATGCGCATCATCTTCATCATCATCACTGTCTTTCTCTTGATGATGATACTCATCATGAACATCATCATCATCGTCATCATCTTCGTCGTCACCATCATCATCATCATCATCATCATCATCGTCGTCGTCGTCATCATCACACATCATCGTCGTCATCGTCATCTTCATGGTTGTCTTCATGATCATCATCAACATGCGCATCATCTTCATCATCGTCACCGTATTCTTCTTCATTATGATGATACTCATCATCAACATCATCATCATCTTCATCATCATCATCATCATCGTTGTCATTATCCTCATGATCATCATCATCATCATCATCGTCGTCGTCGTCATCATCGTCGTCGTCGTCACGATCAACATCATCATCATCATTGTCATCATTGTCATCGTCTTCATCAACATCATAATCATCACCATCATCATCAACTTTATCATCGTCGTCATCATTATCATCGTCATCCTCATGATGATGATGATAATCATCATCATCATCATTGTCATCATCGACATCAACATCATAATGTTCATCATCATCATCATCGTTGTCGTTGTTATCATCGTCATCATCATCATCATCATCATCATCATCGTCGTCATCATTTTCACCCTCGACATCAACATCATAATCATCATCATCATCATCAAGATCCTCATCATCTTCGTCTTCATAGTCATCGTCATCATCATCATGGTCTTCATCATCATCGTTGTCATCATCAAACATCATCATCTTCATCATCGTCGTCATCTTCATCGTTGTCTTTATGATCATCATCAACATGCGCATCATCTTCATCATCATCATCATCATCATCATCATCACCATCGTCATCATCTTCATCATCATCATCGTCGTTATCCTCATGATCATCGTCATTATCATCATCATCACCACCATCATCATCATCGTCATCATCATCATTGTCATCACGATCAACATCATCATCATCATCATCATCATCATCAAGATCATCATCATCATCATAATCATGATCATCGTCATAATCATAATCATCGTCTTCATCAGTATCATAATCATCATCATCATCATTGTCATCGTCGACATCATCATTGTCATCATCTTCATCAACATCATAATCATTACCATCATCATCATCATTGTCATCATTATCATCGTCATCCTCATGATGATGATAATCATCGTCATCATCATTGTCATCATTGACATCAACATCATAATCTTCATCATCGTCGTCATCATCATCATCATCATCATCATCATCGTCTTCATCATCATCATCATCGTCATCATTTTCATCAGCAACATCGTCATCACAATCATAATCATCATCATCAGGATCATCATCATCATCTATGTCATCATCATCATCAGCATCATCATCAGCATCAACAACATTGTCATCATCGTCATCATCGACATGAATATCATAATCATAATCATCATCATCAACATCATCATCATCATCATCATCATCATCACCATGCTCACATGCTCAACTTTTCAATCATCCTTCAAAGCTATATTTTCATTTATCCAAGATAGGGATGTGTCATTATGTAGATGGTTCTTCCCTCATTAATGTGAAGGTTCTTTATTCAAGTTAGGATGTTTTTCTTCCTCTTAGGTTTGCATCTCTCTATTGAACATATATTTGGGGCCCATAGTTCTAGAAGTTGAGGAATCTATTAGATATAAGAAGTATTTCAAGGATACAAAAAAATTCCTTTCATTTTATTGGCTATATCAAACAATTTCCTTCTCATCACTTTTTTATTGAAATTAGGTTTGCCAGTATTATGCATTTTTTTTGGAAAATTAATATTTGAAGTAAACTAAGTTTTACTTATGATGATGATGACATTGATGAATATGATGGTGATCATCAGCATTTCCATCATCATCATCATCATCATCATGAGGATGACGATGATGGTGGTGATGACGATGATAATGATGAGGGTCATGATGATGATGATGATGACCAATGATTAGGTGAGATTGTAGGGATTACCTAAGGTCACCATCATCATCTTCATCTTCAGGGGTTTCATTGTAGGGAATAGGTGAGATTGCCATCATCATCATCATATTATAATAAAAAATACTATTCCTAAGTTAAAAATACATATAATAAAAAATACTTATAGCTAAGTTAAAAATACTATGCCTAATGAAAAAATACTATTATGGCAATTTATATAATATAAAATAACATATAATAAAAATAAAATACATATAATATAAAATAATATATAATAAAAATAAAATACATATAATATATAATAATATATAATAAAAAATGACAAGTGTATTTGGACATTGTCGCGACTCGTTTTGGACAGTTCAGTTCAATTTGGAGGTTTTTGTGAATTTGGGAGTAGGTCTGGTGGAGCACAACGTTTAGAATTGGAGCTCATGGTTGATAATTGGAGGTCAAGGTTGAGAATTGAAGCTCACGGTTGATAATTGGAGCTCACGGTTGAGAATTGGAGCTGACGGTACAAATTTGGAGCACACGGTTCACGTTTTGGAGTTCCTATTTTGGATTTGGAGCTCCTGGCTCAACGGGTAAGCATCATGACCTCCTTTTTCTGGGCATGTTGTGACAAGGGTTTTTGGGCATCCTGTGACAAGGGTTTTTGGGTGACAAGGGTTTTTTGTGTGCGCTATGATGTTTTCTCCTTTCTGTCGATCTCAAAAATTGGCTATCCAATATTAAATTTCCTTAAGGGGGAGGGGACCCTATGCTATTTAATTTGATACCATCAACCGCTCACTTTGGCAAGCTGCTATGGAACCCTAAACTCATAGACCTGTTTCCCAATAACCAGGGTTTGGGTTTACCATAAGAACCCCAATTGGTCATTCCGTTCCTTAACATGCGGAACCAAAACCTGGACTTGTGGCCTTAGAAGAGTTAGTTAATGAGTGCTATATTAGAACATGGCTTGATCAATATGCTCACATCCTGCTCCATGCCATAGATCAGAAGCAAAGTCTCATAACATGTCTGTGATTTTTGTTGTGTATTCCAAACTGGACAGGGGAAACACATGGATTACGAACATGAGGGAAAGCCATTGAATATGCTAATGCTTGGACTATAATATACCAAGGATATGTACTAGAAATATTTTCCTTGACTTGTTGATTTCACTGTTAAGTTGAACGTAAATGACAAACACAGAGGAGCACTAAGAAAGCTACAACACTTTGTATGAAATCGAATGAGTATAGATATAATGATGTTAGTTCCTTGAGATCCTGTAGAGTGGATTCTTGGTTGCTTTATAGGTTCCAAATATTTAGGTTCCTCGTTAGATGCTTCACTAGATGAATCATATATGGGGCCCCCAAAACTATGATTATTGATTTCAAATATAACATCCAACTCTTCATGAAATTGATAAATTCATGCATTTTCCATCTCATCATCAAATAAGGGTTTGCCTACAAAATATTCTTCAGCAGAATCTCAACAATATGGACCATCTAATTTAGATTCTTTGGATGAGGTATTATAATAGGAGAATGGGTTCTTTCATAACTAACAACCCAAAGGTTCTCTGTCTATACTGCCTACTTCTTCACCAACTTCAATCCGTCCTTATCAGCTTTCAAACATGGGTTTTCTTCACTATGCATTCATTTACATTGATCAGCTAATGACAAACCCAATTTGATAGTTTCAGCTAACCTACATTTGACCCATATTAGCTGATATGGATTATGAAGTCTAGCCAGTCTGAGCATTACAATTGCTAGTGTATGCATCCAATACTTGCTAGTTACTTGATCACTATTAGGGAACAACTTCAGCTCTATCATGTTAACCTTACTTCATCTAGCTAAAAGCAATTCACATATTCAGAGAACACAATATTAAGGTTGATAGCTTATTCAAAGAAGCATTAACCTTGGCCTCAGGCCATTTTCAGTTTACTGAATTCATTGATGGTGAATGTACTGATCAGGGCACTTTCCAAATTTTCTAGCCCTTAGCACTTGAGTCTTTTATGTGCTGTTGCTATTGACATCCTTTGGATGATTGAGGTAGATGATCCCTTGATATTACTGATCTCTCTTGTTTATTGCTTCTTTGGATTAGCTACTTCAATATTAGACTTGAATTCTCTGTCTGTTGAAGGTTAGTGATGTGGATGTAGTCAAGATTCCTAGATTATAGGTTTTAGCTTTAAAGGTTTGTCTAGTATTCCTATGAAGCCAATCAATTGTCATCTGTTTGCTAATGATGAACATAGCTATATCTATTCCAACGCCTTTGTGTCAGATATTCGATGGCGATATAAATCTTTTTTTATCGGCATTCTTTTCAATGATTGTTGTTTGACACATCCATGCAAAATGTTGGATGACGTTAGATTCTGACATCGTATTTCGGGTTCAAATCCTATTGTGTAAGGGAGGTTTAGATAAGGATTCGAGTTTCAGAATAGCCATGATAGTTATATTTTTTTTTCTCACATGTATGCTTGGTCCGTTGGAGAAGGATGAAAAACGGTCGCTACCCCGAGCAGGATTGCCAAGCCATGTTTTGTTATAAGCAAGAAACTAGAACCTAACCCCTAGATCATTAAAGATCATTATAAAATATTAAATTTTTTTCTACATACCTGTTAATATCATCATCAAATAAAACTATCCATGAGGACAGAGTTCAAGAACTTTGTCCACATGAACTATCTCTCACAAAAGATAACAAGTGTTCAGCCAAGCAACGATGATGACTCGTGGTATTATGCCTCACAAGTTTGTGATGTTGCAACCCCATGAAACATAATACCATGAGTCATCGCCATTATTAGCCAAAACTTACTAGCTATTTTAGAGTTAGTGAATTGAAAGTGGCTAAGTCAACGCAAAAACGAAAGGTAATAAGTTTGAATAAATAAACTATTTTGATAATTGTACCTACATCTTCCGCTATTTTGATAATTGTACCTAACAAACTATTTTGATAACGGTGATGATTCTTGGTATTTTGTTTCACAAGTTTTCCATATTGCAACCTAATGAAACATAATACCAGGAATCGTTACCATTATTAGCCAACACTTATTAGCTATTTTAGATTTAGCGAATTGAAAGTGGCTAAGTCAACGCAAAAAAAAGGTAATAAGTTTGACTAAATAAACTATTTCGATAATTGTACCCACATATTCTTTGATAGGGATTCATCCAATCAAATTGGAGGTATAGGTGTTCATCTTTTGATCACCCAGGACCACTATTTTTGCTTCAAATTGGGTGTTGGTCTGAGTACAAACACCAAATTTGAACTACTTGCTTTATGGACTCTCTTTTATTGTGCTAAATCCATGGTCCTTCCCACTCTGCACATTCATGGTGACTCCACAGCCATCATTAATTGGTTCAATAGAAGATCAGCACTAACTTTACTTGCACTTGATGGGTGGTGTCAAAGTATCCGTGATATGGAACCTTACTTCATCCAGCTAAAAGCAGTTCACATATTTAGATAACACAATACTAAGGCTGATAGCTTATCCAAAGAATCATTAACCTTGGCATCAAGCCATTTTTAGTTTACTGAATTCACTGATGGTGAATGTACTGATCAGGGCACTTTCCAGCTTTTCTAGCCCTTAGCACTTGAGTCATTTATGTGTTGTTTCTATTGACATCCTTTGGATGATTGAGGTGGATGATCCCCTCATATTACTGATCTCTCTGATTTATTGCTTCTTTGGATTAGCTACTTCAATATTAGACTTGAATTCTCAGTCTGTTTTGAAGGTTGGTGATGTGGATGTAGTCAAGATTCCCAGATTATAGGTGTTACCTTTGAATGTTTGTCTAGTATTCTTGTGAAGTTGATCAATTGTATTCCTTAGCGTTGCCTTAGGGTTGAAAATTAGTATGGGAAAACAAGTTAGCGTTGCCTTAGGGTTAAAAATTAATATGGGAAAACAAGCATCATCAAGACAAGCTAAAAGGAATCAGCAAATATTATAGACTGATATAAATGTATTTAAAACATTCTTTTCATTGTTGAACGTGACAAGTAGTAGATCTAGAAATGTCTGCTCTTCACCACCATTGATTAGATATATATATGAATGATTGTCGTAGGTTACCACTAGGAAAAATGCCTCTAAAGTGCTGGCTTATGCACTACAGAATAGCAGTGAAGAGGTTAAAACATCCACTCTACAAGATATCCAAGAAATCAACATCATTATTTGTCCATTACTATAAAGGCACTATGCTAGAAGATTTGCCTAGACTTGTTGATTTCATGGTGAAGTTGAATGTAAATGATAAACAAAGAGAAGCACTAAGCAAGCTACAACACTTTGTAGTAAATCGAATGAGTAGAGATATAATGTCTGGTGTAACGTCCCCAACCCTTTGACCGGCGAAGAGGACGCTACTAACACCAAACAACCAGGAAAACAACCCCATGAACATGAACAGGAATAAATGATGATATTAAAAAGATTACATAATACATGCTAAGATGCATAATCCATCATACAAATATGCATAATTCCTCAACATTCAGTGGAAGCAAACATATACTTTCCATCATTTAACATGTTCATCATAATTCATGGAATAGTAGATTAAATTGCAGAGATGAAATAGTCAACAGGACTTATCTTTTAATGAAGAACTCGCCCCACAACCAGCTACGTCACTGCAATGTTCCACCCAACCATAGGCTTGCATGCTCATCAATCTCTCAGCGACACTGCCACCCCTGAGCTGGGCATGATTCCTCAAGGAATAAGGGTCAATGCAGGCTTACACATAGCCAAGGTTTGCCAATCAGCCAAACCCACATAGTATGGATTTACCAGGTCATCAAGGAGCTAGGATAGGCTAAATGCCAAGCTGGTGGCCTCAACACCAACTTCTCAAGCATACCCAGCCTCTAATCCCACTCTCAACAGTCCGAAGACCAACCACTGCATACCACAGCAAAACAATCCCTTCACAGCTCTGTGAAGAAGGAAAAGACAACCGGGTGACAATCCCAACCGAGAGGCGAGACACAGCTCAAGCCACAAGACAACTCAAAGTTGTTCTTGGCCCTAGTGTGGCCAAAACAACTCAGTAACAACCCAAAATCGGGGTACATCAACAGCCCAAACTCACAATGAAAACGATGGTAACTTTACACAGTCCCAACATAGGGGCAGAACTCCCAGCATAGACATGGGAAAACTCAGCCAACGGATGTGGAAATTAGTAGTCATCCAATATCCAAGAGCCCATAGCACACAACTCCTTAATGCAGACGTTGAAGAAAGTTACACCGACAGAAAAATGGGGAAGAACAACTTTCAACCTATGCGCAAGGGGAAAGACATAGTCCAAAAATGGAAGAAGGAAACACATGCACAGTCTTAAATGGAAGAAGGAAATTAGACTCTCCACAACATCCAAAAATATTGGAAGAACGACAGCAACCCAAAACGTGGGTGAAACAAACAGCAAGCCCGAATCACAGGTTAAACCAACAGCAAGGCAGAATCATGCCTGAAAAACCACAGCTATTCACATAGACATCATAAATTGTGCCCTTGAGGCCGCTCTTCCAGCTCGCTACACACACAAAACCAAAGGAGAACCTCGACTGGTGTGTGAGGATCAGAATTCCCCAGACCACAATCATGAAGGTGAAGACCAGGCGTGAGGAAAATGATGGCTTCTGCCACTGGGCATGTGTATCATCAGAACTGACAGTAGATTTCCCAACTGACGCCCCCCCATGCCCATGTTTCCTCAAGCAACAACTGCCCTCAACTAACTCAACAAAACATTAAAGTGGTTGGATGATACAAGGGAAGATGGCAAATCAAACAAGGTGGTAACACATGGATTTCACCCCCCCCATAGACCAAGGTTTGACATTCCCCACCCTTATCCTTTGGAATCATGCCCTTTTTCATTTTAACGTTGCACTCCCATAGCTGGTTGTGGGTTTATTTTAATTGATGTGTGTATTTACATGATGCCAAACTATAATGTGCTGAATAGCACAATATACCATCGACAACTATCCCCATTGCCGAAACATACACAACCAGATCGATGGTGGGGCTTTTTCCTTTAGCTCCTCACCATGATGGATTACATTATATACATCATGCAAATGGGGTCAAAACCGGGGTGTTACATTCCCCTCCCCCTTGGAATAACACCATCCTTGGTGTTCCAATACATAGGAATACATATACGATACATATACAATTGCACATCAAAATTTCAAAATTTTGCAGATCTGTCGCACATTCAATTATTCACTTTGAACGTTCAGGACCAAGCCCCTAGGCTTCCATGAAATTCTCCTGCTGGTTCTCAGCTTTCAGCTTATCCCAAAGTCTAGGAACTTTGCAGCTTCTGCCTTCTTCATGTTCCCTCATTGAGCAGTCCTGGCGTAAATGATGTCCTCCACATTCCCAGCATTTCACTGGCTGCTTCAAATTTACCTGCTCAATTTCCTTTGAGTCTTCATGCCTGGACCATTTCTTATCGGGTCACTTCGACGAATGTCCCATCACTAATCCACCTTCCTTTCCTTTGTCGATTGCTCCTAGAAGGCTTTTCACCTCCCTTTGCAAACCAATAGAGTCTTGCAAAATCTAGTGGTTCATTTCATTCTGCCTTTTCTGTATCTTGAGCATCTCCCCAAGATTTTCTTGGGCCTTGGAAATCATTTGAAGGAGACTTCCAACCAATTCCAGCAACCTTTGATCTACTTCCATGATCAATGTGCACCACCGGGTTTCACTTTTCTCACCTGTGAAATGCATCATTGAAATTCTGTTAGACCAAGCATAATATAGACATTAAAATTAGTCAGTTAATTACACAATTGGCATGAAAGTCCAAGTCTTATTAAAGAGACTTTCATATTTTTCATGCCTTCCCAATAGGCACATGAGCTCATTCATGTCCATTCTTGGGCAGGGAATTAACCACTCCAGCAATCATAATTTGGTGGTGTAATCGGAGAAACCACAGTATCGAAATGACCAAGTCAATGTTTCGAATCCATATCTGGATCCATCATCAGGACACAGTCGAATGTGGAGAGAGTGAGAACTAATGTTAAAAACTGGAACCGGTTAGAAGGTCTAAGGTCGGTCGCGGAGAAAGTCCGCAGCCCTCAGTTTTATCTTAATTCTCAAACTCTCCAGAAGACGGAATTTTTACCAGATATACGTTCCGTGCAGGGATGTAATCTCTGTTGCCAAATTTCTATGGTGATAGGTTATTGGTGGTGTAATCGGAGAAACCACAATA
>LPNX010578747.1:107594-117838 GCA_001517045.1 Pseudotsuga menziesii | reverse complement strand
CCATATCTGGATCCATCATCAGGACACAGTCGAATGTGGAGAGAGTGAGAACTAATGTTAAAAACTGGAACCGGTTAGAAGGTCTAAGGTCGGTCGCGGTGAAAGTCCGTAGCCCTCCGTTTTATCTTAATTCTCAAACTCTCCAGAAGACAGAATTTTTTCCAGATATCCCTTCCGTGCAGGGATGTAATCTCTGTTTCCAAATTTCTATGGTGATAGGTTATTGGTGGTGTAATCGGAGAAACCAAAGTATCGAAATGACCAAGTCGACATTTCGAATCCATATCTGGATCCATCATCAGGACACAGTCGAATGTGGAGAGAATGAGAACTAATGTTAAAAATTGGAACCGGTTAGAAGGTCTAAGGTCGGTCGCGGAGAAAGTCTGTAGCCCTCAGTTTTATCTTAATTCTCAAACTCTCCAGAAGACGGAATTTTTGCCAGATATCCCTTCCGTGCAGGGATGTAATCTCTGTTTCCAAATTTTTGTGGTGATAGGTTATTGGTGGTGTAATCGGAGAAACCACAGTATCGAAATGACCAAGTCGACGTTTCGAATCCATATCTGGATCCATCATCAGGAAACAGTCGAATGTGGAGAGAGTGAGAACTAATGTTAAAAACTGGAACTGGTTAGAAGGTCTAAGGTCGGTCGCGGAGAAAGTCCGCAGCCCTCAGTTTTATCTTAATTCTCAAACTCTCCAGAAGATGGAATTTTTTCCAGATATCCCTTCCGTGCAGGGATGTAATCTCTGTTGCCAAATTTTTATGGTGATAGGTTATTGGTGGTTTAATTGGAGAAACCACAGTATCGAAATGACCAAGTCGACGTTTCGAATCCATATCTGGATCCATCATCAGGACACAGTCGAATGTGGAGAGAGTGAGAACTAATGTTAAAAACTGGAACCGGTTAGAAGGTCTAAGGTCGGTCGTGGATAAAGTCCACAGCCATCAATTTTATCTTAATTCTCAAACTCTCCAGAAGATGAAATTCTTTCCAGATATCCCTTCCGTGCAGGGATGTAATCTCTGTTGCCAAATTTCTGTGGTGATAGGTTATTGGTGGTGTAATCGAAGAAACCACAGTATCGAAATGGCCAAGTCGACATTTTGAATCCATATCTGGATCCATCATCAGGACATAGTCGAATGTGGAGAGAGTGAGAACTATTGTTAAAAACTGGAACCGGTTAGAAGGTCTAAGGTCGGCCGCGAAGAAAGTCCGCAACCCTCATTTTTATCTTAATTCTCAAACTCTCCAGAAGATGGAATTTTTGCCAGATATCCCTTCCGTGCAGGGATGTAATCTCTATTGCCAAATTTCTATGGTGATAGGTTATTAGTGGGTAATCAGAGAAACCACAGTATCGAAATGACCAAGTCAACGTTTCGAATCCATATCTGGATCCATCATCAGGACACAGTCGAATGTGGAGAGAGTGAGAACTAATGTTAAAAACTGGAACCAGTTAGAAGGTCTAAGGTTGGTCGTGGAGAAAATCTGCAGCCCTCAGTTTTATCTTAATTCTCAAACTCTCCAGAAGACGAAATTTTTTCCAGATATCCCTTCCGTGCAGGGATGTAATCTCTGTTGCCAAATTTCTGTGGTGATAGGTTATTGGTGGGTAATTGGAGAAACCACAGTATCGAAATGACCAAGTCGATGTTTTGAATCCATATCTGGATCCATCATCAGGACACAATCGAATGTGGAGAGAGTGAGAACTAATGTTAAAAACTAGAACCGGTTAGAAGGTCTAAGGTCGGTCGCAGAGAAAGTCCGTAGCCCTCAGTTTTATCTTAATTCTCAAACTCTCCAGAAGACGGAATTTTTGCCAGATATCCCTTCCGTGCAGGGATGTAATATCTGTTGCCAAATTTCTGTGGTGATAGGTCATTGGTGGGTAATCGGAGAAACCACAGTATCGAAATGACCTAGTCGATGTTTCGAATCCATATCTGGATCCATCATCAGGACACAGTCGAATGTGGAGAGAGTGAGAACTAATGTTAAAAACTAGAACTGGTTAGAAGGTCTAAGGTCGGTCGCGGTGAAAGTCCATAGCCCTCAGTTTTATCTTAATTCTCAAACTCTCCAGAAGATGGAATTTTTTCCAGATATCCCTTCCGTGCAGGGATGTAATCTCTGTTGCCAAATTTCTGTGGTAATAGGTTATTGGTGGGTAATCGGAGAAACCACAGTATCGAAATGACCAAGTCGACGTTTCGAATCCATAAATGGATCCATCATCAGGACACAGTCAAATGTGGAGAGAGTGAGAAATAATGTTAAAAACTGGAACCGGTTAGAAGTTCTAAGGTCGGTCGCGGAGAAAGTCCGCATCCCTTAGTTTTATCTTAATTCTCAAACTCTCCAGAAGATGGAATTTTTGATAGATATCCCTTCCGTGCAGGCATGTAATCTCTGTTGCCAAATTTCTGTGGTGATAGGTTATTGGTGGGTAATCGGAGAAACCACAGTATTGAAATGACCAAGTCGATGTTTCGAATCCATATCTGGATCCATCATCAAGACACAGTCGAATGTGGAGAGAGTGAGAACTAATGTTAAAAACTGGAACTAGTTAGAAGGTCTAAGGTCAGTCACGGAGAAAGTCCGCAGCCCTCAGTTTTATCTTAATTCTCAAACTCTCCAGAAGACGGAATTTTTGCCAGATATCCCTTTCATGCAGGGATGTAATCTCTGTTGCCAAATTTCTTTGGTGATAGGTGAAACCATAGTATCGAAATGACCAAGTCGACGTTTCGAATCCATATCTGGATCCATCATCAGGACACAGTCGAATGTGGAGAGAGTGAGAACTAATGTTAAAAACTGGAACCGGTTAGAAGGTCTAAGGTCGGTCGCGGAGAAAGTCCGCAGCCCTCAGTTTTATCTTAATTCTCAAACTCTCCAGAAGACAGAATTTTTACCAGATATCCCTTCCGTGCAGGGATGTAATCTCTGTTGCCAAATTTTTGTGGTGATAGGTGAAACCACAGTATCGAAATGACCAAGTCGACGTTTCGAATCCATATCTGGATCCATCATCAGGACACAGTCGAATGTGGAGAGAGTGAGAACTAATGTTAAAAACTGGAACCGGTTAGAAGGTCTAAGGTCGGTCGCGGAGAAAGTCCGCAGCCCTCAGTTTTATCTTAATTCTCAAACTCTCCAGAAGACGGAATTTTTTCCAGATATCCCTTCCATGCAGGGATGTAATATATATATAATGCATTCATAATTTACTTTCAGCAAATACACACATTCCATTTTTAGTCATACATGCATTCAACAATCTTTTGTTTTTCACAATGCATAAATATATATATATAACTAAAAAGGGCAAGAGAGAGCAGCAAGAGTTTTTCCCCTCTTTGTTTTGTTCCATCCTAGAACCCACACCACTACTATGGCTTTTCATGCTCTCAGCCTCTTTCACTTCACCGTGAATGTTGGACCAATCCCTCTTGGTCATGACACTTAGTGTCTTCGGTCTATTCCAGACCTCTAAACCATGGAGTCTCTCCACATGGTTTGTCTCGGCTGCTAGGACCTCCACAGTCTTACTAGCACCTTTTCCATTACCGCTCATTCTGAGCTCTCTAGGACAGTCATATGTCCACATGCACCCCTAGGATTCTCTCATAGTCCTCGCTCCCAGCAATACCTATATCCAAACATTGAATAGATTCACATGTTTAGTTTATTCTCATCGGTTTTACCTCTTAGAACAAGAGCTTAAAACATCATAACCAATCATATACACATGTATATTCATAAGCAAAATAATCCAATACTTATCTGTATTGTGCATTTCCTTGTTGGTCCACAGGATCCTGCTTCGCTTTGCAAGCCTTGGGATCGCCTATGGACTTGGATGTTAGGTCAGCACGCTGGCTGCTCCACAACATCAAATAATTAATGTCCAGCTAGTACACAATCATGTCGACTGGGCTTGGAACTTTATCATGACCATTTCTAGGTCTAGGATCTACTATGGATCCTCAGGCATATAACAGTCCAACATACACTTTTTTCAACAATAACACATACACTTATACCAACATTACACTTATATCAACAATACCCCTTACTCCGCAACCCCTCACAACAACCATTTTCCTTTTCTCTTTAGGGTGCAACACCCAACTGCATCTATTTAGCCTATCAACACAAGCAATATAAGCAAACTCATCAGCGTTATTACTCTAAAATTGTAATCATATTTCATGTCATTCACTATCAAGTATTGAGACACCAGGAGTGCATCCACTCCCTAGGGTATAATCAATATTGAAAACCCTTTCATGACTCGACATCGGAAAAGTGTGCACTCTTTTCTTGTGTGTGCCATGTAGGCCCTATTCATACTCAAGAAATTGGTCATAATGGATATTAAATCAAAACATGCCCTGCATATTGATATCAACAATCAAACATACATATTCTTAGCAAGGGTCACATAACACTTATCCATTTTTCGATGCAGTATTCCTTCGTTAAGGAGAAATGGGATCCTTTCTCTGAGTTGACAGTCCCTCGGTTAGCCATATCAACTCCTTTTTACATTTCATATCCACACATGTCTTACCGACATAATTTATACCATCTCACTCATGTTTCTACCAAACATGTAGTGCAGACGAGACATTTCCAAAATGTCCAATGGAGTTTCACCCGAAACCCATTTCCAAGATAAGGGAAAACCTTCCCATGAATTTTGGCTCTTGCATGCCATCACACATGATCTTCCTATAGTGTGTACCCCTGGCACATTCATAAAATAGCCAAACAGTCAATCATTATCTGATAATACAATCCAAATTGATTGTTCCATAACCAAGCAATGACATTAGTAATCCAATTCAATAGTAATTTGCAATTCTGTCTACTACAGAAATTAGTTTGCTTAGCAATGAGGTGATCCTCCTTTGTGGGTCTCTTGTAAGCAGCACTACTATGCCCATTATAATTTTATGCTTCTAGCATAATATGAATACCCACTTACAATGCATCCTCCTGACACAATCTTATGCAAGCCAACAGTGATTAGTAGTCGTCAGCAATTTCTTAAATCTGAAATTCACAATTCAAATTTAACAACCCATTATGCATACCAACTATTTTCACAACCATGAGACTCTTCTCATAAGGTTTGGCTCTTTCACATGGTAGATTCCGGCATTGGTCATGGTCTTACTCTCATTTCCATGCTCTAAATAATCTACCTGCAACCTGAGCTTCAATCAACCAAGCACTTGGTAAGTCTGGGTGCATATAACCTTCTCATTGCTACAACCATCACTGAAGCATTTTCAGAATTTATAAAATTCAAATACTTCCAGCTGTTAATCACGTCAATATTACCAAAACTCATTTACTTCATGCAATCATTATCATACTAACATTTGCAAGGCATAGTCACATCATTCATGCAATTAAATGAATTGTTTAGATACTCCTTACTTCACAAGCGTATCATTTGTACCACCTTGCTCTTCCATAGAGCATTTCTGGCAGCCAATTGATCATGACTATCCTCTTTATGCACTTACTATCCTGCATTCGTAACAACCTTTGAAATGGTTCTTGAATTGTCATCAATTCATCATTTCAGCCATTAGTTATTCATAATATCACATGCATTCATCTCAAGGCATTCATGCAATGCATCACAACATTTGCACCTATACTTATGAAATCAGTCACTCATACCCTTCATATGCATCCATTCAATGCATGACTACAAGATTCATAAAATCTTTTTAATGCATATCCACTCAATGCTACCTTGCATTGATTTAGGAATACTATTCATTCAACACACCATGCATGGCCTAACCATGACTACTTCATATAGGATGCATTACTATAATCAAGATCATTAGTACTTACTTTCCTTGGGCTACTAAGCTCAATCAATATATATAGGCATGACACCTTTCTCTATGAATGCATTATAAAATTCAAATATCCACATGGTATGAGGTCTCTTACCTTTACCATTCCATGGAATTTTTCATAATCAACTCTTACCTTCATGGGTCGTACTTACACCCTTGACATTACTAGTTTGGATGGTATCTTGCAGAGGATTGCAGACTTTACTCACCAACTTTTGTTTATGGACTCGTTGCCTCCTCCCTTTCTCCAGAGGGTTGCTATTCACATTCATCAACATCAGCAACATATTCAGCTAGGTCCATGTTGTCGTTGGTTTTTCCACTAATGCTAACACCAATGCAATAACTACCATTAGTGGTTCATTATAAATGTATAATCCTCAATATCCTATGTACACAAAACATATCCTCATGCATTTCAAGTATAAAACCTAGGAAATGTAGTTATAATCAGCAAGATAGGGTTTAAGGAAACTTCCCTTTTCAAGTCCCACATCCTCGCATGGAACTCCTCTTCCACACAATAGCTGGTTAGCCTTCATAGTCCTTGCTACCTCTGGGCATGCAATTTTCTATATTTGTCCATTTGATAGCAGCGGCCGTCATTAGCACTTTGCTACTCCATGCTCAGATTCTGGTGACTTTCTCTTGTTCCCTACGGGATAAGCTTTCCAATGCCTATCCACATACTCCATTCCAACCTCGGGTGTGAAAACCACACCACTTCTAAAAATGAATATTTTAACCAAATCTCGCCATTTTACACACAACTGCATTTTGGACTGGGTGCCAACTTCAGCCACCTGTAAACCCCACTGAAAAACTACTGAAAAATCATGTTGAAAAATAGTCAAAATCTACTGGAAAATCCCACTTGAAAATCTCAAAATTTCCTCTATAGAATCGGCTCTCATTCCGACTATCAGCCTAACGTTTCGACTGTCAAAACAACTAACTTCTCCACTGTATCGGTGATATGAACCACAATCCTTTCCGCTACATCGACGACCAAAACCACTATCCATCGGGTGGATAGTTCCTTAGGCATCCGCAATGTCAGGCAATAAATTGTCTATGGATTCCGTGGCTAAAAAACTCATCGGCGGTTGGAACAACTAATTTCTCCCAACCTATCGGTGGACCAAACAACTAGCTTCTCCCAGCCTATCGACAATCTGTTCATCTATGCTTCCGATCTTTGTCGGCGATCGAATCCTCTACCTGTCAGACGGCTAGTTCTCTAAGCTTTCGACAGTTCGCCAGTCTGATCTTCATTTTTCATTCGATGCTCATCGGTGGTCCAATCAACTAAATTTTTTCGATGTTTTAGGCCGATCCTCCTCTGGCTTTCAACATATCGGCAGACTGATCCTTTATTTTTCTCCGACGTGTCGGTGGTCCAATACTCTCAAGTTTTCTGATGTTTTCTGTACTTAGAAATTTTTTTCTTTTTCGGAAATTTTTCTTCTTCTTTCCACCACCACATTGGCTGCTCAATCAACTATCCTTCACCAACGTTTCGGCTATCTTCGGAAGATCACCGCCGAAAATGTAGCTCTGCCTTCAACTAATTTCTGCCGAAACCTTCTCTTCTCTTCCACCGCTGCATCGGCTACCTCATCTTCTATTTTTCTCTGATACTTGCTACCACATCGGCTGCTCAAATAGATAACTTTCTTCGACGGTCTCCATACTTAGAATATTTTTCAAATTTTCAAAATTTTTCCTCTTTAGTCTTCCTTTTCGCCGCTTGATCGGCTCTATTCCCTTCTTTCTGTCGGCGAAATAGTTCCTTCCATAACCGCAATGGTGGAACACAATCCTTGATCTTCTTCCGATCGACGGCCCAATCTACTATGGCATGACCCGATCGGTATCGGCAGTCTCTTCCCGTCGGAAGACTAGTTCTCTAGGCTTCCGCAACAGTGGGCGTATGAACCACTATCTTCTTCCGATAGCTGACGATTTCTATACTTAGAAAAAAAATTCAAACTTTCTTCATGGCATCGGCGGTCGGAGGTCTTACCCATCGGACGCGTAGTTGTTTAGCCATCCGCAACGGCGGGCGCTCGAACAACTTTCTACTTTTGATGATTTTAACACTTGAGCCAAATTTCAAAACTTTCCTACTATCGGCAATAGGATCCACTAACACTGCTGTATTGGCATTTTAGTCCCTTCGACAGCCGCAACAGCGGACAGACAACCACTAAATTCTTCTGCGGTGTTGACGACCCCAACATATATTTTCTACTGACAGACGTTGAACACTTCGAAAAATTTTCATAATTTTCCCTCCAACTGTTCTCCGTCAGGCATGTTTTCACCTAGCTCTCCGCTACATCGGAAGTCCATTCCACTAAGTGTTCCGATGAACCGACTGTTCAAACACTTAGGCAAATTCATGGAATTTTTCTGTCATCCATTTCTGATCTCTACTGGGCAAAGAGAAATCCTGCCTCTGTCATTGCACCTTGGTGGTCCATTCACGCCCATGCTGCAACATGAGCTCTGATACCACATTGTAACATCCCTGACCCTTCGACCGGCGAAGAGGATGCTACTAACACTAAACAACTAGGCAAACAGCCCCATGAACATGAACAGGGATAAATGCTGATATTAAAAAGCTTACATAATACATGCTAAGATGCATAATTCCTCAACATTCAGCGAAATCAAACATATACATTCCAGCATTTAACATGTTCATCATAATTCATGGAATAGTAGATTAAATTGCAGAGATGAAATAGTCAACAGTACTTATATTTTAATGAAGAACTCACCTCGCAACTAGCTACGTCGCTGCAACGTTCCACCCAACCATAGGCCAACGTGCTCATCAATCTCTTAGCGATACTGCCACCCCCGAGCTGGGCATGATTCCTCAAGGAATAAGGGTCAATGCAAGCTTACACATAGCAAAGGTTTGCCAATCATCCAAACCCACACAGTAGGGATTTACCAGGTCATCAATGAGCTAGGATAGGCTAAATTCCAAGCTAGTGGCCTCAACACCAACTTCTCAAGCATACCCAGCCTCTAATCCCACTCTTAATAGTCCAAAGACCAAACATTGCATACCGCAGCAAAACAATCCCTTCACAGCTCTGTGAAGAAGGCAAAGACAACCGGGTGACAATCCCAACCAAGAGGTGAGACATAGCTCAAGCCACAAGACAACTCAAACTTGTTCTTGGCCCTAGCGTGGCCAAAACAACTCAGCAACAACCCAAAACCAGGGTACATCAACAGCCCAAACTCACAATGAAAACGATGGCAACTTTACACAGTCCCAACATAGGGGTAGAACTCTCAACATAGACATGGGAAAACTCAGCCAACGGATGTGGAAATTAGCATTCGTCCAACATCCAAGAGCCCACAACACACAACTCCTTAATGCAGACACTGAAGAAAGTTACACCGACAGAAAAATGGGGAAGAACAACTTTCAACCTGTGCGCAAGGGGAAAAAAATAGTCCAAAAATGGAAGAAGGAAACACATGCATAGTCTAAAATGGAAGAAGGAAATCAGACTCTCCACAGCATCCAAAAATCGTGGAAGAACGACAGTAACCCAAAATGTTGGTGAAACCAACAGCAAGCCCGAATCACGGGTTAAACCAACAGCAAGGCAGAATCATGGCTGAAAAACCATAGCTATTCACATAGACAGCAGAAATCGTGCCCTTGAGGCCACTCTTCCAGCTCGCTGCATGCACAAAACCAAAGGAGAACCCCGACTGGTGCGTGAGGAAAAACAGAACGTCTCTCTATGTGAGGATCCGAATTCCCCAGACCACAATCGTGAAGGTGAAGACCAGGCTTGAGGAAAATGATGGCTTCTGTCTCTGGGCATCTGTACCGTCAGAACTGACAATAGCTTGCCCAACCGACGCCTCCCCATGCCCACGTTTCCTCAAGCAATAACTGCCCTCAACTAACTCAACAAAACATTAAAGTGGTTGGATGAGACAAGGGAAGATGGAAAATCAAACAAGGTGGTAACACATGGATTTCACCCCCCCCATAGACCAAGGTTTGACATTCCCCACCCTTATCCTTTGGAATCATTCCCTTTTTCATTTTAACGTTGCACTATCGTAGCTGGTTGTGGGTTTATTTTAATTGATGTGTTTATTTACATGATGCCAAACTATAATGTGCCAAATAGCACGATATACCATCGGCAACTATCCCCGTTGCCGAAACATACACAACCAGATCGATGGTGGGGATTTTTCCTTTAACTCCTCACCACGTTGGATTACATTATATACATCATGCAAACGGGGTCAAAACCGGGGTGTTACATCTGGAGCAGTC
>LPNX010578747.1:33668-102848 GCA_001517045.1 Pseudotsuga menziesii | reverse complement strand
ATATATATATATATAATTGTTGTAGGTTACCACTAGGAAATATGCCTCTGAAGTGCTGGCTTATGAACTTCAGAGTAGCACAGAGGTTAAAACATCCACTCTACAGGATCTCCAAGAACTCAACATCATTGTTTGTCCATTACTGTAAAGGAATTGTACTAGAATATTTGCGAGGACTTGTTGAGTTCACGGAGAAGTTGAATGAAACAGAGAGGAGACTAAGAAAGCTACAACTCTTTGATGCATGTGCACATTGACGCACACGAAAAGTGTTGTAGCTTTCTTAGTGCTCCTCTTTGTTTCTCATTTAGGTTCAACTAAACAGTAAAATCAACATGTACAAGAAAATCTTCTAGTACATCTCCTTTATACTAATGGAAATATAATGATGTTAGTTCTCTGGAGATCCTATAGAGTGGATGTAAATGTTGGCTCAAACTCATACATGGGTTTGCATTAGTGTCCAACCAAGGTGGTCTATTATAGTCCAAGGTATTTTGATGTCCTCTATTTTTTATTTGAATATTTTATGTCAATTTTCACCGTCTGATTTATTTTGTCCCTCTTACAATTAACATGAAAAGATGACCTTTGTGGTTTAGACAGTTGGTTAGCTTTAGAATCAACAAATATTATAGACTGATATAAATGTATTTAAAACATTATTTTCATTCCTGAACATTCCAAGTAGTAGATCTAGAAATGTTCGCTCTTCACCACCATGGATTATATATATATGTGATTGTTGTAGGTTACCACTGGGAAATATGCCTCTGAAGTGCTGGCTTTTGCACTTCAGAGTAGCACAGAGGTTAAAACATCCACTCTACAGGATCTCCAAGAACTCAACATCATTATTTGTCCATTACTGTAAAGTGCTCATATTTGTCCCTTTGATGCTCATACTTTATTCTAGAGTTGTTTATGCCCATAGGACTGCCCAACATTGCTCCTAGTGTGACATTGAAAATACCAAGTTTGTTCTAGAAGGCGTAAATAGGGCCAATTCACCTTGGTGTACTGGTTTATTGTTAGAGGAAGGACTTCTCTCATTATTTGAGGAACATTCACCCTTGGAGACACATGCATAAGGGCAATGTTCAACCCTACCAAAGGAGAAGGTGATCATTTGAAGCATGCTTACACTATTTTATAGACCATTTCATGAGAGATATTACATGCTTGGAGGTTACTCATTGAGCTGGTCCACTTGGAAGGTTGTTCACATGGTTCATGCCCTATTTTGTGAAGAACGAGTTTGTATTCGGGGGCTGCTTTATAGATTGACTATTGTGCACATGGGTGGAATCTAGGTCCTACAAAGCAAGTTGTGTTTTACTCCAAATAGTGTTATGATGTATAGGAATCCTAGAAACCTAATTGACTCGACAATGAAGTAGGTTTAGAGTCTAGATGTTTATATTTCTGGGTTAAGTTTTTTTTGAATTGAAGTGTCATGTGTGTGTCCTGTGCATTCCCACATTCACTTTGTCAATTTAGTACGGATTGGGACAAATTAACCATTTTGTTACCGATCCATTCAGTCATACCCTGATTTGCTTGGTTCTGTACCAAACTTGTCACTCCAATCATTTCAAAGGCCGAGTTAGCTCGGTTGGGGGTCAACTTAGTTGACTCATCCACCTCGGTAGAAAAACACTTGATTAAATCTACAACTATTATTGTTGAAACGGGGTTAGGCCAGTAAAAGGAAAAGGAAATGCAAGCAATAAGTGAGAATGGAGAATTGTATGTAACTAAAAGAGGGGCATACATAAATTTTTTCATACAATCCCATTAGTATCATAAATTATGGGAGAGATTAGAAAAACATCCCTACACAAATATTAAGCGATAAGTTTGGTTTTGGTGTTTCATTTGGAGAATAAAATCCGATGACAATAGTTGTTGTTATGACTCTTAAAGGGTCCTAGATGAGATCTATGCACTTTTAGGCAGTTCAAATTTCAAGCAAAAGAAGACATCAACAACAAGTATGTGCACCCTAGAAAACATGGAAAAGATCATAAAACATATTAGGTAAAATGGATAATCATCTACAACATCACAAAATCATTCATGGGAAAACTAAAAACCACTTAAAGGAGATATGTTCAATGAAGGAGATAGTCCATTAAAGGAGAACCTCTAGGTTTTGTATAGACATATATTGGCATAAATTGTAGTGTTATATGTGATGCATATGCATAACATATCGTCTCAAGCTTGACAACATTGAAAGGCTAAAGTACAATGGCCACAAGCATACATATGAAGCTTATGAAGCCTACCCAATTCATGTTAGCAAAAGGCAATGCAAGCAATAAGTTAGAATGGAGACTTGTATGTAACAAAAAGAGGGGCATACATTAGAATTTTTAGGGCTACCAAATGCCCACACCTATTAACCAAACTCATTCTTGACAATATTTTTCTTTAACAAGTTTTTGGCTTACAAGTATTTCCAAGTTTTTTTTATAAGTCTTTCCATGTTTTTTTGCTGGTATTTTGCTATGCTTATGCCAAATGTTTTTTTGGCCACGATGCAAGTAGAACCAAAGAGGTATTTGTTAGACCTGTCTTCCTCCAACAAAGGGAGTTTGGGAAGGATATAGGAAAGTGAGACATCTAGTAGGTCTACACGGGCTAGATCAACTAGATGTCAGAAGATCAGAAGAAAATTCGATAAATGCATGAATTTTTTTCTCCAAGGAGGGGGGTCATGTTCCTATGATGATGAGACAGTGGGAGACATTGACATGCCCTTAAGGTACCAACACCTAGTGAAATAATGGGTTCCTAGCAATATTCCTAAAGTAAACACTGATTTTTGTGTGAATGAGAGGATATATAGAATTGCACCATCCTCATTGCATGGATTGGGCTTGTTTTGCATGGACGGCATAAAGGTTGGATACGGTAGATGTACAGAATTGATGGAGTATGTTGGACCATGTTACAACTACAGTGATTGGATGTGCCTGGTCCAATATACATGAAGTATGCGTAGATATGGGTTGTCAGCGAATTATATACAACTGAAAGACAAAGCTCAAAATAAAGGAGCAACAATGTACATGGACGGAAGGCCAAAAACAACCGGTAATATTGTGGGGTTTATAAATAGTACACAACCAGGGTCTACATTAAAGCAACCCAACTAGATATTCGAGTCACTTGAAAGAAACTGTGTCTTTGTATGTGCAATTAAATCAATAGCTGATGGCGAAGAACTGCTTATTGATTACAATTTGAATCGTGTAGATACAAACAATGTTAGTATGGTTGTGGTACAACAAACAATTTAACCACCCTTTTATTAATTATTTTAACATCTATAGGAATTTTTGTTAGCATATAATTGAAATTATCTACTTTTCATGTTTCCTTATGTAATTTTTAGTATGTTTTTGATGCAAGGTTCTCTCAGGGGCACCTCCATCTCCATAGATGTTTGTTGACCCGAGTCAAGGCAACAGGTATACATCGATATTGCCAATGTAATATTAAATTTAGGATGGACATACAGATACGATGTTATGTATTTTCATTAGTATATTAGGTTCGTTTATATAATATTATCGATTTTCCATGTAGAGTGTTGATCGGGGAAGCCAACTGGCTATTGATCATCCGACTACAGCATCAGGGAAATAGCCAAACATGAATGTAATTCTCCATTTCAAATACTTTAAAATCGTAAACATGTATATCGTGATGCATTATGTTTATTTTTTTATGTATTCTTTCATTTTTATGGTTGCGTTCATGCTGGTAATGTTGTCTACCTTTTTTGCAAATTGACTGGGGAAAGTCTCCAGCTGTTGATCAGACGACTAGAGACTCGAGGAAACCATTTAACCTAAATATAATTCCACATTCTAAATAATTCAAAAATGTACACATATAAAACATGTAGCATAGTGTTTATTTTTGTTTTTGTTCTATATTTGTTAGCTTATACATATTGCGTTCATTGTGATAATGTTCTCTACTTTTTTTGTAGGTGGCTAATCGAGGTAAATCCCCATCTGTTGATCATACCACACCCTCGGCTAGGCGTCAGGTAATCCTAGATGTAATCCCTAATATAATTATTTGCGCACACTATATTTTCAAAGACTAAGCAATTTTTTATATATTTCAATTGCAGACAGGGGATTCCGTTTATCAAATGACATCTCAAAACTCTTTACAGAATGAGGTCTCTCGGTTGATGAGAGATAGTGAAATTAGAGAGTCTACAGACCCATTGAGGGTGCTACAAAGGACAAGGGAAAAACAAAATGAGGAACCGATTCATCTAACATTGGCAATTCCACTAATAGAAGGGCTTGAACAAAGGATTCAGTTCTTGTTATAGCAACGTAAAAGAGTGGACGTAAGTTATCGAATAAAAATGTAAATTCATTTATAAAAACTTTATAATATTTGATTTTATATGCTGTTGAACTTATAATACAATGGGTTTAATTTATAGCGCACTATGGAGATTATCAATGGTGGTCAAGGCAATATTGGTCCCAGTGACCAAACCACTCCACGTACACCACATACTGCTCCCATATTGTCCACTGAACAATGGGCAACACGCTCTGTGACACCGCAGAGGGAAACGGAGGGTGCAGCCAATGTTGGCCCACCCACAACAAATGTTGCAGAAGAAGGGGTGGATGCAGGGCTAGATAGAGATGTGGAAGCATTTCCTAGATCTTCTCATTTGACCAGCACTGGTTCAATAAAGTGTACATTTTTGGTGAATGAAGAACTGATTCCAATAAAGATAGAGAGGATTCCAGATCATTATAGATTGTTCAATTTATTTTTTATAATTGGTGTCCAATATACCGATAATATTTTCTAATGTTGACTAATGACGGAAATAATGTTTTGCAGGAAATGATATATTTTATAAACACATGAATGATTTGGCCTTGGATATCTTCGGGCCCACCATCTGCACAATGTGGAACAAGCAGCCAAAATATTTAAAGGATGATCTGACTAATCACTTGGTTAGTCTGTTCGGAAAAGATACCTTTGATATATCAAAGGTACTACAGAAGGCTGGAAAACATCTAAAGATTGTCCGAGACCAATATAGGGTTCACCTAGAAAAGAACCCTAGGTATGAGCACCCTCCATTGATTCCATCTATGGAGTGGAAAGCCCTGGTGGAAGATGGAAAAGAGAACGACCTGAGAAAATCAGGAAAGATACCACCAGGTGGAACAAGGAGGTATGCAATACATTCCAAAATGTAGTGGTAAGACTTATTATTACTAGTTTTTATATCAATTTTGGTACATCGAATAATGTATTTAAAAACTTAATTAGGCTCTTGGACACATCTGAGGCCACAAAGGAAAGAATTGAAAAAATTGGCGAACACAAGATTAGGCCTAGTGGTTACTCCAACTTGGCAGCTCGATATGTAAGTGTCGCAAAACCCGAATCCACATCCAAATATCATACAGATTATTATTATTTTTTTTCTAACAAAAGGCTTTTAAATTAATGACATCATGCAAATATGAAAGCCGATCAATTCAAAGAATTGCCCAGTGCAGATTACATGAAGCTTGGCTTCGAACATGGCTTTGACGCCGTTGTTGAACACCAGAGAAGCTTGTCTGTGAATACTGTACGATCTTCTGCTGATCCATCTAGTGCCCAGGTATGTGAAAAATGTAGATTTTAATGATAATTTATTAATGCTCATGCAATTTGTTCCTTATAAATAAACTAAAATAAATTATTTATTCCTTTTTGTGTAGGAAAGTAATGATCCCGTTCATGTCGAGGATGTAGTACATGACCAAACAAATGAAGATCGTGCTTCTCATCCTGGTAATGAATTTATTAATGTGCTACTATTTTTTATAGACCATTTCAGATGATGAACATTAATTCTAATTCTACACAATTCAACTACAAAGCATGTAGCTACAGATCATAACATGGAACAAGTTGGGCCAGTACGAGATAATGTTGAACATGTTGATGTGCACATGGTACGTAAAAACACACATTCGTAATGTTTTTTAAATTAATTACTCATATTTATCAAAATATAAATATATTAATGAAATATTTTGACATTATTGCAGAAATTCATCGCCCCTCGCCTGAAGTTCAACATTGCGAGCAAACTAGTAGGGATACCGATGATCAGATTCCCGAAGATGTGACTCTAACTAAATATTTAAAGAGAAGAAAAGTAAAAAGGAAGTGACTAAACAAATTTTGAGTAATGCTTATTTATAATAAAAAAAATTAATGCTTTTCTCCTCTGTTTCATGAAGGAATGTTTGAATGAATGCTTTACTAAATTGTTTACTGATATGTTTTTTCTACCATTGACTAAATTAATGTTTTAATGAATGAGTTAATGAATGGTTTAATGAATGGTTTTTTCAGCTGTTGAATGATTGAATGGTTTAATGAATGTTTTTAAAAATGATTTAATGAAAGCATTTTTCAACTATTGAGTGAAATAATTTGCATTGTTATTTGCATTGTGAAATAGTGAAATAAATTGTTATTTGCAAGTATAGGCATTGGGTTTGGGGAGTTGAGAGTGATGTGAGGGGGGCAGGGGCCATAAGAGCTTCCACCTTCATGTGGTTGGTCCTGTTTAGTATAGAATATTAAATTATTCTTGAAACAGAGAGGAGCTCAATGAATGGTAAGGAAGAATACATTAAAAAACATCTATTTCTACATTTTTACTGTGTAATTTTCACTATTGCTATTTGACTCCTACATTAGAACTTGTTACAAATAGCGTTGAGAAACATTTCCATAGTTAAGAGGCAAGAAATAGATTTTTGATTAGATCGATGGCCTTATATACATAATATTTTTGGTTATCCATGTTTTATCAGGTGATATATTCTTAACAATTAATTTACTTGAATAGTTGAATAGTATTGTAATTTAAATTGTAATAGAATTGTATTTATTTAGATTGGTTTTGTTATTTTCATAAACAAACATAAATATATTTGATGGGTCCTAACATGAAACTATTGCAACAGGACAAAAAATGAAGTATGTTGAATGATGTTTTGAAAGGTAAAGCATAAGAAGACAGTGTGAAGATCCAGAAATCAAGTATAAATATGTTTTCTTTTGTTTGATTGAGCTGTGTATTGGGTATTTATGCATGTGCACACACATACATTTAGTTGATGATGATGATTACCATACATAGAGGTGAAATTTGCTATATCTGATCTAAACAATTACCTTAAATATTTTGATTTATTATGATAACTGGCCCCTTGGTAATACTTTACCAATACCATATAGCTAGGACAACAAAATTCAATGTAGGCATTTCATTAGAAGAAATTTGATAGGCATTTGAGTTTGATGGGAATATGAAGGGTCAAAAGACAGAAAAAGATAGATATACTTGTGAGGAAAATGGTATCTGAAGCGTTGTTTCCCTATTATTCCACATGAGTATATTGTTATCTGCCCTAGTTTATCTTCCTCTAGGGTTTTTGTAATTTGTTTATTAATCTCATATCTTGTTCAACTTTAATGGTTGATTGTACAGTGGTAAACCTATGTTTATATTTGTGCTTATCCCTATAGGTTGTGAGTTGGGCATGGTACACATTGGTATTTTCAGTTTCCATTGTAACTTTTCACCCCATTGTACACATTGGTATATCAACATGAATTACCAGCTGATTTAACCATCCTTTTAAGGGTTTATACAAGTAATCCTTAGCCTGAAAAGAATGCTTTTGTAAGGAAGAATTCAATTATATTGTTGAGATTTCCCCATAACTCAAATATTACCCTAACTTGGTTGATTTTGCAGGTGTTTTTGATAGGTTTTAGGGCTAGAAACGATAGTAACACTGATCAGTAATGAAAGAGTCCCTAAATTTCCCTACTAAACAATTAAATGGGGTCGTTGTAAGGAATAAAGTAACCTTTTATCAAGGCCAAATTATCCAAACCCCTGAAACATGTCAAGTAAGAAACCCTAACTCTGTCTTTTGACTTGTTTTTTTAGGTTGATTCTCAAGTTCGTGGATGTAGACAAGAAGATAGGTGATGCATTGGAGGATCTAGGGCTAAATAGGCAGACCAAAATTTGAGGGTGGCTTATAATTTGAAAATTGTTGCTATTTTTGGGTTATTGAATTTTATAAATTTCTAAGGTTTTGTAGTTTATAAAAACGCAGATATAATCTAACACTACACTAATCAACAAATGTGTATATTTACACATGAAATACTACTATATTTACCTCTAGGGTTTGTTGGAGGATCCTAATTAGGGAAAAATTCAAATATCTAAGGACAAAAAAGAGAAAAATCCTTCAAGAGGATGTTTTATAACATGTAAAAGTTGACAAAAGCGGGTAAAAAGCCCTAATTCAGAGAAAACACGGCATTACAACCACCATTCAATCCATAGAAGCATAATTTCACCAAACTTTACCAATGGAGAAACCAAGAAAACCCTAGATCCTCCTTGTGCTTGTGTTCTTCCAACAATTCTAGCATCAATCTTGCATGTGCATGAAACCCTAGAATTCACCCATCATTTAACCATAAATCCAAAGAAGAAATAGTAATATATTAGATAAGTTTCACCTATGAATTTATAGGCAAGCCTATATCATTAGAATGCATTAACAAAGCTAGAGTAGGAGTTTTAAGCAAAAACTTTGAAAAAACATACAATTTATTTTTGTGATCAACTTTTTCATGGGCTTCATTTTGCTTGTCAAAAGTGGTCTAATATAATGCTCCTACAACTCCAGAGCCATTGTAAACTAGTCTTTATATGGAATCATTGGTTTATGCTCTTCAATATGAAGGCCCTCTTAAAGATTGCCTCTTTGTACGAAGTCATAGACAATAAGGCATTCCTTGCCCTGTGCATAATAGCTAATACAAAGTAGTTAGATGGTAATCGTTGTGCTTAATACTTAGCCACCGATGTTGGTTATAATAGAACATTATGTTTGCTTTTAGTAAAAATCAACTATGAAGCCTTATAGAGTTTATCTTCTTCCGGAAAAATACTTTATTATTAGACCATGAGATATCTCGACTTCAATATCTATTTGTTTTAGCAGCCAAATCCTTCATAGACTCCATTCACTGCATCAAAGGAATTAACCCACTGATCATTGGTCTTCTTATAAATAAATCTTTCATAAAATCTCTCTTGCCATCTCTCCAAGAAAATAAAGGGATTCACTAGCTGCAAAAGGATTGGATGCTATAAACTCATGCTCCCAGCTTGTAGAAAACACAATAGCAACACAAAGCATAAAAATGGAAAGCCTATATAATCAATTACAAAAGGAAATGCATGATAAATTTGGATAAATTGGGTTATAAGGGAGATCAATGTTTTTCCTACATTGCCAACCTCTCCTAGGGATCCACTTGTCACTATTTTGTTGTCTAAGTAATGGTAGAGGGAATCACTGTCTTTGAAAGACAATTGAGAAAGGATACATAGTGATTTATCTTTGGGAAGGTAAATTGTTGTCTCTGTTGTATTTGTTGCTTGTAGGCTAGTAGGATAAGGTGTTTCTTTGGTCAATATAGAAACTGTGGATGGATGCCACTAAGTGGAGTTTGGACCTCAAGCCCCAATCCATGAGGCAATAAGTGTAGCTGTTAAAAATTCAGTCCAGTTAGGTGCAGTTGTTTGTGTCTAGAAAGGCCTAAAAAAATTAACTGAATCTGGTTTGAATCTCAGCAAGCTAGGTGTAGAACCTCAATTAGGGATTTTGAGTTTTGTGGGTGGAGAGTTGTTGGGTCGACAGCTGCTACAAATGCAAACATATTTATATATAGATAGATAGATATGTTTTGAGGTTGACAGTATTGATCCGTGACCTTGTGGTCTGTATTTTCTCACTCTTCCCTACAACTACCTATATCTCTCTCTCTCAGGTATGTCCATTGTTTCGTTAGTGACTTGTCTCCTAAGAGACAAAGTGTGATCGTATTATAAATCTGATATAGAAATTAAGGAATTTCTAAACCGCATTGTTTTCTTCTATTTGTGCATTTATAATATTTTTGCATGTTCTTGACTAATTTTGTTCATACATATCCTAGGTAACTATAATTGATGGATGTCCATAGTGCTGATATGCAGTAATCCTAGCTTGGTTTGGAGCAAATGGGTCATACCATCAACTGAATGGATATTTAGTTTTGACATTAAGGAATCATGCAAAAATGAGTAAACAGAGCTCTATAATTGAATCACATATCTTGAATCACATAGACTTGGATAAGTCTCAATTGGGTCTTGGGTACATCTACAACAGAGCCAATGTGAAATTCAATGTCAATAGAGTGGATAACATGGTTATACAGGCTATTAGTCTTCTCAAAACCTTGGACAAGGACATCATGAACACCTTCTGCATGAGAGTAAGCTATTGCAAGTTTAAACTTAGTATTGTTTTTACTTTTTTGGGGGTCTTATATGAAACAACATTTAAGATAGTTCAGTTAGGGTCAATTCTAACAGCTGTCAAGTTCAGGCCAATTTCCCATAAGTGTCTTTTAATTCTTTAGTTAGGACTCATGAATCATATTTATACTAAAAGGTAAAAGGATTTGTTTATTAACTTAGATTTATATCAGATTCATGATTTCTTTGTTCTCTGAGATGTGTTTTAAAATCACTATATTTGATATTCCCATGGAATAAATAAAAATATACATTTGACTAGTCCTGCGAGGACTCAAGTGCACTGGATACTGTTTTGTTTTCCATCATTCAAAAACAAAGAAATTTAAGAAAACTATTAAAAGTATTCCTTACGTATTCTCTAGGATACTCAATTTGTCATCAATACAGAATCATCAAAAGAGTCCTAATATCTAAACCAACAATACAACAAGACGAGCATAACCAGTGTCTACATCCCTCATCTATGACTCCGAGCTAATCTTCCATTAAGTGGTTGTTAGTACAAGTCTTTTCTGAATCAGATAGGAAGTGACTTTTCTAAATTCTTGTTTGGTTTAGGTACCCTTCTGTAACAACAAAGTAAATTTAGAAAGCTTGTCTGCCATTGAGTTGAAATCACATATCTTGAATCACATAGACTTGGAGAAGGCTCAATTGGGTCTTGGGCATAGCTACAGCAGAGCCAACGTGAAATTCAATGTCAATAGAGTGGATAACATGGTTATACAGGCTATTAGTCTTCTCAATACCTTGGTCAAGGACATCAAGACCTTCTGCAAGAGAGTAAGGTATTGCAAGTTTAAACTTGGTAGTATTGTTTTTACTTTTGGGGGGGTTTTATATGAAACAACATTTAAGATAGTTCAGTTAGGGTCAATTCTAACAGCTGTCTTTTATACAGGGAAAATTCTTAGAATAATGGTGAGGTACCATTACTGGAGCAGGCCCCAATCATGGGAACATACTCAACATACTTGTTTTCTGCAGGCCTGCAATCCATGACTAAGGAGGAATTGACCACAAACAATGAACCATGTTGCTCAAAGAAATTTGACAAAATTGGCAGCTCTTTAGTGTTTTCTCTCTAATCCATCATTGACTATTCAGAAACTTGTTGATTCTTCTTTCCTGTATTCTCAAACTCATGTTTGTTCTCACTTGTATTCTCAAACTCATCTCCCAAAATGTCTGACAATTTTGAATGTAAATACTCTCTCTTTGAGCCCTTTGACACACTCCACATATTAACCTCTGCTTGATCATCTGAGCTACTTGTCAACTCACCAATGTCTGGTCCAAACAAGTTTCCTTCAGTGGTAAAATTCTAGAATGAAACCATGTGGGGGTAAAATCTTGATAACCGGCATTCTAGGACTAGTAATTTCCAGCCACTCCTAGGGATGCACTTGTCACTATTTTGATGTCTAAGTAACAGCAGAGGGAATCATTGTCTTTGAAAGGTAGTTGAGCAAGGATACATAGTGATTTAGTTTTGGGAAGGTAAATTGTTATCTTTGATAGAAGATAGACACCAACACACACAACGATTCCTTTTGGAAGCAAAGACAAGTAAAAACATCAATGAACATCCAATCTAGAATCGCCATCTAGAGTTAAAAAGTTATGTGATCTTAGTAGAAGCAAATTGTTTTGCATGATGCATGATGACGATTTAGTTTGGAAGGACAATAGACTTTGTTGGGGAAGGCAATTACTGCTCAAATCACCAAATCCCAAGCCCAAATGCATGACAAATCGTTTTCTTGAGGGACCATATGCAAAATTGTTGTTGTGCCTGGGAGGAGCCTGCTTTAACATACAACATTTTAGCCTAGGGGAAGGTTGAACGATTTGCTAGAGGAAGTTCCTCTGTAAGGCACCAACTCCCTGGCCCACACTTGTTTTCAAATCGCTATAACTAAGTGAAATCTTTTGTTTTTTTTTAAATACTAACAGGAGTCACTTTTTCGACGTTTTTCCGACACTTTGGTGACACCATCCGATGGCGGTGTCATGACTCCAATGCTTCAGCCCGTCGAATGACTGATGGTTTAAGTGTCGGTCTGCGTCAAATATCCAATGTGGTCACCATGCCACTGACCCTTTTTCCATCAGAAGGCCGACTCTTCTAGTGTCGGATTTCCAACGCTTCAAGTGTCAGATAGCGTCGGATTTTCGACACTCTTTGGATAAAAATATCGACGCCGTCGCCATTCCTCTGACACTTCTGTCCGTCGGAAGGCCGATACTTCAAGGTTTGGAGGATGTTGGATTTTTGATGGTTTATGCAATATTTGATTGGCACTTTGGAAGGAAAAACAGTTGAATATGAGATGCACTGGTGTGTCGTATTGTCGACCCACATTAGTAGAATGTCGAAGATCCGACGTTATGCCATTGACGGAAAAAAAAGTGTATGTGTCGAAAATGCGATAGAGAAGTGTCAAATTTCAGACATGCAAGGTGTTGGATTTTGGGTTGAAATTCTGTTGTGGAATGGCGGTCCAAAGGACAAGCCATCTCATGCAAATAAAACTCACACAGCAAATTCTGGTCCTCAAAATTACTTCTCAGAAATGTTTCCAAGAATTTTGCTGAGGCTGCTATTTCATATGATCTCCCTTCTTTCACAGCCCTTAACTTAAACCAAATAAATTATTCAAATAAAAAGACAGGGTAAGAGGAGGAGGGTACCCTGGTGCCCAATAATTCCTAAGAAAGAGCATACATCTAGTCTTTTTCTACCTGCATAGACTTGAACTTCTTCAACTCCCTCAGCTCCTTCTGTAGTTCTTCCTCACGAATTTTTTGGGTCATGAGTTCTTCTACCCATTTTTCCTTTAGTCCCTTTATATTCTTTCTATGTTTAGCAAGGGGAACCATCCCTTCTTGGTATCTTTCCACCTGAATTCTCCACTTCCTTTCTTCCATTCTCAATATTGAGATTTCTTCTGTAGGCTTCATGGTTTCTTCTTCTCCAGGATACTCCTCCTTGTCAAAATCCAGATTAATAAAATTTTGAAGGGGTTTGGTCCACACTTGATCACCTGATGTGCCACATTGGACATTCTGCACTTCTGAAGTTACTTCTAGGGGTGTTAGTTCTTTTGCAACAGCATCCCTTCCTGAAATTTCTTCTGCAACAACTCCAACCACCGGTATTCCTGAAACAACTCCTGGAGATGTTGGTTCTTGTGTAATAGCATCCTTTTTCTTGGGTTATCCTATGGCAACTTTAGTAGCTGATTGTGAGTATGTTGGTTCTTATGGGACAAATTCCTTCTAAATTTGAATCTTCTTATCTACCTGATTATCAGCTGCAACTTCAGCAGGGGAATGTAAGGCTACTGGTTCTTGTGTGACAGTGCCCTGTTCTTCTTTTTCCTCATGCTGCTAGAATTGTATGTCTTCTTCAATATGAAGTTGTTCCTCAAGTATTTCAGTATCACCTGAGGATTGTGATTGAGCTTGTTCATCTTCACCTAAATCCACATCAGGAATGATATCCAATTTAGGGTTGGCTTCTTGTTGCATCTTGAGAGTCTCTAGTGAAATTTTCAAGGATGTTGGTTCTTGTGTAGCAACATCCTGGTTTACTTCTTCATCTCCCTGTTGTGATTCCATTTCTAATATCTTGGTTTCATGAGACAATTCAGGAGTCATAGTGCAAATTTCTTCATTGAATTCTAGAATGTATTCAATCCCTGGTTCTTCTTCCCTCATTTGGACGACCACTTGAACAAGAAAATTCAAGGATGTTGATTCTTGTGTGTCAGCATCCTGTTTGACCTCATCATTGTTCTTTTGTTGTGGTTCCATTTCTATTATTTCTGTGTCATGAGAGGGTTCAAAGGTCACAATGCAATATTCCTCAACAAAATCAGGAATAACCTCATCCTCTGGTTCCTCTGTCCCAAGTCTGGTGGTAATTTCAACAAGAATTTTCAAAGATGTTGGTTCTTGTGTGACAGCATCCTGCTCATCTGCAACTTCCTTTTCCTGGAGTTTCTCTTGGGGAGTCTCACCATCCTTCCAATCAGGTTGTCCCTATTCTTCCATCGTTGTAGGTGCATACTATTGTGTTGTAAAGGCACAAACTATGACCTTGTATCCTAACTCATCAAATATTTCTCCACATGTAGAATATACCATTCTTTCTTCCTCATTGCCAGCCTCAACAGGAATTGATCCTTCCAGTTGGTCTGCAGCCTCAACCAATGTGTGCAGCTTCCTTTCACTCTGTTTTCTGCACGCTTCCTTCCAATTTTCTAATTCCTTTCAGAGTGCTTGTACTTCCTCTATTAATATCCTATTTTCAAATAGAATTCCTTCAATTTGAGGTTCTTCTATGACTAGTTCCTGTGGGGCATCAATTGGTTTGGTTCTAATAATGGGGAACTCAATTTGTGCTTCTAGGTTTGCCCATATTTCCCTTTCTATTTCTGTTGCTGTGACTAACCTGGTTCTTTTTTGTCTTATTGGTGGTGATGCCTTTATTTCATCTTTTGATCTCCTCCATTTTTTCATGGTGCTAGAGTTTCTAAATTCGTAACTGAAGTGGAAGGGATATCCCCAGTTCCAATATTTTCTTATTCTTTGGGATGTTCTTCCTTAATTAAGGTTCCTCCCCATTATGGGGAAGATTCAATGGTCACCGCCTCAGTGTTTTCTTCTGTTATCATAGTTCTAACATCTTCGATTCCAACTACCACAGCATCTAATGCTACTCCAGTTTCAACCTCTGCTATCAGAGCTGCCCCAGTATTTAGTCTTTCCACAGGGTTTTCTTGTACATCCTCTCCCAATTGTTCTACTTTCTCTCATGACTGATCCTATGATCCAGTCTCATCTCCCCCCCCCAACTAAATTGGAGGGGATATGAACCTCCTATTGCTCTACATTCCCCCCCAATTGTGGATTGACTGGCTCTTCTTGGTTTTGAACAGGACCCATGAGTACAGGTACTACCATTTCCTCTTCTATTGCGACACTGGGCAAAGGAATGGGTTCCTAAACTTGAGTTGTAAATTGCTCCCAGGTTTGGTTGTGTTGAGCAAGGGTCCATAATATTATTAATTTAATGAGGCCATGGTGGGTAAGTGAAGAGAGCGGATTCTTAGTAGCTCGGACAAACCCCGCCATATGATGTAAATCATTGAATAAATAAAATGGAATGTTTAGCAAATCCCTGTGATGGAGATGAGATAATAAAGGAAATTCAGAGTGATAGACCATTTGATACCTACCTTCACAGGTGATATACTTCTTGAGAAAAATTGCTACTTAAGTCCATGGGCATGGCAGTGACTGTAATGCTATCCCCCTCTGTGATGGTTGAATGTGCTCCCCCTCCCTAAGAAAATCATGTATTGCTACTGGATTGGGGATTCTTCATCCAAACCAAGATCTTCCCACTTGGGGAAGACTAGTGACCTCAGCCACTATGGCTTCAGAGACTTCAATACGCAATCCCCAAACCTCTGAGTGGGTTTCTGTAAGATTCAAGGTGAACTATAAAGTTGTTTCATGGTGAAATCCATTTAGGCGTTGGAAGAATTCAGTCCAACCCGCAGCTTGAAAGATGGAAAAAAATTGAGCATTTCATCTAAGTTCTCGCATGTTGGGAGGTTCATACCAAGCTGGAATACCCATGTTTATCTGCCTTCAGAGGTATGTTGCAGTCCGACAAATTACAGATTCTGACAATGGAGGTTAAAGCACAGAGTATGCATGAACAGCTGAGAGTGGATTTGGGTAAATTTGGAAAGTTTCAACGCATTGGATTAGTTGGAATTTATCCCAAATTAGGAAAGGTGGTGGTTATCAAGTAACATAATTAGTCATTAAGTCACACGAGTGGAGAGCTAATGATGTGATAATGGGAACAGAAAAGAAGGCATGATTAATATTTTTAGATCCCATTAATACTTAATCAAGTAGTTAATCAAAGCCATACCTTCAAAAATATGCAATGGATGATGTTCTTTAGAGAATAGTAGAACGTGTGATGTGCAGTAATTGCTAAAGCTGTACTCATGTGATGTGTAGTCATTAAATGTAATCATTATTACAGGGGTGCTATAATAACCTTCTTCACTAGCAAACCAAAAACCATCATGTTAAAATGGTCAGAAACATGATGAGTGATGGAGTATAAGTCAAATTGTCAGCATCAAGAATTGTAGCCATATCTGGAGGAGTTGCTAACCACAGTTGCAAAGAGTTTTTCCAATAATGGAGGAGTCAAAACTGTAGATCATAAATAAATCGGACAGTTTAGCACAGTCATGGCCTTGGATTATAGAAAAATCAGCCAAATGTAGCAGAGTCACAGCTACCAGAAAAGGTGTCATAGCTGCTGGAAAAAGGTGTCGCAGCTACCATAAAAAGGTGTTGCAGCTGCCGGAAAAAGGTGTAACAGCTGCTGGAAAAAGGTATCGCAGCTACTAGAAAAAGGTGAAAAAGGTGTTAGGTTGATGGAAGTTGATGGTGTTGTAGCTTCCGAAAAGATGAAAATAGACAAAAGTAAAATGGTGTTGCAGCTGCGCGAAACGGAATAAGGGTGGGAGTTTGACAGTGTTGTAGTTGTGCAAAATGGGATAAGGGTGGAAGTTTTACAGTGTTGCAGCTGCAACAGATTTATTCAAGGAATTTTCTTCTGGTACAGGGAGTTATAGAAGAACGACACTGGTCACTAGGCCCAATGATGACCACCGCTCTTAGGTTGTTCCCTACACATTTCATAAAAAAAATGGATCAAGTGCAAAAGAAAACAAAAGAAAAAACAAACAATTTATTTATGTGCAAGAATTCATATGAGATTTACAGTGATTAACTAAGGATTGATAGGGGCAAAAAAAAAATCCTACCCTTGTGCTAGCTAGTAGTCTGGATTAGCTGCAATCTATGATCTAAATGTGTCCTTTGAAATGGGCTTATGATACAGTCGTATCCTATGACCATTAGCAAATAATCGTGCACGGTTCTCATCAATGGTTACCAGGGGGACCGTACCATTATCAAATACTCTGTCTACTAGGTATGGGCCAAGCCATCTTGTACGTAGTTTACCCTTGAAGTCTCTTTTGAATATTGAATCTTATAATAGTGCCTAGTCTCCATCATATAATACTTTCTTCTTGATGAATCGGTCGTGCCAATTGGACCTCTGTTGCTGGATTAATGCAGTCTGATCTATAGCGGCTAACCGGTTCTCATCAATTTCGTTCAATTGATTCAATCTTCTCTTATGGGTTTCGGTTACATCTATGTTTACCTCTGTGGTTGTCTTCAAAGTATTAATCTCAAATTCAATTGGGAAGACGACACTTTTCCCATACACCAAGTCGTAAGGAGAGAAACCTGTAGTGTTGCACCAAGTGGTACAATATGCCTATAATTCTTTTGGAAGTCTATCAGCCCAATCTCTACGATGGCTCTTGGCCATCTAGGTAAGGATAGATTCAATGACTTTGTTAGTGCTTTCCACCTAGCCATTGGCTTGGGGATGATAGGGTGAAGCTATCCAGTGATGAATACGGTACTTCTGTAGCAGAGCTTCAAATTGATACGACAAAAACTACAGTCCTCCATCAGTAACCACTTCCTTGGGTGCCCCAAAATGGGTAAATATTTCACTATACAGGAAATCAATCACAGCTTGCTCATTGGATTTCACCAGAGCCACAGCTTCTACCCATTTCATCATGTAGTCGGTGTAGACCAAGATGTAGGATTTGTGCTTGGAATGAGGGCTGATAGGACCAATAAAATCTAAATCCCACCTATCAAAGGGTTCAACCACTAAATTTGGTTGAAGAGTCATTTGATCTAATCTATTGGGTTGGCCCATCCTCTCGCGGCTATCACAATACTGGACATATCTTTTTGCATCACTAAAAAGGGTCAGCCAATAGTAGCCCATTCTCAGTGCTTTGTGTCCTGTCCTTTTGTCTACAAAATTCCCCCCACAAGGCTCATCATGGTAGGCCTTCAAAATATAGAATATTTCATCTTCTCTTACACATCTTTTGATCTCAAGATTAGGGCCTGTGTAGAAGAGATAACCATTTACCCAACAATACCTAGCACTTTGCTAAATAATTTTCCTTTTCTCTCTTTTGAACAAATGTGCTGGAAGCTTTCCTCCATTCAAGTAATTAGCGACATTTGCATACCAAGGGGAGTGAGATGAAACTACAAATAAGTGTTCATCTGGAAAAGAGTCCTCAACAGGCAAATTATCATCATTGTTAGTGAATCAAGATAAGAAATCAGCGACAACATTTTCTCTTCCAAGTTTGTCTATAACGGTAATATCAAACTCCTGTAATAATAAAAGCCATCTAGTCACCTTGGCATTAGTAATAGGTTTATTCATTAGATATTTGATGGCAGAGTGGTCAGTGTGCACAAATGTAGGATATCCAGTAATATAATGTCGAAATTTGTTAATGGAGTAAACAATGGCTAAGAACTCCTTCTCGGTGACAGTATAATTAAGTTCAGCAGGGGCTAAGTTTTTACTAATATAATAAATTACATAAGGTACTTGACCATCCTGCTGTCCTAAAACTGCTCCAATGGCAGTATCAGAAGCATCTGAAGAAATGTGAAAGGGTTGGGTCCAATTGGGTCCTCTTAAGATGGGATTTGTGGACTACTTCTCCTTAAGCTTAACAAATCCTATCTGGCATGCTTCATTCCAAACAAATTGCACATCCTTCATTAACAGTGAAAACAAAGGAGAGGCAAGTTTGGAAAAGTTTTCTATAAATCTTTGGTAATATCCAGCATGTCCTAAGAAACTTCGCACTTCTTTTTGAGTTACAAGAATAGGTATATTTTTTATTACCTTGATTTTTGAGGGATCCACCTGAATGCCATTAGCAGAGATGAAATACCCCAATACTACTCCTTCACTCATCATCATATGGCACTTTTCAGTGCTTAAAGCGAGCTGGGTCTGTTCACAGCGAGTAAAAACCTTTTCCAAATTTTCCAGTGCTTCTTCAAAATCTTTTCCATGAGTAAAATCATCCATAAAAATTTCCATATTGTCATTAACTAATTCTGAAAATATGTTGATTACAGCTCTTTGAAATGTTGTTGGTGCATTGCATAAACCAAAGGGGACCACTCTGTAAGTAAACATTCCCCAGGGACAGGTGAAGGTAGTTTAATCTTTGTGTTCAGGAGCAATCTAGATTTGATTATACACGCTAAACCCATTCAGGAAGGAGAATAACTTCTTCCTCGATAAGGTGTCGAGTACTTGATCGATAAAAGGCAAGGGAAAATGATCTTTTTGTGTTGCCTTGTTCAAATCTCTATAGTCCACACAGACTCTCCATTTACCATTTTTCTTGGGTACTATTACGAGTGGGGACACCCACTCACTGTCTGAAATGGGATATATAAACCCTGCTTCCAAGAGTTTTTGAATTTCTTCCTTCACTATGTCCCTAAGATTTGGGTTCATTCATCGTTGAGGCTGGCACACAGGCCAGGAGTAACTTTTAATATAAATATGATGGGTGCATGAGTTAGAGGGAATACCCCTCATGTCTATGTACTCCAAGGAAAATGCCCCCTTGTGTTCTTTTAAGAGACTAATTAGGTGCTTTTGTTCACCTAGGGAGAGGCTGGGGTTAATATTCAGGGTTTTTCCAGACTCTAGCTCAATACGAATACTATTCAAATTTTTCAATACTAGAACTATATGAGTGTCACTGACTAATGCCTCTTCTGTGAGATTTTCTTGTTCTTCCTCACCTGGAGTAATGTTCAGGATTTGATAAATTTCCTTATTGACAGAAGTGGGTTCACCAATGAAATTATTAATAGCATCATCTTCAGTTTCATCCTTAAAGGTTAAAGCCTTCCCTATCGTTAATAATGGATAAATGCCCTCTTCTTCCTCTGGCTCCATCCATAAAGGAGTTTCAGCTTCTAAGCTTGGTCGAGCTAGAGGATAGAGAGTGAGGTTCTTTATCTCGGTGCCATCTGATATGGTCATAGACCTAGATAAGTAGTTGACGCAAGCATCAGCTATAGCTAACCAAGGCCTTCCCAAGATCAGTGGGTGTCCTCCTAGCTGCGACTTAGGTTGTAAAACCAAGAAGTCAGCAGGGTACTCCCAAGAATTAACTGAGATGATGAGATCATCCAAAATTCCTTCGTATTTAATAGTGGATCTATCTACCAGTTCTAAAACAGTGGGGCTTGGGATGAGATTAGGGAGCCCAATTTTTCTTACAGCTTTAATAGTCATAACATTAATAGCTGCTCCTAAATCTACCTATACGTTGGGTATCTGTGTATGCCCAATCTGCAGAGTGATAGTGGGATTCCCAGGATCGTCATATTTGTCCAGAAGGGTTTTTCCCATTATTAATGCAGATAATTTCCCTATGACATGAACAGTAGGCGGATCCCTGGGTTTCCTTCCTGGTTTCCTTGTGCACAGATCCCGAATAGTTCTAGCATAGATAGGTACATCTTTAAGATCTTGAAGGAGGGGAACTTTAACATAAAGTTTTTTTAACTCTCATAAGAGGTTAAATTGAGATTGTCCCACTACCTTTGGTAGCATTAATATTTCAGGGTACGGTGGTCGCCTAATAGGCTAGGTAGGCTGTGTGTCGCTAGATATATTATTCTATGTTTCAGCCGACATAGTAGTGGGATTTTCATCATCTTCACTGATGGGGGTCACATTAGATAGATGCTGTGGGTTCACCCCTTCTTCATGTACAGGGGATGGAACATCCTCAATGATCACAGGCTCCACTAACTTTCCTGATCATAAGAGAATATCGTTGCAGGGCATAGGAGTAAGGGAGTAAGAAGGCATGCTAACAGTCTCAAATTTATGGACTATTTTATTATTTGGGTTAAGATTAGGTTGAGTAGGCAGCTGAAGTTGTAACAGCATATTGGGAGCAGCATTGTTCTACAATTGCAGCTGCCATTGTTGATAAGGTTGAGGGTATTGCGGAGGGTATGGTTGTTGAGAAAATGGTTGATGTGGATTTTGTTGAGGAAACCGGTTCCCTGGATGGGAACTCCTCCATCCAGGAGACCAAGAAGTTCGTTGGTGTGGTGGCTATGGTGGATGAACCCATGGGTTCCAAGAGTTAAAATTTTGCATTGAAGGTTGAGAGGGGTACCATTGAGGATTAGAATAAGATGAAGGGAATTGTGTATTCATGTGATGCATATTATTCTAATTATTCATGTTATTCAAAAATGGAAACAAGTCTGGAGTCATACCTTGATTTCAAGGCTGCCATGGCTTCTTTTGTGCAATAAAGTAGGCTGGTTCCATCTATGGAGTTGATGCATGCAGAACAGCCTTGACTTGGGGTAGTGACAGGCATTCTTTTGTGTCGTGGTTCAGCTTGCATAGATAACACACTTCTATCTTGTCGAGTAGGCACTCCTTCAAAGGGTGTTTCTTTCTACATCGAGGACAGAACACACCTAGTGTGAGATCCTCTATTGCTTGTTTCTGCTTTGCCCTCAGGACATCTATTTTCGAGGAGATAGAGCTCATCATTTCTATTTTGAAATTTTCAAGGAGGTTTCCTATCTCTGCATGGGTGGCTCCTCCATTAGATGACTTCTGAGTTCTGTCAAAGACATAATGTTCTAATTTGTCCCATTTTTCTCGCCTGTTATTCCTGGAATATCCCTTGGAGTACCTTTTACACAGTTCCACAATTTTCTCAAAATACTACTTGGAGATATCCCCCTTTCCTAATAGGTTTAACATATCTAGGAAATCATCCCTAATCCCATGAAGTAGGATTATTTTGAGCACATCTAACCCCATATTAGTCTGTCCAGCTCTCTGCACATTATATAAGAGCCTCTCGACAAAGTCTTCTAGACTTTCATCATCCTTCTATACCATTTTAAACAGTTCTTCTCTCTTTTCCTTGGTATTGCAATACTCCTAATATTTCTCTAGGAACACCTGTTTCATCCTGTCCCAATTAATGACAGTTCCACCTCCTAGGCTCATAAACCAACGCAATGTGTTGTCCTTTAGAGTGGTAGGGAAGAGTTTCAGCTTTTGCGCATTGGTGGTGTAATCATAGCTACGACAAAGGATATCAAATTCAAAAAGAAATTCATTTGGATCCTCTATTGCTTTTCCATAAAAGCGGGGCAACACTGACGGCGATATATTTTTCATAGGGGCTATCCCTTCTAGTTGTTGAATTGGGAACTGAAGTGTAACCACCATCCCTTCAGGCAGGGAATTACCTTCATGATGATTATTTTCTCCCATTGCCTCTTCATCTTCAGATTCGTGTCTGTTACTCATATCTTCTTATGTTTTCTCCTCTTCATTCTTCCACTAATCAACAAATTTCTGATGGAACTGTGTCCACTTTTCTTCGGTTACAACCTTCTCGTTAATGTGATAGATTAGATCTCGACCAGAAGATCCTGTAGTACTAACTCTGTCCTCCTCTGTAGGGATATTTGAGGGTGTTGTAGCTGCTCATGTGTTCTCGACTGTAGAACCTGACATTGGCACTCCAGGATTGGTAGGGCTTCTTTTGATAGGATTTTCTTAATAGCGAGCCCTGGTAGAAGAATTGGCTCTATCAACCAGATTGTCAATGAATGTTCTTCTCCCCAATTCTGGACCTCGCCCACGACCTTAACCAACTACAATGTTATTGTTTTGTGGGGTTCTGGGATTTGTAGGATGGTCATGCTTTACCCTTCTTGTATTCATGCAACCCAAATCATTCCAACAAAAAATTGAAGAAGATTGAATAGAAACAATTACAGGATGCAACTAGGATAGTGTTTAATACTTATCCTCCTCAGCAATGGCGACAAAATTTTGGGCTCTCGATATGAAAGTTAATTACAGCTAACATACAGAGTGTTCAATATTTATTGTCAACCCATGGAAGTCTTTTATTTCAAGGATAACATGCACTATATATGTGTTAACCCAAAAAATCCCTCACTCAGCTCTCCATGACCTACACCACCCAAGGACACCATTTCACGACCCTCCATTAGACCCCCACACCCTCAAAAAGGATTAAGGATGAAGAAAAAGGGCTTCAAAAACCCAAAAAGGAGCCTAAAATACTCTCCTAGGAGCTAAAGCCCCCCAAAAGGGGCTAAAACCCTAAAAGGAGATAAAATTAGGGTGAAAGGGGCTAAAAGCCCAAAAAAGGGGCTAAATCCTAGACCAAGGGCTTAAAACCCTAAAACCCCAAAAAAGCTATAAAAGGAGGGTGGGGGGTCACTCTCAAACACACACCTCTCTTACATACTGTTATGCTGCCCATGGATTCCTTGAGACACCTTTTCCTCTCAAGCCACCCACATCCCTCTCTCCTCCATGATCCATTCTCCCCATTGAGCCATAGCTCCTCATCCATTGTTGAGTGAGATAGGGAGGTGCTTCCTTCCAGCCAGGGCATGCTGGCCCATTCCACCCAAAGAGATGGTATAGCTTGTTATTTTCTATATTTTCTTAGTAATTTATTTGCTTTCTAATCCATGGTTTATTTGCAGGTATTTCGGTTTCTAACATGTTGTTTGCAGGTTGCTGGAGCTAAACCCTAATGGTGTTTGCAGAGGGGTTTCCATCCATTTCTCTTCTTTGTGTTCTTTATTTTATTTCTGTCCATTCCGCTTTCTTTTCAGCATTTTCACAAGCAGGAACCTACCCTTCTTTCCTATAGATAGAAGGGATCCATTCCTTCCTCTGTAGCAAGGATAAATCCCTACTACAGAACTGGATACCATACTAGGTTGATCCCATAGGATCCCTGGTCCATATTTTTAAAATTTCAAGTTTTTTCAATTTATGTCCTAGTTTTTAAAATTTCCTATCAGATCTAGGTTAAATCTAGTTTATTCCTTGTTTTTATTGTTTCCGAAGCCTCTACAAGGAAAATCCAAGTCTGTTTGGCCACAGTACAGGTTACTATCGGCTAGATCTGACTCAGGATTAGAAAAACCCCAAATCTGGGGCAGGTCGTACTTATCAGACCTAAACAGGGGATGAGGTCACTCTTGTTGTCCTAACAGGCATGACCAGGTCATCCTTAAACCCTCGAAAGGTGTGACTTCACTCAGAAATACAGACTGCTTCTGTTTGTGGAATCTATGTGACCCCCTCACCTATTTCTGGAAAAATTTTGCGACCCCCTCGCCAAATTTGACCAGAAATGTGCGGTCTGTCAATCAGGGGTTTAATTTCAGTTTAATAGGGACTGTCAGTGTGGCTCAGCTGCCTCTGTCTAGCACATTAGTTCAATTTTAGTTTCTGTTTTAATTTACTGCAAACTCATGAACAAACAATGTGTAAATTCCAAACAAATTTTAATGACTTAATGAATGTAGCTTAACTAAAATTAACAATAAAATTAATAGTCTTGCTTACCCTTCCTCCTCTACCCATTCATCACCCTTTGGGGTATTCTGGGATACGATGAAGGGAAAGCTCGTATAGTCCTAGGCCCTTCATTGAATATTGTTCTAAACCATTAAAACCGGATGACCTAGAACGTAGAGGGGGTAGAGAAGGAGGGATTCTCACGGTGCTAAGCATCCTCCCTGATGACCAACCGTACATCCGGGAGGCGACCTGTGGATCTACGGATGGGCTTAGTCCCATTGTGTTGAGAGCCCAGTACCTTCTCTTGGTTGAAGAAGAATATCAGTGTGAGGTAGTCATCTAATTAGGCCATAAACATTCAAGGTTAAAAACTGTATTTGTTTACAAATTTCTGATTATTCATTGCATTCACAACAATGATATGAACTCTACCACAATATGATGAATTCATAAACCATTTGCAGCCACTTAATACCAGAAAGACAAAAAAACAAATACACCATACTAAGTAATCAACCCAACTCAGTTCATGACGCTGAGAGAGCCTTAAAATTTATCAATTTACACTAAGTTCAAACAATCTGCAATCTTTGAGGACATAAGTCCCTGACTACTTCAAACATGGAAAGTACTTGGGCTCTACCCAGAAACTCATTGTGAGGAGTACCACAAGAACCCCAAAGTATCTGGCTGCTAAGAGGAATTACCAAGCGAAATGGGCAACGACCCCCACCGATTGAGTAGAAATGCCTATGACGAAAAAGCCAAGCGTTGTCTTCTGGTAGTCTTGGTGCCCGAGTGACCACCCACAGCCAATAGGAATCCATTGAAACTGGGGTCCAAACTTCATTCCCACCAGTTTGATAAACATCTAACACAATTGATCCCTCACGCTCTTCCTCACGCCTAAGAGGTGAACCACCACCATTCGAGACATTGAACCAACACCATTGAACCTATTCTTGATGACCTTGCACACCATCAGAAGGCCACATAGCCTCTTATTCATATTCAGAACCATATCAGTCTGAACCAGACCTCCACACAGCACCATCAAGCCCCATGGCTGGTGCAAATTTGGATCCATTTTCTGACAAAGCCATAGCTAGTGGACCCATGTCCACATCACAACCTGTCACCCACAACTTGGTAGGTGGCCCAAGCACAATCATGTAAACTGTCATCATTCAGCTACCACCACCTATAGTGACCAACCAAGCTGGCCCACTTGCAACACATGGGGGCAGTGTACCCTCCACACACACTGCCCCTCCTGCCACACAGGGGGGCAGTGGACCTTCCACTTACATTACCCCTACTATCATACAGGGGGGAAATGTCCCTGCCACCCATACTATCCCCCCCACAACACTTGGGGGCATTGGCCCATCCATAATAGTGCCACCACAAGTACCCCCAGCTATGCAGATGCATTATGCACCTGCAAATCCCACCACCATCGCAGCCCCATCCCACATCAACTTGGTTTCAAACCTACCTTTCATGGCTAGTCTTAACTTTCCTTATTTGGTACGGTTAACAAACGACCCCATCCACCACCAAGCTTTCTGGCCACCCATGCCAACTAAGCTACCATCAGACATTCCCAAGTTTGAAGGTAAAGTAGAGGAATTTCCCCAAAACCACATAATGACATTCCATCTATGGTGCTCATCAAACAGCATCATAGATGATTCCATCAGACTGAGGCTATTCCTACGCACCCTCACAGGTGTTGTGGCCAAATGGTACATTGAGCTGCCACAAGCCAAGTACTCTGATTTCAACTCCCTAGCTTTCATGTTCCTACAGTATTTTCAACTCCCCGTCAGATATGACGAGGGGGTGGAGATCCTATTATCCTACCGTCAGAACACAACCACTCATAAAACTGACCACATCCATGAGTGGGGCGATGTCATAGCTTATGTAAAATCCAACTTGACGACAAGATCTTCTTGGATTGGTTCCTAAAGACCTTGCTCCACCCATAGCAAAGGACGTCACATCTAAATGTCCTCAATTTGAAGAAGAGGCCATACTGAAAGACCAACAGTTTGACCTGATCTACGCTCACTCTGGATACCTGTACACTATCATCCTAGACACTCCTTGCGGAGGCACCTCTTACCATGATGCACCGGGGGCTTCCCATGCTGCAGATGGCATCATAGGATCAGTCTCCCAATAGCCACAACACCGACCAACACCACCTATAGTTTCATCACAACCAAGCAACACTGCTAATGTTGCTTACCCAAACCAATATCTGGACTATGCTAGAATGATGTCCTAGTCCATAGCAACAACTTCCTATGCACAACCTGTGCCACCGCAGTAGGATTAGGCCATGGCTTGGCCTACACAGTAGTAGGCGGGGCAAATTCCCACATTTGTGGCACCACCTCCCACTCAAATCTACTATGCACCACCAGTGTAAGCGGTTCAAGCCCCTTCCCTCGCTACACCCGCTCCGTTGGGACAAGTGTTTGCACAACAAAACTATCCCAACCAACCTGCCCCCAACAACCAACAAGGGAAATCTAGAAATAATCAGCCTCGGAACCAAGCCAATAACCAACCACATGGATGCGGTCAACAACCAAATCCTCCCAACAATGTCACAGCAAACTGACCCGCCCAAAACCCCCCATGACAAAATGCACTAAGACGCAATGCCCCATTGTGCACAAAACAACCGTGCACACTATGTGATGTTTATAGGCACTACACATTTGAGTGTCCCCTCATGGGTTGAGCTAAGCAGGCCATTCAGAATGAGGTTCAATAGGCTGCCAACACTACAAATCAAACCCAACCCAGCACCACAAGGACCTCCTCCTATGGTGCTTCAAAACCCGCTACCAGTCCAAGGGTTGGTGACAACCGCACCCCCTCCCCAACCTAATCCCAACGCTCCGGGGACACCTCCCATGGCTGAAATAGGTGTTCACCACCTGCTAGCCATGACGACTAAAGAGGCCAACATGCAAACCAGATGAAATCAGTATGGTACCACCACCAAACCTGCTGACACATCAGTGGTATCAATGTCCAAAACAATCAACCTACCTCTTTAGTTACCCCCATTCCTGCACCCCCCCGTACACAGGATTTCCAATAACTCCATAGCTAGAGCTGCAGTCAGCTATAGCATTGTGGATGATTTGTCCCAAACGCCAACTGTTGGGAAATAGGGCAGACCTGAGTTTAATCCTTTTATGTCGCACCAACAAAAGACCCACAGTGTTGGCCCCTTCAGCAACAACCTGCGCACAGGTTGCAGTCTCACCCGAAACAGCTATGGGGTGCCGCAGAATCAGGTTTCTGCAAGTAGAGAGGGATATTACTGTACCTTATCCTTTAATAAACTTATTAATCAATAATTACACAGCTGTATCATTCACTCATATGCAACTTCACAGATAGATAAACAACCGTGACTTGCTTAACCCACTACAGGGAATTCACAGCGAAGCTTGTTATTAGCAGTGATCTAATTTATCAAATGTATACAGTTATTAATGCATAAAAGACAACAAAAAGAGAAACAACACAAGAAACCACAACACCAGATATAACGTGGTTCACCCCCAGTGTAGGGGTTATGTCCACAAAACTGTGTTTTATTCAACGTGCTACAAAACCACAGTTTGATCTGCGCACACAGCTGCAGATCCCTTCAGTCCCTTCAAGCCGCGCACACAGCAGCAGGCCTCTGCACACATAGCTGCATATATTTCCTTAATCTTCTTACAAAAACCCTCTGTGCACACAGCTGCAGAGGTCGTCCACGCACACAGCTAGGACTTAACCTTTCCTTACACAATCAGCCTTAGCTTCGCCTTTCTTTCTTTACATCAAAAAGCCTAACTTTTCTTATTTACAAAAATGCCTATTTATACATCGCGCTATTACAAAACCATGGGCACCCAAAACCCTAAACCCTAGTCTTAAGCTGCGGGTTTATTACAATAGAGGACTTTGACTCAACCCTCGACACCCCTAAGACTATTTTGAGTAAAAACCCACGGAGTTACCCATCTTAAGGACCATTGAGGTGCGCGCCCCAACACCAACCACCATGTTCACTCTTGAGGTACTTAAAACATGCCCAATGCAGCGGAAAGCCTTATTAGCTTCCCTTGGGGCAGTAGACCCCTTCAACTCCAATTTGATTACATTTGACATGTAGAATGGAGAACCACACATGCCATCCACCATTTCCTTCCAAATTTCGGTGTCTATCCGGAACCTGGTTGTGCACCGATGCATAGTGGATGAGGGGGCATCCATGTGCGTTATGTCCACCCTAGTTTGGCAGAAACTTGGATCACCAATTTTGCAACCATCCTCCACAACTCTGCAAGATTATGATGGACATCCCACTAAAACCCAAGGCATCCTCCGCCATGTCCCCATCACATTATCCAGGAAGACAGTGCTGATCGACATAGAGGTCGTCAATGCTCAACTGGACTATAACCTTCTCCTTGGAAGAATTTATATGTATGCCATGAGAGCAGTCGCATCAACTGTCTTCTATCTCATGATGTTCCCTCATGAAGGGAATATTGCGATGATTGATCAACTCACTTATCATGATCCTCAAGGGTTAGCGGCACCCACCAACATTATCCCTACCATCGCCACCATTGAGCCATAAGGGACGACCACACACGCCAATGTCATCCCTGTAATCAACACTATGGTTGAAAACACACCAGCCTCCCCATTTTTGAATGTGGGCCCTGGGTTGTTTGTCGATCCCACCATGATGGATCCTTTCCCCTCCATGTCATCGCCACCGACACAAAATGAGACTACGGACTTGTGCATGGTCTCATCCAGCACCACTGCACCCAAACAACAACCGCAGCCATATCCCCAACCACAACATCATCCACAGCGGTAACATCACCCACAACAGCAGCATTATGCACAGCCGCAACCACAACCACATCCCCACATGCAACCAACAGGGAGTTACCTGGGCTCATCTCCAGTCCATACAATTTCCTTCCTCTTTCCCCCACCTAGTGTCATGAGCAAGCCAGTAATGGCCACCTTAAGCCTACCCAACTTTACATTGGGAATTCCAATATGGTATCTTGATCCACCAGCTCAACTAGCAATGCCCCAGGTTGTTTTAACCCTCGTGCAACCCATCGCGATCGAGTCTCACCCTCCACCCAGTCCACAAAAGCCAACTGCTGCACCTGCACCCGCACTGCCCCACCCAAAAAGGGCCAAGGGAAAGAATTCCAAATCCACCATAGAACCATGACAAGTCCTACCTTGTGCCGTCTGCGAGCAACAGGGCCATCCAACTTAGAATTGCCCTAAAATCCCCATGATCCATGTGTATTTGGATGCCATGGATACAAATGAAAACATCCCCATGGTTGAACTCCCAACCGCACCAATAGTCAGGAACAAGGCATTGAGAACAAACCATGCTTGCGCCCTCTGTGATTTGTATGGACATTACTCTCACCATTGCCAAGACCTGCCCAAATTTCAAATGTCTCTAGCTGACCTCTGTCAACATTCCCTTGAGTCTGAAATCACCTTGATCGAAGAAATACACCCCCCACCGCCTTCTTCAGACACCATGTCCATCTACATGATGTCCAGTTCAACTGACCCGCTTATCTCTACTTCCAACGATGGTCCATCATACCTATCTCTCTATTGCTTCAGCAATGATGAGGATATACTTGAAGCTCTGACCGCCCCGAAATACCCATGGGATGACATGCACCATCGCTCATTCTTCCTCCCCAAAGAACTTGTGTCGCAGTCTAACCAGTTTTCCGTAGAGACCAAATATTTCATCCATGGGAAAGTCAACTAGGTCAAGAACCCCATCCTGGAACCAGACACCTTTGAACAAGGGGACATGTCCAACATTTCACCCACCATCAAAATCGACATCTCAACCAATTCTGAGATTGTTGAAGAAATCATACTAGGGGCATCTTGCTCCCCAGAAGAGGTTGCTGCCTGCAAAGCTCTCTTCCAAGAATTCCGCGACATCTTCGCCTGGTCGTACACTAAAATGCTCGGCTTAGATCCATCCATCATGGAACACCACATAGACACATGGCCCAATGTGGCACCCGTACATCAAAATAAATGGCCCATTCACCCTTCCAAAGTGGCCACAGTTAAAGCAAAGATAGAGAAGCTGCACACTATCAGCTTCATCTACCCCATTGCTTACACCACTTGGGTTTCTAATACTATTATCGTGAATAAAAAATAGGGTACCATTCACATTTGCACAGACTTTCACAACCTCAATGGGGCATGTCCCAAAGAAAACTTCCCCACACCTTTCATCGACTAGATTATGGATGCATGCGCTGGACATGAGGCCTTTTCCTTCATGAATGGATTTTTCAGCTATAACCAAGTCCAAATCTAGAAAGAAGACCGTTACAAGATGGAATTCACAACTCCATGGGGCGCCTTCACATACCGAGTCATGCCCTTTGGCTTGAAAAACGTTGGAGCCACCTTCCAACTCTCCATGACACACTACTTCCATGACTTCATTCACATTACGTTGGTTTGTCTCGACAACCTCACTGCAAGGTCGTAGAAGCAAACAAAGCACATAGACGACCTGCGACAAATACTCCTACGATGTCACAAGTACAAAATCTGCTTGAACCCTTTCAAGTGTGTTTTCTGTGTCCCAATGGGCCGTCTACTCGGATTCATCGTATCTCACAAAGGGATAACGGTAGATCCCCTCAAATTTCAGGCTATCCTTGACCTTCCTTCCCCAAAAACTCAACACCAACTACAAAGCCTCCAAGGCAAGGCCAACTTCCTTCACGGCTTTGTACTAGAGTATGCAACAAAAGCTTATGGATTCATTCTCCTGCTCCACACAAAAATCCCTTTTGTGTGGGATCAGCAAGCACATGATGCACTCAAACAAGCCGTGGCTTCTACACCATTACTTTCAGCACCAGATTTCACCTGAGACTCCATTCTCTATGTGTCAGCCTTAGACAACGCCATTGCTGGAGTCTTGGTCTAAAAAGACAATGCTCGCCATGAGCACATGATTTACTACATCAGTCAGAAGCTAATAGGACCTCCACTATGATATTTACCCAAGAATAAATTGGCCCTTGTCGTCGTCTTCTCGGCTCAGAAGTTGTGCCACTACATCATCGCAAACCATACTCATGTAGTGGCTGATTCAAACCCAATGCGGTACTTCTTAAGCCGTCGCCTTCTACAAGGTCGAGCAACTAAGTGGGTAGTCATCCTCCAAGAATTGGACTTAGAGTTCGTTTCCCTAAAAATCACTAAGGCACTTGTGTTGTCCACACTCATGACCAATATGCCCCCACTAACCACCTCATCACCCCACACTACTACATTTCGATCCAAAATCCGACGGTGCGTGGATTTATTTTTTTAAACCTACCAAAAATCACAAAGATAAAAAAAAAAATTTGAAAATGTGGCCATAAGCGTCGCTTAAGAGACGGCTAGTCTCATAAGCGTCGCTTAAGCGACGACGCCTTGAGTGAGTGGAAACTATCCTACCTAGAAAAAAATGGATTTCAATAACACACATGCATCTTAATCAATGGTCTCTAGATTTTGAGCTAAAATAGGAGATTCCATCATATGTTTTAGTGTGGGAGAGATTGCCGCATATGTCTTTTAACAACTATGCATTAAGAGCCTTGAGGCAATATGGAATAAGTTAAGAAGAGTTGTTGATAGAGTTGATCCAAGACCGAATTTCTTTAGTTGTGCTTGAATTCACATTGAAGTATAACTTGAAGAAGAGCTCCCATGAGAAATAGAGCTCCAAAATCAACAAATAGACCCTTGTGCAACCATTCCACTATGAACATATGCCATTATAGTGCAATAGTTGTCATTATTGTAGTCATTTCAACAAGAACTACCCAAAGAACCTACCCCCAACCTAGCAGAAAGAATAAGAGTTTCCAAAAGCATCCAGATCCTTGAATAGAGGGAGAAAAACATGGTACTCCCAAACCCATAAATGATACAAAATAAGACCTGAGTCAAAACCAATTTGTAACCTTAGAAACTATCCAAGCAAAGGAAGCCCTTAAATCAAGGAAAGAGCTCGACAATGAAGACATTTCAAAGTAGGGTTTTCCCCTGGTTGTGAGTATTTTTTCCTTGTGACATATTTTCTTGCCATACATCAAATAATATTCCATATTGCATCATTAAAATTCCTTGAATCAAAATCATTATGAATAGGGTGACCATGCTACATAATGACTTCTCTCTTTACAAAATTGGGCATAATAGTATTGATATGAAATTACTAGGTGAGAATCAGTGTAAGAAGGATTGATTCAAAGCATTGTTACTTCTTTAATTTTTCAAAATCCCATTGTTGAATATCATATCAAAATAAGGTTAGTTTCTTATTATTGCCACAAAAGGTTAACTAAGAGGCTAGACAATTTATGAGGTTATATGAGGTCATTCAAAATGAGATTTAAATATGAAGTCTATGCTAACATGAAGATATGCATGCATGTACACATGTGCTTTGCCACCCACACTTTGTGGTTACACAACTTTGCAACAAGTGGAGGCCACCGTCTAATTGTACAACTTTGCAACAAGTGGAGCCCACACCCTAGGATTGTACATCTTTACAACAAGTGGAACCACATTAAGAACCACCATATGGCACCAATACCACATTGCCCTCTCTTTTAAATCATTATAACCATGGGAAACCTACCTATCCTTAGAGGGCCACTATACTACTCTATTTAGTATTGTGTCACTATGGATTATTAGTACTACCCTATTTATAGGTTATTTCTTTGATTTATGTAATTTATTTTATATTACAGAAATTGTTTTTTCAACATTTTATTATTAGTATTGGTAAATAATAAATTATATACATGTTAGACATCAACATAACATATGTGTATCTTGAACAACACACCCACAAGGATCTTGAAATGCGTTTTCTGCATGGTGCAAATCCTTCCGGTTAGACACGGGTACAAGATATGAAGTTTTCATATTTCATGTCATAAAACAATCAAGCTGTGTTGATTTTCTCATCCTCTTTTGCAGTGAGAAAAATAGAATGGAAACGCATTACAAATTTGTTCAGAGGAAAACAATTTATGAGGTTATATGCCTCTTAGGAAAACACATGGTTATTAGTACATGGTCCCATCCCACACATGATGATATAATATTCGTTGATGGTATAAAATACGTTGCATCCAACCACAGGATTATTTTGGGTTTTTGCTTATAGCTGACCGACAGATGGAAATGGCACTATTACTTAAGATGGAGATGGCAGAAATATTGCTTACCAATTGGTGAATCTCTGGAGGAAATCACTTATAGGTTGTGTTATTATCCTTTCTTTAACTGCTTGGCATATATCCTCTAGTGTTATTGGGAAAATGAAATTAACTCCTGCCATTTTTGATACAGTTCAAGCATTCGTACAGTAAGAGCCATTAAAAGCAATGAGAGGTAAGGTTATCCCTTCTCATTTGAACCTGCACGCACCAAGATCGAAACGAAATGATTATAGGGAGAACCTTCTAATTTTCACCTGTTAAGTCGGCATCACGACAAGCTCTGGGTGCAGCAGAGAAGTGCTATCTGTGAGATTTAGAATGGGAATGGGTTTCTGCCACAAGTAGTCTGAGAATCGCTTTGAAAACGCTGCGGTTCATCAAAATAAAACGAATGGGCCTAACGAAAGGCAGATTACGAAGTGGAATGAAGCCAATTCTCCAGGTCAGACAAAGGAGGTTTGCAGGAGGTCATGCAAAGGAGGTCGCGACAGGTGGTGCTAGTACTGGAGGTCACGCAGAGGAGGGTTTTCTATGACTAGGGTTTGCAGAGGCAGAAGATGGTTTGAAGAGGCAGAGGAGGGTTTGCAGAGGCAGGGGAGGGTTTGCAGAGGTCACGCACAAGCTGACAGAAGCCCCCAAATTTGTGAGTACCCTAAAATGATTGAGCATGCTCTAGTTGGATGAAGAGTATGGATGAAGAGTTGGAAGAGGAACGGGATGGGGAGAGAAAAATGCAGAAAAAGAGGCTTACATTTTGTGTGGAAGGTAATATTAGTGTTGGGAAAACCACATTTCTTCAGAGGATAGCAAATGAGACGTGACCTTAGTGCTGGATTGCGAGCCCAACATTGACTTCAGTAGAGACATCGAAGCAAAGCAAGGGTAAGACTCTCACGTCTATTTTAGTTTTTGAAAAAATAAAAATTCTATTGTAACCACCTTATAATCTCATCAACACAGATCTCCCCTTGTGTTTGGCAATAAATTGAAATATGGCTATCTGAAGCATCCTGGTAGCATACAATGGAATCTCCAACATTGCATGGCTAGCAGCTGAAGTGAGCTCAACAAGATGGAAGTAAACATCAAAACCATCAAAAGGTAAGCCTGTTGCACTGCAAGATAAAAGAGCTGTTCGGAATGTTTCTAAGTATGCGTTCCTCACAATTTTCCTTCTCCTTTATGCCATGTGTGATATGAATTCCAATTGTAATCTTATTCACTAGGATGTTCCTTTTCTTTTGTACATGTGACCCTTGATTATGGCATGAAAATCCCCATATATCCCTTAATCAGTAAATAGGTTACAATACCTGTAAGTATGGTCTATGTATATTCCCTAATTAACTCTATGCTCATAAACTGGTAAAATGTAATGAATACATTGCGTTCAGATCTGAGCTATTATGTTATGACAATGAATGGTGTTTGATCTCATATCCATATTAGTTGCAAACAGAACACGTGTAATGTCGAGTGATAAGAGAGTAAGTGTAATGCTTGATTGCTAGTATTACCATAGGTTCTCTCAACTATGATTAATTGCAATCTTTAACCTTGTATTCTCACTACCGAGTTAATCAATAGGGTTGTAATTATAGTATAGCACATAATGAAGTAATTTAATTACCACTCTAAGCTCGATATTTATAAGCATAATCAAATCTCTTGTGTAAGATTAAGGATTACAAAGCTTGTACATTATTGAAATAAGTAGATCCATAACATGTGATAGCTAAAAAGATCATACTATATTATCCTAATGAATATTGTATAGTATGATGTGCTTACAAGTTGGTCTGAGTGATATCCAGGTGTATTGAGCTTTATGGTTACAAGCTAGCTATAGTTAACATATCTATACAGGTAAGTTGTTCTCTGTTATAAAACTCATACTATTTAGTTAGTGTAATCGATACTATTGTTTCCATAATATGTGTGATATACTTTATCAAAGAGCTTAATATTATAGAATGTCCTGTGCATTCATTATGTTGATATAGGTAATGAAAGAGTTTCTACAAGCGTGTGATACTATCCGTATTTGACCATGTAGAAGCTGATACTATAGGTGTACTAACTAATCAAATCAATGGGAACACTTCATGACTAGAGTAATCATAATGATCACTGCCACTTTTGATCGGTTCAATTACATTGATAGCACAATGAGATTGGGAACCTATAGAATAAGTGATAGCTAGTGAATGGTAACACTCAAAGGCAGCTTATAACATAGAGTATGTCAATATCAATACTATACGGGTCTTAGTAGTAGCGTTTCATAGAGAGATAAGATAGAACAATGGTAATACTAGATGCTTTATCACTAAGCTGGTACTGTAACTAAGCCTATTCCACATATTCATACAGGGCTATTACTCCAAGCTAAGAGATAGGTAATTAGTGTAAACTATATGTGAATAAGGTTATATGACTAGCTTATACCTATATGATTGCCTTGTAAGCTTACCACTAATAAGTGAATATGGATACATCGTGCTTTAGCTGAGGATTCCTACTTAGTATACAGTTTACACTATACAGAGGTTGTTGTATCTCATTAATTAAGGATTGATTACATGTCTAATAATTATGACAAGCTAATACTGTTGATTACTCTTATTATATGACCAGTACTATCATTATTCAAGATTTTTTTATATGTGCAATTACCCTACATTATCCCTGTGCAAGCTAGAGGTCATATGTACTAATTCCATTGGTTCCTCATATTGAGGTAAGCTGATCTCCACCCTTCGATTACATATAGATAAACCCTATTCCCTGTATCCCTTATTGTCAATGGTGAACCATGTAATAATACTAGTTCAAATTAGGTGGACAAGCTTAGAGTAGTCATCAGCACATATGGCATTAGTACTATGTCTTCACCATTACATGCCAATTTAAGTAGTTCCAGATCATACATTAGCCGTATTCATATAGTGAATTAAGGTCAATTGTGTAAACTATGCACTTATCACTTTTACTAATTAAAGACATACCATATCTCATCATGTTAGTGTCATTCCCTGTATTAGCAGTATATCATAAAGGATACATAGTAATGGAAATGGTACATCGGCTTTGGACTAGGTTCCATCATTAGTACTATCAGCCTAATATTAGGTTAATGATCTTCGTATGAGTTCCATCGTTCTAGTATACCTGTATTAAGCACTTAAATCTTGCTGCTTCTACTTACATCATGCTTTGTTCGAGTACAATGAATACCATAGTTACAGCTCTAAGACCTAAGCTTCGTTATATCACATATTAGGGATATTACATGAATCGTATCACTTTAATGAGCACTGATTGGGTGCTTACTATGAAAGCAGCTTGTTCTAGTATTATTTTAAACCAGTAGCTTGAATCCCGTGTGGACAATATGGGTAAATATGGTAGCTAGTTTACAGGAAGGTGATGGAACCTCATTTCGCTAATTAACACACTACTTACTCTTATGATCTTACAACGTGCTTGTTCTTGTTCATGAGATTGGCTACTAGTATAGAGTATGTTTACATATATTCCCTAATCAATACTCGATATAAGGAATAGAGATAATACACTAAGCTTTATCTATGACATTGATACTAAGTTATCTCAGTCTAATTGAACATGTTATTGCCATTGATTCAGGCAAAAGCTTAAACAAGGAGCTTTAGTATCACAGTTTCCATGGAAACAGTTGACATTACAGGTTAGTGTTACAAGCTGATGAGATATGGTATCCACATAATCAAATGAACATGATAGATTACATTTTATAGGTTATAATTTTCAAGTAAGCCATACTAGTTACACCTGTTCATGCTTGTATCAATAATCACCTAATCAATGGAACAGCTCATCACACCTTATTGAATATGGGAATTGAACCCGTTTCATTATGCATAAATCAAATCAATGGTACTAACTAGTGATCATTACTTACAATGCTCATACGTGTTTGTTACAAGTGAAATAAGGGTTATACTAATGGTAATCAAACATACTAGTATACACTAGTTCATATCAGTAATCAATACTAACAGGTTACTAGATACGAGATAGAAGAAGCTCCATGCTGGGCTTTATAGGAATCAAACATATATGGTATGCTTAAATATGCATAACACAATGAGCTCATACAGTAATCAATTTACCAGCCAGGGTTTATATACTATAGAGGTTGCAGTCTTGTTTTCTTGAAAATTGGTTGGGCATGGATTACTAATGGACCGATATCCACATAAAGCATGTTTCTGTCAATTGTTAGTTCTTGCGAGGGCTTAAATTTTAAAATCAGAGGAAAATTCATTGAAAGTGATATAGTTTTTCAATTTGCGAGTATAAACATTCATGCAACCATAGGAGTGAATGGACTAGTATTTATGCAAGGCAGGACACTATGGGACATGGCTTATATGGAAGTTGCAATGTTGTTTTCGTGCAAATTGGTTCCTTTTAAACGTATCCTTGTATCATGCATTTGGAAGATGAGTCTTAGATGGTCTTAGTGATTTGTGTAAGCTTAAAAATGCTATTGGCTACACACTTCTGATACAGAGTAGTACAATATTTTGAATTTTCCAAACCTAGGTTCACTTAAAGCAATTTTTGCAGCTCTGCCTCTGCTCTATCCAAAATGTGTCCTCTCTTGAAACTGGGATCTTTCTCAGAGACACTTTCTAGAATCCATAGACCTGCCTAGAGCAATGATAAAATTAAAGACAACCATGCACTATGCCTTAAGAATAACCAACCCCTTTCCTTCACACTATGCTCTTTGTATAATGTTTGAAGCTGAGAGAGTATATCTAGAATGATATTTTCCAGCTGTGATAGCTCCCCTATATGGCCAAAATGAACATTATGGCACATAATTCTGCTAAAACTTATGAAGTATTCAATTTCAAGCAACTTGTCTCTGCCCAATTCAGGACTCCATGGCAAAGCACCAGCTTCCTTAACATCAATATATGATAGAGTGATCCATCCAAGTACAAAACAATATCTTTCAAGTATAAGCTCATGCACTTGGGAAGCTTCCCTATTCTGCCACACTTCCAAAATGCGACAAACAACAGAATAGAGATCAGACCAATTTAAACCCATATCTTGAAGAACTTTGTGTTCTACAATACCCCTGTTATGAACCCCACTAACGTCAATCAGTTGCTGAAAGAGATCAGCCATTCCATGCTCTTCTCATATCACCAATGTCAAAAGTCAGTTTCCCTGGACAGAAATGAAAAGGAAAGCATCATCAAAAGATCCAGACAACAGCTCAAAGTAATTTAGAGTTAATAAGTGGATATGATGGCTAATTTTATTAATATAGTTTTCACATATTAGAAAAATGCCGATTCTGTGGGAGGATATTGTGTCTCTACTCAGAAAATATCAGAGGAAACCAAGAATAAAAAGATTTAGAGATTGGACAGGCATCCCAGAATGCATTTTGTAAACTTATTTTTATGTAAAGACAATATAACTATTTGTAATAAACTAAAATTAGTTTGTAAGCATCTTTTGCAAGCATATTTAAAGATACACAGATTTACTGTTTATAAAGGGCAGAAGTATTTTGAAAAACACGGTTAGAGCATTTAAAGTATAAGATATTTACTAGAATGAAGATTTATTTCATCTCCCCTCTCCCCAGAAAACTATCTATAGAAGCAAGACCCTCTTTAGGGAGAATTGCATGGTGCATACATTCCTAGAGGAACTATTGGTGGAAGTGCATGTCTAGAAGTTATATGCATGGCGAAGAAAGGCAATAACTTCAAGGTTCTCTTTGACTTGAGCTATGGATTAAAAAGGTGGAAGTCTGCTACCTTTCACTCCTTGATCAAACACTAAGACTAGGGCCAAAAAAAAACACAATCAAGTCAAAGAATCAGGTAGAAGTTTAAGGAATGGTTCATTTGCACAATTGCACCTTAGTGGCAAATCATTTCAATATAAGAAAGTGATAATTATGTCACAGGGAAAAATTTTCAGGGGTAGAATCCTTTCAATATCTACAAAATACGATATCTGTCATAGGGCAATTCTACACAGGAAAAAATCAAGGGAAATCCATATAGGGCTAGTTGTATTGCGCATACAACACGTTGCAAGAGGCACCATCAGTGGAAGGGTATGTGTGGATGCATGGCTCAGAAAGGAAACAACACCAAGCTTTCCCTTACATGAATTATATTTCCATTTTCCATTTGTCATAGGACCTGTATATTGATGCCCTTGGAACTTTGGTCTGTAGTTGCAAGCTTTAGCGTAGCTATGAAGCTTGTTTCCAAAACCTTGATATTAAATGCTTGAAAAACATAGAGAATTAAGCTATGCATTGCAGCTTGCCTATGCATGTAATGTAATAAATAACCTTTTCACAAAACTCCTATAAGCTAAGTCTGAAACCTTCCTAGAAGCTGGACAGCAGCTTGAATATGATAGCTATCAAGTGAAAATCCTCTAATAGCTGATGGCTTCCTCAAGTTGGATCACTACTGTTTCCAAACGCTGCTACAGGTCTGCTCAAGGATCCAAACAATCATTTTCAGGGATTTTATGACTACTGTTCACCTCTAGATCAGAGAATATGGCTGCAGTATGATGGTTTAAATGCACCCAGAATTGAAGTTTAGCTTGTTTTACTGCTGTTTCACCCTTTTAGGCACAATTTCTACTTCAAAAGATAATATCAGATCTGTGTACTGCTGTTTTAGGGCATACAATATACCCAGAACTGCCCTAAACAGCTTATAAGTTATAACTGAGAACGAGGGTTCTTATCATTGCTGCTTATGCCTAGAATTGGAATTTAACCTTCAAATTCAACCCAGATTTAGAAAATAGGGGTGTTTGTGCCTGCTTTTTAAATATCTTTGGGTTTCTTATTTTTGTTGGTACAAACCCTTATTCTTATGTTCTTTTTGCCAATTTAACCTGGTTGTCTGTTACAGGGATAACACAAAGACTGCACTATTGGATGCCATGTATGTGTTTCTCAAGAGGCCAGAGTATATGAAATATGTGTCAAATTTGGTCACTGTTTTTTCTCGAATTCTTTTGACTGGACCACTAGGTTAGTGACTATTAGTATTTTTTGTCTCTGATAAATTGCATGCTTCAATTTGCAGTGTGATATGCCCAATTAGTTCACCTTTTTATTGATGAACCTACTCATGGTGGCAGTTAGACTCGAAGGGGTCTGGTTGCACTTTATTTTTTAGTCTTGCAATTTTTTACATATTCAAGTGTTATTAGTCAGTTGTCTATGTTTTTTTAAAGTAACAAAGGTTGTAGGAACATTTATGATAATGGTTAATATTAAGTTTGCAGTAGACATTATAGAACCCCAATGCCACATTTAAAACTTTAGTGATTAGGACAGTGTCATTTCCGGACTTTCTAGTCTTTTTTAAAATGACAGTTAGTACATTGTGGACTTAACTGTTTTCTATTTGCGATTTTAACCACATGATATACCCATGATTCTAAATAGCCTGTTCCTATTTTTAAATCTTCTCTCCAACAAACCAAAGCCCAAGTTCATTTTTTAAAGCAATAGTAAGGATATTTGCCAGCTGTGATAGCTCCCCTGTATGGCCAAAATGAACATTATGGCGCAGAATTCTGCTAAAACTTATGAAGTATTCAATTTCAAGCAACTTGTCTCTGCCCAATTCAGGACTCCATGGCAAATCACCAGCTTCCTTAACATCAATATCTGATAGAGTGATCTAGCCAAGTACAAAACAATATCTTTCAAGTATAAGCTCATGCACTTGGGAAGCTTCCCTATTTTGCCACACTTCCAAAATGCGACAAACAACAAAATAGAGATCAGACCAATTTAAACCCAGATCTTGAATAAATTTTTGTTCTACAATACCCCAGTTATGAACCCCACTAACGTCAATCAGTTGCTGAAAGATATCAGCCATTCCATGCTCTTCTGTGACTCCCTCAGCCATTCCATTCCAACTAACTCTGCTGTATGACAACCAGAATCTCAGTGTCTTGGAAACATCAAACAAATGTTTCCTTTCTATTTGGTTCTCAAGGATTCATCATAATCATATTTCAAGAGTGTCCAATTCGATACCTTGAGTATGTTTTGAAATGTAATCCGCCCTGCTATCAACTTGGCACCTTCCTATGTTGCAAAGGAAACCTTATTGACCCTGATTGCTGGTACAGATTATGATTTAAACTTTTTGCAAATTATGACAGGATCATTTTTTGTGTCATTTGATTCCTATATTTATTTTACATCCATATAATTAACATCCCAAACAAATGATGAATCATTTTCCAATTTTAAATTTATAGTCTTCAATGTCACAATCTCATAAAACTGTATGTATCCTATCCCCCATTTAGCATATTTACTTCCAGCGTGAGTTCAAAGTTCAAACTGAATTTCAGGTATCTTGAGGATAACACATGCTCTTAAAATGTGATAAAACTAATCAATTTTCGAATGAAATATGAGTTATGAGGCTAATTTGTTTCACTGATAGGTCAATGGTGAATTCCATGTCTAATAGTAATTATCCACAGGATGAGATACACTCTCAATAGGTAAGCAACCAATCAAACTATAAAGTTAATGTTTATAAAAAGGATTTCATTAAATGAGTATTATTATATGCATTTAACAACAAAACGAGTGGCATGATTGCATGCCCAAGGATTTTGGAGTCTTGGACAGTCATACAGTATACTCCTTGAGGATATAAATTTACAAAACATTTCAGAAGTAAAAGAAACCATATGTAAATACCCTAGAATAAAAAAAATTGAACCCAGTAACATGGGCCTCACAAGACAAGAAGAATAAACATAAACACTGTTGAGGGGGTTCCTATCCATCATCCTTGTTACCGAGTAAAAGGGTAATCTTTGATGGATGGATTTTATCCATTAACTTAGCCACCATGACCATCATCATTTGTTTCTACTCTTAGAGTCTTATATGTGAGAACCTGAATAATATGGATGACCAGCTAGAGTTTAAAAGGTAGTTATCTGATCTGGGAGGCAGAGCCCTATGCTGGTCAGTCCCTAATCTCCATAAGCCACTCTTCTATCTAAACTTGGATATTGTTCTTTATCTTCTCCAACAAGGGATTGGTCCACACTGCACAGGCACCCTCTTCAATGTGCACACTGCATGGTGCACTGGCCCTGTAGCCAATGAGTGCTGAGATGTTCTAGTTCTAATGTCATCCTCCCAACTTAATTTTTTGTTTCCATGGAACAATTAGCAATAATATCAGCCAACTGATTGAAAACTATCAGAAATTTTCAAAGGTAGTAAGCATGGAATCTAATCAAAGATATATTTCAGGCCGAACAATAGCAGTTTACAGTTTCCTTTTAAAGCAGTTCCATTTTCTATTCTATACACTCTAATAAGGATGATGGGATTCCCTTTTTCTAATGCAGCTATTGCAGCCATTACAGTCTTCATATGATATTGTTTAGTTTCTTAAGACTTAGTCACAAAGGTGACTAGTACAATGAGGTCCCATACTTCCTTTAATATGCTGAGAACTTTTTAACTGCCTTGCTTTCTAGAAAGGCTTTTCAAGATGCTCCTTAATGGTATAAAATTAAATATCTGGTCATATATGATGTAACCTAACTATACAGTATATGATACCTAATTTTCTTGGGTTAAGGGTTGAAGTTGGCATACCAGACTTACATGTTTGACTTGCTCCCAAGAAAAATAAGCAAAACTAATTCAAGGTGAGTCAAATTTGTGTTGACTGTGTTAGACTTGGGTCAAACTCAGTCAACTCGAGTTCACTTGCCAAATGCCTATATATTCCCAGAAGCTGTGGAAAATGAATCATTTTTATTTTTAGTATTTGTCAAGTGTTTCCTGAGCTGAGGAATGTAAGCCAAATATATCCAAAAGACTGGTGTTGTGCTTTCTCAACACTTTTGAGAAGTGTTAACCTTCCTCCCAAAGATATTTATTTATATGATATGATATTATCACTGGGCTTCGTATGGTGGAGCCTGGTTCAGCTAGCTCATCTTCAGCACCTTGCATAACTGGCGGTAATTCATGTAAGCTCAAAAATGCTATTGGCTACGCACTTCTGATACAGAGTAGTACAATATTTTGAATTTTCCAAACCTAGGTTCACTTAAAGCAATTTTTGCAGCTCTGCCTCTGCTCTATCCAAAATGTGTCCTCTCCTGAAACTGGGATCTTTCTCAAAGACACTTTCCACAGACCTGCCTGGAGCAATGATAAAATTAAAGATATCCATGCACTATGCCTTAAGAATAACCAACCCCTTTCCTTCACACTATGCTCTTTGTATAATGTTTGAAGCTGAGAGAGTATATCTAGAATGATATTTTCCAGCTGTGATAGCTCCCCTGTATGGCTAAAATGAACATTATGGAACATAATTCTGCTAAAACTTATGAAGTATTCAATTTCAAGCAACTTGTCTCTGCCCAATTCAGGACTCCATGGCAAAGCACCAGCAAATGAAAAAATGGATTTACAAGGCAGCTGATACAGTTCAACACATGATTTCTGCCATTTTACTGTCAGTGTTCTTCAGTTGCCATATTCCTTGGGGCAGAGCCAGATCTTGCAATTGATGATCTAATGTTGTCTCCACTGAAGGTATATAAGATAAGATAGGTCAACCCTAGATAGGTCAAAGGGTTAAACAATGTTTCTCTATCTAATTAAATTATCACTGTAAATTAATTAAAGGGATTAGAGGCACACCTTGAGTTTTCCTTTGGAAACGACTCTAGGAAATGTTTACCCATCACACATCCCTCACAAACACCACTAGGAGAGTTGATATGGGAAACCCTTAGCTATGTGAATATGACTCATGTATTTCAAGGACCATAACAGGTGTAACGAATATGAAAGTGCCATAACCTATTTACATCATTAACATTGGCCACCATTTCATTGAATTAGTATTGTACTACATGGAGCTGAACACAAGTCCACTAAACTATAAAAAATACACCAAACATCACCCTACTCTTTGACTACATTCCATTTGCAAAATATAGACCTATTAATAAATAGATATGCGAAATTATGTTTCTGTAGCTCATGCCAAATGATGGTTCTGTAGCTATTGTTGTTTGAACTACTGAACAATGGGCCTGAATAAAATATATCCATCTACAGTAAGCTTAGTCAAGAAAAGGGTGTCAATGATGATAAAAGTTGTTCAGGTTAATGCTACAATGAGAAAGGGTGCAAGCTGTAATGGCTAAAGACTTTGTATTTTCAAATCATATTCCTAACAGATCTCTTTCTTGTCCATGGAAGGATGTCAAAGTTGGATAAATATTATTCTAAATTCTTATTGAATGAAATGATAGATAATTGAAAGTTGAAACACATGCGATATACTTTTCCCTCATTTATTGCAAGGGAAAAGTCCTATGAATTCTATACTAAATCTGGTAGATGCCAACTGTGCATATCCTATGAGATGTTGCTAAAGGGTTTGCCCTTACATTCCAGTATAAAGAGATGGGTGAACCCTATCCCTTATCATGTTGAGGTATTGGATGTTCAATCATACGCTCCAAAATGAGAACTGCAGGGAGTTTGAAAATGCAACATGTGTAATGGTTTCTCTCTTCATCACATTTTTGAAGGCTCATTCCAGGCAGTTCTGAAGGGAAATCTACAACCTTATATTGTTTGTGCCTAAATTTCTCATCTCTAGATGTATATGACAGAATTATTTTTAACAAGTTGGTGGTCATTAGGAGGATATTTTAGAATAATATGGTGCAGTACTATGAAATTCCTTAATCACATATTCCATAAATTAGGATCTTGAACAGGGAAAAAAATAAAGCCTCTCGGTGAGGGACATATACTAAGCATAATGGTGGGGCGGTTCATTATGGATGCATTTCAATATTCCTATTTAGTGGTTCATTTGATACTTATGCACATAGTGCAAATTCGACACACCAATGAATGCATTGTTACCATATGGTTTTTCCATCTCTAAACAGCCTTTTCCATCTCTTTCAAAATATGGTTTTTGCTTGGATGTTTGATATGTTCTACAAAGTTCATAATATACATAAAGGAGGCCATTAGGATCTAGAAGTTCAAAAAAGGAGAGATCATAATTTTATCATGATCTCTCCTTTTTTGAACTTCTAGATCCTAATGGCCTCCTTTATGTATATTATGAACTTTGTATACCCAATTTGCAGGTATTTTTTTTTTTTTTAAATCACTGCCATCGCTTAAGCGACACTTCTTCCTGTCACTTATCCGTCGCTTACCCTTTCTCTCCGTCACTTAAGCCACGTTTCTTACTGTCGCTTATCCGATGCTTACCCTTTCTCTCCATCTCTTAAGCGACGCTTCTTCCTGTTGCTTATCCGATGCTTACCCTTTCCCTTCGTCGCTTAAGCGACGCTTCTTCCGGTCGCTTATCCGATGCTTAATGGTTATCTTCGTCACTTAACCCATGGTTTCTTATGTCGTTTAACCAATGCCTTACATTTAACCGATGGTAACTGAGGTGTCTCTTAAGCGATGGATTGAACTGATGTCGAATAACCGACTACAGTTTTTCAACGCTTAAAAAAAAATCAATGTGTCGTACATGTGACAGGGAAGTGTCGAAAATCCGAAATTACGGCCATCGGATTTTTGGTTGAAATGTAGTAGTGCCCTAAGGATTATCTCCTTGATGATTTCCTATTCGTCATATCCACGGACGACCCATGGTATGGGGAAATCCTTCTTTATTTACGAACACAGAAGTTCACAGCGCACTTAAACTGTGAGGATAGGTTATGCATCTAACATCAAGCCATTTGCCACTTGCTGATCGAAGATGTTCTATATCATCGAGGCATTGATACCATCCTACGCCATTTCCTCACCCGTGACGAGGCCAAAACCATCCTCAACGACTATCATAGTGGAGCGTGCGGTGGCCACCTTTCAAGCCTGGCAACCGCCCAGAAGATTCTACACGCCGACTATTTCTAGCCCTCCATCTTCGCTGATTGCATAGAGGCAGTCAAGTATTTCCACAACTGTTAGATCTTTGTCCCAAAGGCAAGAAACCCCCCTGCAATGTTACACCCCGTAGTCACAGTTGGCCCCTATTGCAAATGGGCAATCGACTTCATGACAATCAACCCCGTTTTGGCCATGCCCACATTCGATTGCAAAGCTGAAACCATGGCACGCTTCTTCTTTAACCATGTTATTTCATGATTTGGTGTTCCTAAACAATTAGTCTCAGACCATGGAGCACACTTTCAAGACATCATATGGGCTGAACTGTCAACCATGTTGAAATTCAAGCACCAGTACTCATTGTCCTACTACCCCCAGGGCAACGGCCAAGTTGAAGTCGTCAACAAAATCATTAAAACAATGCTCCAAAGGATGGTAGGAAACCATAAAACCAACTGGCATCACATGCTATTCTCTACCCTATGGGCTTATCGCACATCCACAAAAACTGCAACCGGTTTCTCTCCTTTCCACCTAGTACATGGCGTTGAATCAGTGCTCCCTATAGAGTGCCAAATCCCATCTCTCCGCCTTGTAGTAGAAATTCTCCCTAACACTTTGCCTTTAGAAGAATGACTCCTCCAACTTGAGAAAATAATAGAATACCATCGAGTTTCCCTCCAAGCCATTGAAGCATCCAAAACATGGTCAAAGGTCCACTATGACTCCCATGTCCACCCTCGCACCTTCATTGAAGGTGATATGGTTCTAGTATATGACCAACCCAATGATAAGTTGGGAAAAGGCAAGTTTGAGTCAATGTGATATGGCCCATACGTCATCCATCATTGCTTCAGAAAAGGGGCATACACCCTCATTGACTCTGATGGACAACTCTTGGAGAACCCCCGCAATGGTCTCTACCTTAATAAATTTTACGCTTAACATCACCAATGAGTCACTTCATTTTCTTTTCTTGTTTTTCAACATTTTTTACCACAAATCAGGGGCAGCACCATTAGCTGCTACTCCAAAGTCACCCGGAATCAATTTGAGACACCCCTCACACCTCTAGGCTCAAATTTATATCTCTTTATGAGACCATCGTCTCATGTTTAATAAATTAATTTCGGGACCATTTCCCACAAGTCACCTCAATTTACTAGCCATGACATGACAATGTGAGTGTCTACGGACCTGTACTTGTATCACACTCCCCTACCGTTACTCATGCGAGTTCAGGCCACCACCCATTAACGAATTCCATTTTTACTATTATTTTGTATTTTAACACATAGTTGTCTTCTCCATTCACCACACCTTACGCGGATCTCTGTACCATTGTCCACAAATGATTTATTTTTCTTGCATGTATTTGGCATATAACTGCCCTCGGACTTGCACTCACATCACATGTAGTCAATTCCTTCCACTGCAACACACACACACACTCTCCCGACCTCTGTCTGAGAGCCACCTCAGTTTGCATGCCTCTACCACATCGACTCGTGAGCCTCTGCCGCAATCTATCCCACGCATGTATTGGTATGTTTGAGAACCTTCTACTCCATCCATACTACGCGAATGACCTTTGGACCGCTTTCCACCGTCCCGACATGGGGCACCACCTGTGCCACCACAATCTGTAGACCATACTAGAGTTTTGTTTAAGCTATTTTATGACTCCTTAAAATAATGAAAAGATAGCCGAGCGCAGCTACTTCCTTCCCTGCTCACTAAAGTATAGGAAAGGGAGTCTTCATCATCTCATTTACCTCCTTTTGTGGATTGTGTAGACCATCAATTGAAAAGGACCTCCTTGGCACACTCAAGCCAAGACTATTCCCCTCTGCATACTTTTACGCTTTCTTTGGCAGAGGGGCCACACTTTACGAAAAAGCTCACCGTGGGTTGTCGTTAAGCTCTTTTCCAGCCTTCTCATCAAGAAAATATTACCGAGCAAACTTGGTTTCGTTCATGCTCGTAAAAGTATCTAAATGATCGTCCAGTCAGTATAGGTTTAACCTTTTTCGGCCTGTTTGGACTACCAATGGTAAAGAAGTCTCTCATCCCCTCCAAGATGGCTGAGCTCTCCTATGTATACTTTTATCCTTTTTCAGGCATAGGAGACTACCAATGAAAAAGTGCCCCCACTAGAGTCTTCTTTGTGCTTTCAGACTCTCTAAAATTGAAAGCACCATCAAGCATTTACTTTCTCGGGCTCACCAAAAATCCACGAGATTGTACCACAATGGTGTCCCTAGACACTACCCCACAAAAAATAGTTTGGTAACATTCCCCCCTTAGGTCACCTTTGTTCAGATTACTCTACAATGTGTCTTCCTTGGATCCCATCAATATAAAAAGTGCCCACCTCCTCCAAGTATTTCCCATCTGCAATGACATCCCCGGTATTACAGCTATGATCCCATTCCCATGAGTTAGTTTCATTTGTTGCCTGCTATGCCTTGCTATCATACTCTAAACAAAGGAAGTTTGATTCTACCACACTCCCCCTACCCCTGTTCAATTCTTTACCTCCCCCCCCCCCCCCCCCCCATTCAGTGGGTCATTCCGCAGATTGTCTCACACCTTTCGGTTATTTCCCTCGTGCTTCTGGTCAAGGAAACGTCTTTGCCTTGACTAGGGGTAGGTCTCCCTCTATCGATGACAACACATATATTCCAGAGGATAGACCCAGAGGTCCTTGTATCCTAGTTTCATTAACCTCATTGATTATTTCCTTGGACTACTTGAGAGGAGTCCTTAGTGCCTCTCGAGATGGTTGTTTCTCACATGCTCGACTCCAACTACATCATCGCATCATTGATATTCGTACAGGGTTGGTCCACACAGTACTTGGTCGAAGACCCCAGATGTCACTTGACTCTAGAACATTGATGAGTCTATTCAAGGGACCTATACAGGTTATGTCCCTTGTGATTTCTGGGTTGTGTTGGAGACAGTGTTCAGAAGCCCCAACAGTGCTTCTATATAGATTTATGATTGATGCACCATACTTGTACCACAGAGACTCTGACTCTCAACCAGTGAGTCCATACAGCTATGTACCATCCCAAATCTAGCAGGCCATCATTCATGAAGATATAGCATTCCATGAGAATTCCATGGGTCCAATGTACCATATCAGTATTGTATTCAGCCTCACATTGAGGCAACCATCATTGTATCATCAATTGTATATGATTGGCTCTTGTATTTTAGAGCATAGATCAAATTATTATTTTGACATTTTCATGAGCATGGGGATGCCTGCCTCATCCATATACATGTCACACATTATTTTTATCTCACCCATTGATGGGAACCATATTAATACAAAAACGAAAAGCCACCATGGCCTAGCCCCCGGAAGCACCACCTCTCCCCAGTAAATCCTATGATGTTCATTGGCCATATGATGAGCTCCTACCCTCACACATTAGGGAGAAATTTGTTAACCCAAAAAATCACTCACTCGGCTCTCCATGACCTACACCACCCAAGGACACCATTTCATGACCCTCCATTAGACCCCCACACCCTCAAAAAGGCTTAAGCATGAAGAAAAAGGGCTTAAAAACCCCAAAAAGGAGCCTAAAATACTCTCCTAGGAGCTAAAGCCCCCAAAAAGGGGCTAAAACCCTAAAAGGAGCTAAAATTAGGGTAGAATGGGATAAAAGCCCAAAAAAGGGGCTAAAGCTCGGACCAAGGGCTTAAAACCCTAAAACCCCAAAAAAGCTATAAAAGGAGGGTGGGGGCTCACTCTCAAACACACACCTCTCTTGCATACTATTATGCTTCCTATGGATGCCTTGAGACACCTTTGCCTCTCAAGCCACCCACATCCCTCTCTCCTCCATCCATTCTCCCCATTGAGCCATAGCTCCTCACCCATTGTTGAGTGAGATAGGGAGGTGCTTCCTTCCAGCCAGGGCATGCTGGCCAATTCCACCCAAAGAGAAGGTATAGCTTGTTATTTTCTGTATTTGCTTAGTAATTTCTCTGCTTTCTAATCCATGGTTTATTTGTATATTTATTGCCTAACTTGTTTTGCAGGTATTTCGGTTTCTAACATGTTGTTTGCAGGTAGCTGGAGCTAAACCCTAACAGTGTTTGCAGAGGGGTTTCCATCCATTTCTCTTCTTTCTGTTCTTTATTGTATTTCTATCCATTCCGCTTTCCTTTTAGCATTTTCACAAGCAGGAACCTACCCTTCTATCCTATATATATAAGGGAGCCATTCCTACCCCTTTAGCAAGGAGAAATCCCTACTACAATATGCTTAAACACTAAGTTGTTGTAAGTAAACAATCCTATTCTCTGCTCAGCTACGCTCATCCCGAGGATCCACTTAATCTAGTTTACTCTCTAAAGAATACAGTCACAATTACCTTTTATTGTTATTATCTAGAATTGAAAGATTTGAGAAATCACATCTAGATTACTTTTGCAGAAAATGAAATCCTATTACCAAACCATCTAATGATTCACCAAACTCTCTTGATCTAATTATTCTAGAAATCCAGAAAACATGAATTGAGTTTAGCTATTCTAGAAATTCAAAGTACATGAATGAAATTCTGCAATTACGAAAGCAAAGGGACAAACTGTGAGAATCTATAGAAACAACAATTGGAAGATCTAGGGATGAACAAGGTTGTTACAGCTACCACACAGTTACATAAAGAGCAATTACCTACGCAGTCGACTATCACCCCATACCACTGCAGCTTTTCAAGAGATGCAATTAATAACACACTATAAAGCAACAACTGTTGCAGCTTACTATGAGAAAATGAAATTATCACAACATCACACAACAAAATAATTAAAATTCCTAATTTAACTCAACAATCCCTGTGGGAATGCGGGCCCAGCCTTCACACAGAGATGTTGGAGGTAATGCACGTTAAAACAATGAGATCTGAAGTAAGTCCTTGTATTAAAAAGGGAAGATAAATCATGCAACCTCAATCACACCTAATACAATAATTTGGTTCAGGGTTCAACCCTTGGCTCAGAATAGTTCCCCATATTTATACAATGTCAATCATAACATCCTATCCGTATTATTTGCATATTGAAAAGTTAGATGTAAAAATGACCTTTCTCCATGGGGATTTGGAGGAATATATTTATATGCCGCATCCAAAATGGTATGAGGTCAAAGGGAAGGAATATTTGGTTTGCAAGTTGAGGAAGAGATTGTATGGCATGAAACAAGCTCCAAGACAATGGTATTCAAAATTTGATAAGTTTATGACAGAATAGGGTCATAGTTGATGTCATTATTGGAAACATAGAAATATAGGTTGGCATTGATGGCAATTGAAGAATCCTACAGAGAAGAAATCCTACGTGTTGAAGATGAAGGAGCCAATCATTTGAAAATAGAGAGTCACGTAGAGAGCTCAGTCAGGGATCGACGGCTAAGATTCAAGTAGATTGATGATTTAGCAGGTAAATCTACAAGTGTAGCTAAGTTATGCAAGGAAATCATGCATAGGAATAAAGTTCTGTATTAGTTTAGAAATGAAAGGTTAGGAAACTTCCTGCACAAAATCCAATGGTTAGGATAAGATCCATTAAGTGTAAGAAGGACAAGGTAAAGTTTTTTGGTTGATAAAATATCAATAACTGAGAATCATTTCAAACAAAATCTGATGGTTGAGGATCAGTTTCTCATAATATGGGTGGAAAGGTTGAAGTTCAGCAAAGACCCAAGATCCAGTGGCTGAGAAGTGATCCACTAAAACATATCAATGGTTCAGATGGAAAGTGAAAGGTGGAAAGCAGAAGGTGAAGAGACATGAAAATACCTTGGGGAATGTCACATTTCTGCTACCCGAAGTCCGGAAGGCGGAAAATGGAAGGCAGAGAACCACAAAAATACCTTGGAAAATGTCACATTTCTGCTACCCAAAGTCCAGAAGGAAGAAAGAGGAAGGCGGAGAACCACAAAAAGACCTTGGGAAATGTCACATTTCCGCTACCCAAAGTCCGGAAGGTGGAGAACTGCGAAAAGACCTTGGAAAATGTCACATTTCTGCTACCTGAAGTACTAAAGGTAGAAAGTAGAAGGTGAAGAACCACAAAAATAATTTGGGAAATGTCACATTTCCTCTACCCGAAGTCCAGAAGGTGGAAACTGGGAAGTGGAAATATTGAAATGAATTTTAGGAAAAGTCACATTTTTGATATCCAATTTCCTCCTCATATCAAAGATCACAAAAAGTTTGAAGGAAATTGACGGTGCGGAATAGTTGAGGTGGAAATCCAAGTGCAAAAATACCATCTACAGGATCGAAAGTGTGAAAGCATCAGAAAAATGTTAACAGAGTCATAGAAATGGACTCTAGGCTGCAGAAAAGATGAAAGGGCATGTCTAGTGCAAAGGCATGATGAAAGAGTACGATGGCTAAAGGTCATATGATGAATGTATGTGTCTATAGCCAATGTTGATGTATTTGTAACTTCAGAATGTGTTCACTTGTATATTTTATATTGTATTTCACTGTATGACGATGGGGATGTTTGTTCCTCCGATCGGGAGAGTCGTTAACCCTCCATTTTAAGTTGAGGCAATAGTCCCCACAGTTGAGGCGTATTAGGGTTATTAGACTCTCCTAGTGAGGTCAGCCCTGTAGAATAATTGTCAAGTGGAAAACAAGTATAAATAGAGAGTGAGACTCTCTATTTGAAACATACACTCACTCAATTGTAGCGCATGAGTGAGAGAAGAGCAGCTCACACAAGTGAGAGAGAGAGAACAACTGTCAGAGATCATCTTTGTGTCTTTGGGTTTTACTTTTGTTATTGCTGCTCATTCTATCTCTGAGGAATTTGCGGGGTTTTATCCTTTATGGTTTCTCCGAGGAAAACTCTTTGTTTCTCTTGTCTCTTGTGATTATTGATGTGCATGTTATTCTCTCAGATAATATCCTAGATCATATTGATTAAATGATAAAAAATATAACATGGTATCAGAGCTAAGATGAGAAGAAGACATTGTGCAGCTGCATAAGCTAGGGATTCTTTCTTTTTGGTTGTCTCTCCATAGATCATCAACAAAAGGAGGATATGCTAACTCTCAATTGAAGGGTGCATCTTTCTGTTGAAGTAGAATCTGATTCTGAGCATTTTTAGTTTTGGACCTACCACTACAGCGAAAAATTAGGGATTTTCACAGAAGTGGAATTTTTGGGTGAGCCCAGCATAGGATTGTTATCCTCCTCAAAATTGAAATTTAGAGACTAAGATCGTTTTTTTTGGTTGGGTAGAACTTCGAGAAATTCAAACTCTAATTTGCCCCTAAACTAGAAAATTAGCACTGTAGAAGATCAGCTCCAAATCCAATTCTAGCATCTCAAATTGGTAAGATCTAATATTTTGTATTTCCATTTGAGATTCTCATTTAATATGTCTCATCACACCAATATTGATGAAAATCATGAAGGAGATAAAAACTTCCGAGCATGGAAGTATAGGATCTCACTTGTTCTTGAAGAAAATGAATTGGACACTTACATTAGTGGAGAGGTTCTAGTTCCAGAGGGAGATGAGGATAAATCCTTACACAAGAAGAAATTGGTCAAGGATAAGAGGATTATTGCTGATTCTATCAAGGATCACCTTATACCAAAGGTGTCTTCCCTAAAGACACCTAAATAGATGTTTGAATCCTTGACCAGTCTATTTGAAGGGAAGAATATAGATTGGAATATGAATTTAAGAAATCAGTTGAAGAATGTAAGGATCCATAATGTAGAGACCATACAGTCACACTTTACAAGGGTCTCTCAAATCAAAGAACAACTTGAAGTAGTGGAAGAAGAAGTAGAGAAAGGAGAAATTGTGATGACCACCTTGAATGGTCTCCCTAGGTCATGGGACTCCTTCATTCAATGGATTTGTGCTTCAAGAAATTTAATCACCTTTAGTAGGATGTTGTAGGAATGATCACAAGAAGAAGCTCAAATAGTAGCTTAAGAAGAAAATATGGGAAGTGAATATAAAGCTCTCACAGCACACACCAAGAAATTCAGAAGGGACCACCTTCTTCCCAAAGGTAAGAATTCTCACCAGGAAGATGTCCCTAGAAGATATAGTGAAGATCTATCTAAATTCAGATGCTATACATGTGATGAGAAATGACACTTCACCAGAAATTGTCCCAGAAATAGAGGAGGCTCCCACAAGAAGAAGAAGAACAAAAGAAAACATCATGCTCACACTGCAAAGGATGATGAACCTCCCAAGAAGAAAGTCAAAGAAGAAAGTGAAGATTTTTTAAGTGATGAAGAGTATGTTTTGATTTCTGCCCTCACAGGGACTATTACACATGGAAGCAATGATTGGCTCATAAGTAGTGGGACTTCCAAGCATATGATGGGATTCAAAGAATCTTTTGTGAAACTATCCGAGCATGAGTCACCCCATAAAGTGAAACTTGGGGATGACTACCAGTATCTCATAAAAATTAGCGGTGAATCTTCATATAAGCTAGACTCTGGAAATTCTATGAAGATGAAGGATGTCTTGTTTGTACCATGACCAAAGAAGAATCTCCTCTCCATATCTGCATTGGATGCAAAAGGAATGAGGGTTGCATTTGTATATGGTCAAGTTCTTATATGCCCAAAGGGGAATATTATAGATGATGCAGTAGTGATTAGAGAGCAAGAGGGAGGCTTATAAAAATTAAAGGGACAACTAGAGCAAGCTTTGTTCCATGACTCAGTAGAGCCAAGTGAAGTTTGGCATAAAAGGATTGCACATGTGCACTTGTTATATTTTTATCATTTAAGCAATATGATATTAGGATCTTATTTGAGAGAATAACATGCACATCAATAAAAACAAGAGACAAGAGACACAAAGAATTTTCCTTGGGGAAACCATAAAGGAGAAAACTTCGCAACTTCCCCAGAGATAGAATGAGCACCAATGGCAGCAATAAAACCCAAAGACAGAAAAGATGATCTCCAATAGCTATTCTCTCTCTCACTCATGCGCCCTAGTGAGTGAGTGTGTGTTTGGTGTATAGAAATGAGGAGAGCCTCACTTCTATTTATATTCTTTCATTCACTTTATTTCCACTCCAACAATTCATCCTCACTGAACAATTACTTACCAGGGCCAACTTCTCTAGGAGATTCTAATAACCCTAGTGCCCCACAACTGTGGGGACTTTGCCCTCCGATCAATAAGGAGGGTTAACCTTGACTCAATTGTGGGGACTATTGCCCCAACTTACAATGGAGGGTTAACCTCAATGACTTTACATGAATTGTTTACATTATTGAATCTCCCGATCGGAACATTGGGGCATGACATGACTCAATTACATTATAGACACTTCCTAGAATAAACATCATGGTACAATACATAAAATATACAAGTGAATACATTTATAAGTAACAAATACATCAACACTCCCTCGTATCTAGGAATGTATTCTCTCAACACAATTTATCGGCATAAGTCTTCTTCTCTATATCATCTGGATCATCATCAAGTCATATTAAATTCATCTTCATCTTCAAGTCATCTTCATTGTCAAGTCATCTTCATACAGTCTAGATAAACACTGGATCTAGATCATCACTAGATCATCATCGAGTTTGGATCATCACTTGATTTGGAGCATCACTGGATCATCATTGTTGCTTCTGCTATCTCAATCAAATGGTGCTATCTCTTCATTATTATCGTCATAGGAAGTTCTACAGAGCTAGCCCTTTTTCATGCTAGTTGTTGGCCTAGACTCCAGGAAGGTCTTCATCTTCTTTAGCACTTATATATGACCATGAGAGGAACACATCCAAGAACCATGTCAGAATGGCCTACCCAGTACTTACATATTTCTTTCTCAAAGAATGGCTCTCAGCTCTAGGCTGAGTGTCAATCCCAAACTGGAACAAATTCTTGGTAATTGACCAGGTGCCTCCATTCTCCCAGAGAATGGCCTCTCGGCACTAAGCTGAGCTTCAGTCCCAGACTAAAGCTTCAATTTCCTGGTAACTGACCAAGTGCCTCCATTCTCTTAGAGAATGGATTCTCAGCACTAAGTTGAGCTTCAGTCCCAGACTGAATCAATTTCCTGGTAACTGACCAGGCGCCTCCATTCTCCTAGAGAATGGCTTCTATAGGGCTTCATCATCTTTGGCCATACTGTGGAATCCTCAGGACTGATTACGTGTGTCAACGAAACCTCGAAAGAGAATCCTAGCACAAACTATAGGATCTCCAAGGATATTTTACATGTGACTGTCACAAAACCTCGAAAGAGCATCCTAGCACAGAATTTAGGATCTCCCGGGATCTTTTCTATGTGACTACCACCACAAAACCTCAAAAGAGAATCCTAGCACAGACTATAGGATCTCCCAGGATCTTTTCTATGTGGTCAGGAAAAACCTTAAAAGAGTGTCTTACAACCTGCAAGAACTCTAAAGAGCATCCCAGAAATTTTACGAGCACATAGCTCAACCTATCGGATCTCCAGGGATGATTACATGCCTCTAGTAGAAAAACCTCGAAAGAGCATCCTAGCACAGACTATAGGATCTCCTGGGATCTTTTCTATGCTACCTATAGAAAAACCTTGAAAGAGCATCCTAGCACATACTATAGGATCTCCCAGGATCTTTTCTATGCTACCTGCACAACCTGTCCACGGCCAACCTATAGCAAAACTTCAAAAGAGCTTCTGAGCAAAGACTATCAGATCTCTCAGGATCTTTTACAGGCTTATATGTACAATCTATCCACATAGTATCATCATGATACTCATCACAGCATCATCCTGATGCATATCATCATCATATGATCATCCTGATCATCATCATAACAGAAACTGAAGCATCCGATCCTGATGCTCATCACATAGTGCTTACATCCACATCCATGGGAAGGATCCTCCTATCATTCTTGGAATGGCTCCTGCAAATGTGTCCCATCACTTCTTCCTTGAAGTATCTTCTATCTAAAGAATTCCAAGCCTCTCTCTGAAGTACTCAAACTTCGCCCTGGCTAGTGGTTTGGTTAACACATCTGTTATCTGCTCGTCTGTCATAACATAATGGAGCTTCATTGCTCCTCTTTGCACCATATCCCTGATATAGTGATATTTGATCTCGATGTGCTTTGACCTATCATGGAACACCAAGTTCTTAGACAAATTCACACAACTCTGGTTGTCAAAGGTAGCATCCAACGGGAGATCAAATAACTCATACAGTAGCTTCCTAAGCCATACTTCCTCACAACTAGCTGAACAAGCTACGATGTACTCTTCTTTGGCTGTACTCAGTGCTACGTAGGATTTCTCCTTGCTAAACTAAGATATCACACCTGATCCCATACTGAAGCAGTACCCTGAGGTGCTCTTTCTATCAATGGCATTGCCTGCCCAATACGAATCCATATAACCCTCCAAGTTAATCTTCTGATTCATATCATACTTGAGCCCATAATCAACTGTACCCTTTAGGTACCACACTGCATGCTTTGCAACCATCAGGTGAACATGTCTCAATGTGTTCACAGCAAAGAAAATATTTGGTCTCGTATTTGTCAGGTACATCAAATAACAAATAATATGATGATACATCATGGCATCAACTGTCTTTGATGAAGCAACACTCAATAGCTTCAGGTTCAATGCCATAGGTGTGGTCATGGCCTTGTAGTCCATCATCCCAAACCTCTTTAGGATATCTTTTGCATACTTCCCTTGTCCCAGGGAGATTCCATCCACATTTTTCCACACCTCCATGCTTAGAAAGTAGTGCATCGTATCCAAGTCCTTCATCTCGAATTTGGGAGCAAGTCTCCTTATTGCAACTTTAATGAGTTCCTGTTTTCTATCAAGAACAAGTCATCGACATATAACAGGAGCATCACTGGTATTCCACGTTCAACCTTGAAGAAAAGGTTGGAATCTGCTTTACACTCAGTAAAGCCTAGATTCATCAGTAAGCTATCCATCATGTCGTACCATTACGAACCTCGAGATCTTATGCAGTTACTCCCTTTGAAGTGGAGCATCATTCTCCCTCTTCCTTTCATACTTTAGACACTGAAAAATTCTATACTGGATTGATAAGTAGCTTCCTCTTCTACTAATATTCTATTTATCCATCTAGGGTTACTGGATACCAATATCCTTTATCTTGAGAGCGTTCTTCTCGCACCCATGTGTGAGCTTGTCATCCTCTATAGGCTTTCATCTTCAACCTTGTAGCAAAGGTTGATCTTCATCACTCTAGGTGATATTCAATCTCCTCATGTATGTGTTATCCCATGGGTGCCTTCTGAGCTCGTACAAGGCCTTCTTTCATTTGCACACATGAGTCTGCCTTTCATGTGTCTTAACTTCCAATGGTTTCAAATGTCTCTTCATAGTCTATGCCTTCTTTTCATGAGAAGCCTCGTGCTACGAATATTTCCTTGTATCCCACGATGTCTCCATCTACTGCATGATGGAAATACGAACTTTCATTTAGGTCTCGATACTACATCCTAGACACCATTCTTCTTGAACTGATCTTCCCTTTCTTCTTGGATACTTCTTCATCAATGATGTCGCTGCATTCGTCATATTATTCTTCATCTTGGATTATTTCCCGAACTGTCGTCACTTATTCTTTAGAACAAGTCTCAACCTTCTTTGCTTATAGGTGATTGTACACGAACTTTCCTATAAGTCATATGCACCAGTTGTATGGTTAGAAACATTTCACAAGGTATATTCATAATGAAAAATTCTTATGCAAAAATATATGATCATGCAACTATTTTAGCCAATAAAACATTCATCCAGATTCCATATCTCATGGAAACTTTGTAGATTCCTTCCATCTCTACCAGGACAACATTGAGATTGTGTACTAATCCAATATGTCAGCAAATAGGTTTCATTCTAGATAAGTAGCAATGGATAGTTGTATAGCACCATGGGCTACTTACCCATCACATGCATATTAGTAGTATATTGTCATTAATGCAAACATTCTATCATGCATAGTACATCAACTGAATATAAACAAATGCATAACAAAACAATATCATGAAATGACAATTGAATATTTATCTTTATTTGTTTCGTGGGTAGACTCCTTCTTTCAGCTTCATCATCTTCTTCATTCACAACAACATCATTTCTTATCTAAATTCTCAATATGGATAAGAGGCTCTTCAAGAATTGAGTTCTTCATATTCCTCATAGCTTGAGGTATCTTCTTTGAATCGTGAAATCTTGATCTTCAGTTGCTCCCATCTTCTTTTCTCTTATTATGAGTCGAGCTTCATCTTGTGTGTAGTCTTCCCAGAGTCTGCTGAAAGTAATCACTTCCTTCTAGCACACATTCCTCAAATGAATGAATCCCATGATCCTGGGAGGCCATTCAAGGCAGTTATCACAAATTCTACATTCTACACTTCTTCTTCTACCACTTCAAGATGTTCTTTTATTTCAGAGACCTTTGTAAAGTATGACTGTATTGTCTCTGCATTCTAGATCTTCACATTCTTCAACTAGTTTCTAAAAGTCATCTTTCGATTTATGTTCTTTCCTTCAAATAGCTTGTTCAAGGAATTAAACATCTCTTTCGGTGTATTTAGGGAAGACATTTGTGTTCTAAGGTGATCCTCTATTGAATCAGCAATGATCTTCTTGGCCTTGACCAAGTTCTTCTTGTGTAAAGATTTTAGCCTCATCTCCCTCTGGAACTGGAACCTCTCTACTTATGTAGGTGTCCAATTCATTTCCTTCAATAACTAGTGAGATCCTATACTTGCATGCTTGGAAGTTGTTATCCTCACCAAGATTTTCATCAAGTTGGTGTGATTAATCATCTTGAAATGAGAACCTCAACTGTAAATAGAAAAAGATTAGATCTTACCAATTTGAGGTGTCCATCCTGGTTCCGGAGCTGGCTGATCTAGGGTTTGTCAGAGAAACCCTAATTTTTAAAAATTAGAATATTTCAAATCTGATTGCATAGAAAGATATACCTCTTTAATTTGATCTTTACAATATACTCCTTTTCTGAAAACAGTGGACGGAAGCTCCCAAAATAGGAAGCCCTAGTTTACCAATTTATTCTGCATAAATTCTTGATACTCTTTCTGCGGTATCTCCGAAAGTAGTGCTCCTCTGTGTCTAAAATTTTGTACTGAAGTATCCTCTTATTTCCTTGTTCTAAAAACACAGGTTTCATCAGCATTGGTTTCACCAATTCGGAATTAAGAGCGTTTTCCAAAGGTGACCTATTTCAGGATTGTTTAGCATAGCAAAGTTGTATAGACTTCCATGTGTCACTGTTTCATCTTTGGTCTTTGAAAATTTTATCAAAGAAATTATAGTCCGTTCCATTTCTGGAACATCTTGAGAAATTTCATTTGGACCTTCATAGCCCCAAATATAGCAATTATCCCTAGGTAACCTGTTTGGGGAGGAATCCTGGGAGAGGCTAGAACCCTAACTTGGAGGAATTATATCTCCTAGAATATAGTAAATATGAGGCTGAAACTTGGACACAGTGTACATCAGGAATATATATTAAACCTATGAATTTTTTGGCACTTGATCCTTCTCCAATATCGAGATATAGTGAACATACCAAAACTATCAGTTTTAGTATTTTAGGGTTTTTTAGGCCCGGGGTCAAACTAGGTTTTGACTTTCCTAGAGTTTCACTCTACCAAAAATCTTGAACCAGGTCTCTAAAATTCAATTTTGATGAGGAGAGAAATACTATGCCAGGCTCACTCAAAAATTCCTCTTCATGTAAAAAGCCCTAATATCCTGCACCAAAACTTGAAAAATGCCCGGAAGCAAATTCTGCTTCGACAGAAAGATGCGCCCTTCAATGGAGAGTTAGCCTAGCCTTCTTTTGCTGATGGATTGTAGAGAGAGACCCAAAAAGTAAGAATCCCTAGATTCCATAGCTACATAGTGTCTTCTTCTCAGGTTAACTCTGATACCATGTTATATTTTTATCATTTAAGCAATATGATCGTAGGATCTTATCTGAGAGAATAACATGCACAGCAATAAACAAAAGATACAAGACACAAAGAATTTTCCTCGGGGAAACCATAAAGGAGAAGACCCTGCAACTTCCTCAGAGATAGAATGAGCACTTTTGACCCAAAAAATCACTCACTCAACTCTACATAGCCTACACCACCCAAGGGACACCCATACACGACCCTCATTTGACCCCATTTGACCCCCACACCCTCAAAAAGGCTCAAAAATATGCAAAGGGCTTAAAATCCCCTAAAAAGAGCCAAAATAGATCTCATAGGAGATAAATCCTCCAAAAAGGGCCTAAACCCCTCAAAGGAGCCTAAAACCCCCAAAAGAGCTAAAGATTGAGCGAAAGGAGCTAAAAGCCCAAAAAAGGGACTAAATCCCTAACTAGGGGCTTAGAACCCTAAAAAAGCTATAAATAGAGGGGTGTGGATCACTCTCAAAACATTCCTTCCTTGCATACTTTTATGTTGCCTGATTGAGTGCCTTGAGACCATTTGCCTCTCAAGCCATTCACCCTCCCTCTCATCCATTCTTCCATAGAGCTATAGTACCATCATTCTCAAGAGAGGTGCTCTCCCAAGCTAGGGCATGGTGGCCCATTTCCACCTAAAGAAGGTATAATTTTTGTTTTATGGTGTTTATTTTAGTTTTTCTAACATATCTTTGCTTGCAGGTTTATATCCTAACATGTTCTTGCAAGTTTCCATTGTTGTATGCAGGGTCTTGGAGCTTAACCCATAACCTTGTGTGCAGAGGGGATTTCTTTGTATTTCTATTCTATTTCATTTCTATTTCATTTTTCTTGTAAAACCACCAGGAACCCTACCCTTTCATCCTATAGACGGAAGGTATCCATTCCTACTCTGTAGTAAGTGAGAAATCGTTGCTACAAAACTGGCGACCATACCAGGCCGAACCCACAGGATCCCTGGGTTTTATTTTTGCATTTTATTTTCATTTTCCCTTGTTTAAATTTCTGTCAAATCTAGCTTAGATCTCTTTTTCTGCATTTCTAGTTATTGTCGAGCCTCCTCAAGGCCAATCCGAGCCCATTTGGCCACAGTACAAGTTACTATCGGTTAGATCTAGCTCAGGATCAGAAAAACTTCAACTTTTGGAGTAGGTCGCTCTTATCGGGCTGAAAGGTGCAACCAGGTTGCTCATTCAGGTCCGACAGGTGCTACCAGGTCGCTTATTTTTCCCCGAAAGGTGCGAACCCCTCCCAGAAGTGATCCTGCTTCTGTCTGTAAGTTCTGAGCGACCCCCTCACATGTTTTTGGGAAAATTTGGTGACCCCCTCGCCACATTTGACCTGAAAAGAGCGATTTGTCCCTCAGATTATGATTTTTAAAAGTTAAGGATTGTCAGTGCAGCTCAGCCACCTCTATCCATCAAATTCGTTTCTATTTATGTTCAATATTCGTTTGTTTTATTTGCAGCATGTGTAAATCAATGATAAATGAAATGGTTAATGGATTAATGAACATGATCAAAGCTTGATTAAAAATTACTGTAATTAAAATCAACATATTTCCTAGCCCTTCCTCCTCTACCCAGTCATCACCCTTCGGGGTATTTTGGGATAAGACGAAGGGTGAAGCTTATACAATAATAGGCACTTCACCTATCATTTTTCAAAGTGACTAAAAATGAGGCATACTGCACCGGGGGGATCCCATGCCGCATATGGAATCATAGGTTCTGTCTCCCACCAACCACAGCCAAGCAACACCCCTAGTATTGTGTACCAAAACCAAACTCTGGACTATGCAAGAATGATGTCCCAGTCCGGAGCCACAACTTCTTATGCACAACCTGTGCCACCACAGCAGGCCCGGGCATTATCTTGGCCAACACAACAATATGCAGGACAAATTCCCACATTTGTGGCACCAGCACCCACCCAAGTCTACTATGCACCATCGGTGCAAGCTGTTAAAGCCCCCACCCCTACTCCACCTGCTCCATTGGGACAGGTGTTTGCATAGAAAAACTGTCCCAACCAACCAACCCCCAATAACCAACAAGGGCAAGGCAGGAATAAATGACCCCAGAACCAAGGCAACAATCAACCGTAGGGAGGTGGTCAAGAACCAAATCCTGCCAACAATGTCGCGGTAAACCGGCCAACCCAAAATCCTCAACGACCAAATGCACCAAGATGCACCGATCTATTGGGTACAAACCAATCATGCACACTATGTGAGGTCTATGGGAACTACACATACGAGTGTCCCTTCATGGGTCGTGCTAAGTAGGCCATTAGGAATGAGTTTCAACATGCCACCAATACAACATACCAAGCCCAACCCAACCCGGCACCACCAGGACCTCCTCCTATGGTACTCCAAAACCCATTACCAGTCCAAGGATTGGTGGCAACCACACCTCCTCCCCAACCCAATCCCAACGCTCCAGGGGTACCTCCCATGGAATAAACAGGTGTCCACCACCTGCTAGATATGACAACTCAAGAGGTCAATTTACAAACCAGACGAAATCAGTATGGAACCAACAACGAACCCACTGACACATCAGCAGAATCTACATCTAAAACAACAAATGCACCTCTTTAGTTACCCCCTTTCCCATTCCCCCTTTCCCATGCCCCCCCATATCAGGTTTCCAACAATGCCACAGCTAGAGCTGCTGTCAGCTACACCATCATGGATGGTTTGGCCCAAATACCTACCGCCATGTCCACTCTTGAGTTACTCAAAACTTTCCCAATGTTGCGGAAAGCCTTACTAGCTGCCCTTGGTGCTATAGACACATCTGACTCCAAGTTGATCACATTCGACATGGAGAATGAAGAACTATGGATGCCATCAACCATTGCCTTCCAAATCTCAGTGTATATCCAGAATTTGGTCATGCACCGGTGCATAGTGGATGAGGGGGAATCCATGTGCATTATGTCTACCCTAGTCTGGAAAAAACTTGGATCCCCAATTCTACAACCATCATCTACTACTATGCGGGCTTATGATGGCCATCCCACTAAATCCCAAGGAATCCTCCCCCATGTCCCCCATCACATTGGCCAGAAAAAAATACTGACTAACATAGAGGTTTTCAATGCTCGATTGGACTATAACCTTCTCCTCGAAAGAAGTTATATGTATGCCATGAGAGCCATAGCATCAATTGTTTTCCATCTCATGATGTTCCCCCACGAAGGAAAAATCACGATGGTTGATCAACTGACTTATCACGATCTGCAAGGGCTAACGAAACCTGTCAATGTTATCCCTACGATCAACACCATTGATCCGCAAGGGATAACCGCACCCGCCAATGTTATCCCTATGGTCAACACCATGGTTGACAACATACCAGCCTCCCCATTGTTGAATGTGGGCCCTGGGTTGTTTGCTGATACCACCATGATGGCTTATTTCCCCTTAGTGTCACCACCATTGACACCAAATGAGACTACAGATTTGTGCATGCTCTCATCCAGTACTACTGCACCTAAACATCAACCGCAGCTATAGCCCCAACCGCAACCGCAACACCATCCACAGCCGCAACACCATCAATAGCTGTAGCACCAACTGCAGCTGCAGCTCCATCCACAGCCACACTTCCATCCATAGTTGCAACTACATCTGTAGCCGCACACTCAGTTACCAAGGAAACATTGGGGTTCATTCTCGATCAACATGATCCTTTTCCTTTTTCTTTTCCTTTTCCTTTTCCTACCAGCCGGGATCGTGAGCAAGTCTATCTTGGAAACCTGCAATTTATAGGATTTCACACTAGGAGTTCTTGTGGAAATTGAACCCAGGTGTTAGAACAATTACACTCACAACAACTGCCAATTACACATGAAAATTACACACAAAGGAGACTGAATATGGAGTAGAACACTAATCTGTATTGAATAAGTGTACAATAGCCAACCCTATGAAGTCATAGGCTACCACAATAAATAATTACATGATAGATAGATTTGAATGCATAAGGATGCCATTCGAATTTGGTCAAAAGCAGGCTTACTAAATCTAAGCAAATCCCCAATAGGTGCATAAAGCAATTTCCAAATCTGTCTAGGAGCTCATGAATTGGAAAAATCAATTAGGCAAGCTAATAGATGATGGGAGGACAAATCATACATGCTTTTCTTAGGAGAAAAGAGTGGAGGATGATGAGGACAAAAAACAAGTTAACTTCACCTAGTCAAACTTTCCCAATTGCCTTAAAACTCAGAAAAAGCAGGAAATAAAGCAGAAAAAGTAGACATGTACTAGGAAGGCCAAGAATAAAGTAGATTTGATTCCAAGTGGTTTCCCAAGTGCTCCATGACTCAAATTTAGCAAGTTTGACCACTTTGGATGTGTGGTGGACAACTTGCATAAGGTGGAATATGGAAACTAGGCAAATAAGACAAAAATTGGATTAATTAATGTCTAAGGTAGCTAACTATGGGTTGATTATTCTAACACCCCCCCTTAAGCCTGACTTATGAGTAAAATATTAGAAAATTATAGGGCCTAGCAACAAGGCTTAGTCACCCTTTACATACTGCATGTCCATTTAACCAAGGAAAGAGGCAAAAACCCAGTGGGAAAAATCCTCCCTTAAACATGGACAGTAAAACAAAATTTGAAAAATCTTGTCATCACTCATGATTTACAGCATGATCAGCAATCCCCAGCAGTGATTTGAGATTGCTGAATGTCTTCTCACAAAAAAATTTGGTGAAGATATCTACTACTTGTTCTGAAGATGAACAGAAGAGTAGGTGAATGGTGCCATCATGCACAAGCTGTCTGATGTAGTGCATATGGATCTCAATGTGTTTGGTTCTCTGTTTTTGAACTGGATCATTGCAGATTCGAATGGTACTCTGATTATCACAATATATAGTAGTTGATTATTCTTATTTGAAGCCACACTCATTAAGTAACCCCTGCAACCATAAACATTGAGTTGCTGCATTTACAACTCCTCTGTACTTTGCTTCTGTAGATGAGAGTGCAATAGCACTCTGTTTGACCAGCTGATTGGCCCTTCAGCAAGCATGAACACATATCCTGATGTTGAATTTCTATTTGTGTTGTCACCTGCCCAATCACTGTCAATAAACCCAATCAAATCAAGATCAGATTTAGCTTTGTAGAAGATCCCATGAGTCCTTGTTCCCTGAACAAAGTTAAGGATCCTTTCGGCTGCTCTCCAATAGATCTTATGAGGCTGATCCATGTATCTTGAAGCCACACTTACTGCATAAGAAATATCAGGTCAATTATGTGTAAGATACATCAAACATCCAATCAATTGCCTATACAGTGTATTGTTTACCATAGGTGAAGAATCAGCTTCTTCAAGATTAAATCCTGAAAGGAAAGGAGTCTTGCTTAGCTTGCAATCCTTCATATTGAATTTGTTCAGCAAATCCAAGGCATACTTGGACTGATGTACTTTTATTCCTTCTTTGGTTTGAGCAATCTCGAGCCCCAAGAATTGGCTCAATAAGCCCAAATCAGTCATTGAGAAGGCATGATTCATTGCATCCTTTAAGGAGGCAATTTCATCCTTTGAGCTTCCTGTAATGAGAAGGTCATCAACATACAAAAAAATGATCATTAATGAACCATGAATCAGCTTCAAATAGACATTTGGATCTGGCTTGCATCGAACAAAATTCAGTGATAGCAGAAAGATATCAATCTTGGCATACCAAGCCCTAGGGGTTTGCTTAAGCCCATACAATGACTTCTTTAGCCTGCACACAAGAGATGGGTTAGTAGCAAATCCTTGAGGCTGCTGCATGTAAATCTCTTCAGTGAGATCTCCATTCAGGAAAGCACACTTCACATCCATGTGGTGTACCTCCCACTGCTTAGAAGCTGCAATGGCTAAGGTTAGCCTGATGGAGTCCATCTTTGCCACTGGTGCAAAGGTCTCATTGTAGTCTATAACACATATTTCATTAAATTTGGAAATATTCTATTACAAGGACTTCATCCACATTGAGTTTTTTTGTAAATCTCTAAATACATATTCTATTAAATCTAGAAAAATCAACTCAAAGAACTATTCCATTAATTTTGGAATAATTAATCCAATGAAGTATTTTCTCAATTAATATTTTTTATTTATTTCAAGTAAAACTTTAGTATTCAACCATTCAAAAAAAAATATTACATCTCAAATAGAACTAGTATAGGAAATATTACATCTCAATTATAACTAGATGGGTTGGACATAAATCCTGATGAGTCTATGAATATTAATAATTTTGTAGATGTTAAAATCTTTGAGACAATGAGATATATTATGTGGGAATAATCCAAATTGAATGAAATTGCACACATAATTTTATACTATAATACTCTAAGACATGCTCTATACTATATTTGAGGTGACCGAAGTACTAAAAATATTTATATTATAAAACACCATGTTTGATCATTGCTTTCATGAAGAGGAGAAAATGACAAGAATTTTGAATATATTGAATTAGAGATAGATGTTGAAACACATTTTTAATGAATTTTAGTCAAACTTTGTATGTCCTCGTGTTCTTTGATTACTAATGATTCAAAGTAACTACAAATAAGTTATTTAAGATATTGATTTTCAAGATTAAGTGTGTATCCAAAGTCACTCATCTATGACAAATGATTCTCCTATTTACCATGATTCGAGGAAACTATTTCTTCAATTATAATTTTATCATTACTTATTCTAAAACTTTAGTAGTTAAACATTCAAAAGAAAACATTGTCTCAATTAGAAGTAGAACATGGGTACTGGCCATAAATAATGATGTATGTATGAATATCCATAATTTATTAAATGTTAAGAACGGTGAGACATTGAGATATATTGAAAAGAAATAATCCAAAAAAAATGCAAAAAACCTAATTTTGACATGCTATGTTGCAAGAAGTTTTG
>LPNX010578747.1:0-28448 GCA_001517045.1 Pseudotsuga menziesii | reverse complement strand
ATCCTGGCAGTTGAAAAGCTTTGTGAATTTTCAACATGGTTGTCCTTTGTGACTCTTTTTGTACAATGCATGCAATTCTTCTTTTATAGTTAAGACAAGCCTTGATTAAATTTGTCCCCACATAAAGAGAAAAAATTACATTCACTTCCATCTTTTGTTGGTGTTTTTCCAATAAATCCACCCAGAATTGAACATCTCTCTCACTTTGATCAAATATGTTTTTAAAAGTGTGAGAGTGTTCTGGAGCCTCAACCTTTTTTAATTCTATGGTATAGAAATGTATAGTTAAAACTATATCATAACTAAACAAATTTTGTTTGTACCTATAAATGCCCTTAGTGATGTTATACTTGAACTTGGAGTTCTTTATGGCAATTTCCAAAGCTTGGTGGACATCTTTAAATGACCAAAGGTCTTCTAACAGAACAATAGTAAATTATGTCAACCCATTTTTGTCGATAAAAAATCGAAACAATTCAATATAATAAGCCATGTGGAATTATTCTTCTTTCAAAGCAAGTGCATCTAGAACAACAAGGTCAGTATATAGTACTGGCTCAACCAGAGAAGGGAAAGAGTGCAAAAGTGTTGAGAGAAGACTAGGGCCCCCAAACTGGCACCCAAATTCAAAGTTGTCATCTTGTTGAACATTTGTTGATCCTTTTATTAATCTGTTGAGTACTTCACATGCTTGCTGAGAAAAGGACTCTATTTTTGTTTTCCGCGATCCTTTTACATAAGTAGACCCTTCAACAGTTGTACAGAAATTGGCAAATATGATATCATTTATTTCATAATGCTCAAGAATGTTGGATGTGGTTAAAGCCATATCATTCAATTTTTTATCGTTACTTTGACAGTATTGAACCATTGCATCCAAGATTGTTCTTTTTGTTTTCAATTTAGAACAATAATCTTTCAACTTTATGGCATCAGTTGGATGGTTCGATGGAATAGAAAACCAAACGGTTCCATCCAATATCTTATCTACTACAGAGCCAATTTCTTCAATGGTTAATCCCTGAAGGGGGTGAAAAGAAGTAGCTGTCAAAGTATTTAGATGATTTATCTTGTACTATTGAGAACCAGGTTGGCTCGGAGAACAGTCCAATGTACCTAATTGGTAACAATTAAAAACAGTGTTCCATTTATCCCAAACAGGTTGATCAAGATATAAAAGAATTTTTTTATCAGCAAAATTTGAAAGTGGACAATCAAAGAAGGAGCATAACATTTCATCGTCAAACTGTTAAAAATAACAAACATAAACTAATAAGAATTCAATGTATATATGAATAATATGAATAATATTTTGAAATTAAATAAGTCAATATATAATAATAAAAATCCATTATTAAAATAGTTTAGGTGCAAAAATAATTAAAATTACATACCTTGTCATCTGATGTCTTAGAATTTCCAATCCTCCTTTTCTTTAATTTGTCATTATCAATTAAGAACTGTCGTGCAGAGTGCACACAATCAATGAAAGGATTTTTGAAGAAGACATTATTTGCAGAATTTAATTGACAACAAATGTGAATCACAACACTGGGATCAAATGATGGATCCAAGAATCGAGCAGAACATTCTTTATACTTTTTTTTTGCCTCCGCAGATACACTATACTTGGGATTTGTTATAATTTCTTTGGCGGCTTGAATGGTATGTTGGCCATCAACTATCCAAAAGTTGACATTTATAGCATTTATATCTGCCTCATTTACAATTTTCACATGGTTTACTAGTGGATCAAGCTCATTTTTATCAAATGGAATCAAGAGAGCATCGGGCAATGATATTTGAAATTTTTCTAAAAAAGATATCACCAACACCTGAACATTTGCATCATCTCGTGATCTCAATTTAAACACTTTTGGTGCTTCTATGCATCTTTGATCATCCACCTTTATGTTGAAGGAGCTTGAAAATAAATAACATTCCTTGAAGGATTCATGAATTTCATCACAATTATCTGCAAGTTTCACTGTCTCAGTTTCCATTTTCTCAGTTTTTTAAAATTCTGTAGTAGGTGTGAAACCACTTGATGCAATGTTTTCTTCCAAATCTTTTAAATATATTCTCCTTAAAGAATGAATATGAGCATCAAGTATATCTTCTGGTATTTTATGACGTAATTTACCTCTTTGATGCAAATAAAGAAGCACAGCTGATGTTTTCATCTTTTTGACATTGCGATATTTTAGAACTTTTGTGATACGTTCTAAAAGATCTATGCAACTCTTTAACCCTGATTTATTGAAGCTTTCATAACTATTCAACTTAAACATTGACTCTTTCATTGTGTTTGGCGGATCTTTACTTGAAGCTTCAATTAAATATGGTCTAAATTTTGTTTACTCCACTGGACAAGAGACTAATTTTACTTCGTGTCCATTGATAGCCTCCACTTGAAAGACAATGTCAGTCTCACCATGAGCATAACAATTAACAACTATCCCTAATATAATTGGATCTTTTTCACCTATGGATCCAAACAGACACATATCAGGGAACATATTTGGAGGACATTCTATCTGAACATACTAATCTCCCATTAACTCATATTCATTGGATGTATTATACTTTCTAATCATTTCAAAAGTAGAAGTATAAATTGGTGCATTCATAATATTTTGACTTGAATTAAGTATTTCTCGCTGCATGATTGATGGATGTGGCATTTCACTTGCTTTTGAACTAAGCAATTCTGAAAACGAGAATAAGAAATTATTAACATAAATCAAAATGAAATTATAATTATAAATATCATCATTTAATATTCTATTAAAATTTGAAAATATCATATAGTCTAACAATACTAAATTAGAATAAATAAGATATAAAACTACCATACCAACTTGAGTAGGCTTTGATTGTGTACCACTTGCTTTTCATTTTTTCTTAGATGCTTTAATTGTAGTTTCATTTGCATCAGATTCAATAGTATCTGGAAACAATAGTAGAAAAAATTGTTTGCAATGGTTAAAGAAAACATGAAATATCAAACATTAATAATCTACCATATAATACATCATTTTAATTCACATGCAGAAGAACAAAGAATTTTCCATTCACATGCAGAAGAACAAGGAAGTTTATGTGCTATGGAAGTTTACTACCCACACAATGATATATCAAAGTTCACCTAGTGTGAAATTGCATACTAGAATATAGTATAATTATTTGTAAATAACTAATTTGAAAATTCCATACCAACTGTTGGAGACTTTTGTAGTGTCGTATTTGTATTCTTTCTTTTCCTTGATGATTTCTTTGAAATTTCATTTGCATCATGGTTCTTAGCATCTGAAAACATTTGTAGAAAATATTACGGTAGTTTCGAAAACAATTAAAAGCATCAATTAAAGAGTAATATGAAAACATATTTTATAACATCTCAATTCATACATATGAAGAAGATAAAGAACTCTAACCTTTTGAAGTCGCTTCTTTTGCAATTTTACTCACATCAAACTCCATTGTTTCTGGAAAAAAAACGAAAAAAACTATTACCACAATTTCAAATTATTGAAAAAAACATGAATTCAAAAATATTATAAATGCACGCATCATTCTATTTGTAAGTATATGTACAAAAACAATTGTGGAGGTCATTATAATAGCTAATCATGATGATCATTAAATGGCTCATGACAATAGCTAATCATAGTGTTAGCTTACATAAGGTAATTTTTCATCCAACATAACCATATTATGATCAAATACATTGCACCATTATGGAAATTTATTTCGAGTTAGTTTACCTTATAAGAAAATTGCATGGCGAATGAAAGTTAATATGTGTTAGCTTTCTTATGGTAGTTTTCCATCTAGCACAATCACATTGTCATCAAATAAGAGATTCTATCTGAACATACATGTCAATTTGTTAGAGCGAAAGATAACTCCATGATATTTGCTTTCACTCATTGTGCCAAGTTGTTAGAGTGAAAGCTAACTCCATGACCATGACAAAAATTAAGTTGGAGTTAGCTTTCGCTCTAACAACTTGGCATGATGAGTGAAAGAAAATGTGTGTTATTTTTCATAAGGTAGTTTCTATTTAACAGAACCACAATGTCATCAATCACATTGCATCATGATGGATATCTATATGGACTTAGTTTTCATTCTTCAAACAATACACAATGTGTGTTAGGTTTCATAGGGTAGTTTTCCATCTAGCACAACCACATTGTCATCAATCACATTGCACCATGATGGAAATCTAGCTGGAGTTAGCTTTCATTCTTAAACCATTGCACGATAAGTGAAATTTAATGTGTGTTATCTTTCATAAGGTAGTTTTCCATATAACACAACCACATTGTCATCAGTCGCATTGCACCATGATGAAAATCTAGCTGGAGTTAGGTTTCGTTCCTAAAAAATTGCATGGTGAGTGAAAGCTAATGTGTGTTAGTTTTCATAAAGTATTTTTCTATCTAAAACAGACACATTTTCATCAAACACATTACACCATGATGCAAATCTAGCTAGAGTCAGTTTTCCTTCTAACAACATGGCACGATGAGTAAAATCCATGTGTGTTAACTCATTACACCATGATGAAAATCTAGCTGGAGTTAGTTTTCCTTCTAACTACATGGCACGATAAGTGAAAGTTAATGTGTGTTACCTTTGTAAGGTAGTTTTATATCTAAGAAGATGGCATAATGAGTAAAATCTTATGTCTGTTGGCTCATTTCACCATTATGAAAATATAGCTGGGGTTAGATTTCCTTTTAACTACATGGCACGATGAGTAAAATATTATGTCTGTTAGCTCATTGCACCATGATGGAAATCTAGCTGGAGTTAGTTTCCTACTAACATGGCATGATGAGTGAAAGATAATGTGAGTTAGCTTTTGTAAGATAGTTTTCCATCTAAAAAAACCACATCGTCATCAATCACATTGCATCGTGATAGAAATCTAGCTGGAGTTAGCTTTAATATTTAAATCATTGCACTGTGAGTGAAATCTAATGTGCGTAAGCCTTCATCGGGTATTTTTCCATCTAGCATGACCACATTGTCATCAATCACAATGTACCATGATGGAAATCTAGCTGGAGTTAACTTTTCTTCTAACTGCATGGGACAATGAGTGAAATCTAATGTGTGTTAGCTTTCATAAGGTAGTTTTCCATCTAAAACAACCACATCATCATCGATCACATTGCACCGTGATGGAAATCTAGCTAGAGTTAGATTTCATCCTTAAATCATTGCATGGTAAGTGACATATAATGTGTGTTAGTATTCATAATGTAGTTTTACATCTGGCACAACCATATTGTCATCAATCACAACGCACCATGATGAAAATCCAGCTTGAGTTAGCTTTCGTTCTTAAAACATTGCACAATGAGTAAAACTAATGTATGCTAGCTTTCATAGGGTAGTTTTCCATATAACACTGCCACGTTGTTATCAAATACATTACACCGTGATGGAAATCTAGCTTGAGTTAGCTTTCCTTCTAACAACATGGCACTATAAGGGAAAGCTTATGTGTGTTAGCTCATTACACCATGATGGAAATCTAGCTTGAGTTAGCTTTCCTTCTAACAACATGGCACTATAAGGGAAAGCTTATGTGTGTTAGCTCATTACACCATGATGGAAATCTAGCTGAAGTTAGCTTATATTTTAACAACATGGCACGATTAGTGAAAACTAATGTGTGTCCACTTTCATAAGGGATTTTTCTATGTAATAAAACCACATTGTCATCAAGGACATTGCATCGTTTTGGAAATCTAGCTGGAGTTAGATTTCCAAAAAAACCACATCATCATCAATCACATTGCACTGTCACTACTACATTTCGACCCAAAATCCAACGGTCGTATTGTCGGATTTTCGACACTCCCCTGTCGCATGTACGACACTATGAATTTTTTTAAGCGTCGGTGGATTTTCGTCGGTTATCCGACAGCTTTCCAATCCGTTGGCTAAGCGACAGCACAGTTTACCGTCGGTTAAATGTAAGTCGTCGGTTATCCGACATTTAATTCATATTAAAATTTAAACTGAGCTGTCGCTTAGCCGATGGCTTATAAAAAATTTACATCTATAGGCGTCGCTTAACCGACGGCTTATAAAAAAATTTAAATCTGCAGGAGTCGCTTAAGCGACGGTATTGTATTTTATTTTTAAAAAAAATTGGGCTACAGGCGTCGCTTAAGCGACGGTATTGTATTTTTTTTTTTTAAATTGGCGTCCCCTCCCTCGCACCCATCCCCATACCCACGTATCCTAGCAACTTAGCACCAAACATCATAAGAATCCAAGAAAAACATGCACCATCACACACAAGGGAACATGTTCCTTAGACCCCCTTATTCCAATTTTGGGCCAAGTCTAGGAGACAATCACCCCTGCAAAATGAATAGTTTTATTAAAAAATGTATACTTGATGAAGCTTTCAATTGGATTTTTGTCCTTGTCAATGAGAATATAGATGGCCTCCTTTGCAAAATTTAAGTTATGCTTTTAATATGATTTGGAGCATAAATTACAAAAATTTCAATACGGGGCTTGAGAAAAATATCAATGCCATACACTTGTCTAATTCGGACTTGTTTTCACTCTTTTCAAAATATACTTCACTTTTTCCATAAAAACCCTTCTCCAAACTCCCTTGAAAAAAATTGCTACTTTTCCAATAGAAACCAATACAAACATTCACTAGTTCAAACCATTGCATTTGGTGAGGCCTTCCTTAGAAACTCAGAGATGAAATCATTCACTATCTTTAATACCTTCTTAACATACATTTGAATAATGCTTATTATAAACCAAAATTTATCTTTTAGATTCTCGAAGTGGGATAGAAGGTTTTGGAAAAAGCCAAAAATAATACCTCCACAAGTGTGCGCCTAAGCTATTATCATACATTCATCAGCTTGGATGTACTAAGGCACAGTACATTAATTGGATTTTTCAAATATTGATAATGGAGAGTCATTGCTATAGATGGATTTGATGTTTGTTTAAGTTGAATCACATTTCAATTTAGTTAATTGTCAGATAAATCAAATACCAAGTGCTCTTGCCATTGCATATATCAAAATCAAACATTGCTAACACCTGCCTAAAACTTGAACCTGCAAGACATATCCTCTACATGACAGCAAAATATAGGATATTTATGCTTGTGGGTTTAGAATCCAATTAGGAAGCTTATTCGGCACTTTGGTCCGATCTAATAAGGGCCTCCATTGACTTCTCGGGTTCAATTCCCACTGTGCCCATAGTAGTACTCAAGTGTCTGGTGTGGCTCAACACTTCAAATAACGATATCCAAGGACCAATTTCTCTAGGAATTTAGAACCTCGTGCATAACTCCATGCATGCACATGAATCTCAACATGCAACACCTCCCCATGGACAAAGATATAGAATGCATCATCATGACTGTCAATGGACTCATGAATCCCACCGATGATATATGGGTTTCCCTCATTTCACCTTCAAGCCACCATTATTTTACACCTTCAACAGTGGACATGATCTACAATATGCTCTCATAATTGCTCATATCCAAGCTTTACCAGACCATGAAGTCCCAATAAAACAATAATCATGAATCTCTTGTTTTTATTTTCATATAAATTCACAAAAATGGTAATCGTAGAATTGAAACACAAAGCCAAAGCACTCAGAAAATGTAAAGCATGTAGTAATATAGAAGTAAAGTGATCAACCATGAGATCTAGCTCTGGACCCAAAACCTTGGAGTGCAACTCCAGATCAGGCAGATCATTGGAACTAAAAAAATTAGACAAATCAAACAAATATATGCATCAAGCAGTGTACAGAACAATTAAAATCAGAGGTAACAATTACAATGCTATGCATACATTCCACATACCCGACGGCTATAACTGTTTTTTTTTTTTAAATACAAATGAGTTCTCTGTATTGCATTGATTAAATGAGAGATGGAAGCCTTCTTATAGACACTTGCATACTAGTCGAGTCAATCCACTTAATAAATCTGGGATAGACTGACATACACACTATAGTGAAATAAAATATAAAGCATTAAACAACCTCAAATCAAATGACTTTATTAATACCTATGTCAAACTTCTAATTGACATATTATTTTTCTGACATCTACTTTGAAAAAATTTATACAAGGTGGGTTAGCTACAATAGTCCTCAAATAACATAAGGTCTCCCATATTATATTAGGGTCTTAAGAACATTTCCTAATTCATCATTTCATATTAGTAGTAACAGATATTCCAAGCAGTGGAGCTACAATTAGTAAGTTAAGACCTCATCAGTTTCAGACAAATGGGAGGGTTTGATGATGGCCATAATTTATCCCTCAATGTACCCATTGGGATGGATGAGACACCAAATAACCATCAAGTCTGAGTAGGATACATTTGCACTGCATGCTAACATTCCTTGTCAAGACTGAAAATAAATCAACATTACTAATTCAGTAATCCTTTAGTATTTAACAAGAAATAGTATATGCCTTAGATTTCTTAATAAACTAGACAACAAAATATGGAACAATACAACAGTCACAACATACAGAAGATGTAATATCCAACAAGAAAAATCTAGAAATGCAGATCACTACAGTGCAATAGGAAAACGCTACATAAATATGTCAAAATGCTAAATTTCCAACCATGTCACATATGGAAAGGCACATCATAATTGCATAGAACACTTCTGTTTACAAATAGTTTTTGAATATTATCGTTCCTCCATGACAGTAATACCAGAAGAGGACAAATTTAGGAACAACTATTGAATATCTAGCACCATACCTCTATCCCCAAGACTGTTAAGTGCTCTATGTTACCCCCCATATTGCATGGGTGTCCAATGGTAAACTTTATTACAAATTCAGTGAAGATGATAGGTTTATGAGTCCATGAATAGCCTGGGCTCCTTGATAGTATACTTCATGGGATGAATCAGATCATTCCAGGCAACTTCACTGAGGGTTACAGAATTTCTGGGCACTGTTAAGGGTTTTGATGATGAATACACAGGTCATTTCCTCATGAACACCCTAGTGTTTTGAGTTGGTTTTCCAGCTGCAAACATCTTTGAATACTGTTTTCTTTTCCAAGATTACTGTACTTGCACAGACAGCAAAGTACTGTTCCCTTTTTGATCCATTTGCAGTGACATGAAACTTATGATGAAGTTTTCCAACTCATTGTGAAATCATAACAAAGTTAGCACCTGGGTGTGTGGTTTGAACTTGGCGCTAATGTGGATTCTCAGAGTTTTGTTTCTATGTTTCCAACAAAAGCATTTTAGAGGCCTATTTGTTGATCTGACAGCAAGCCATGTCATGAAAATCTCAGGGCAGGGTCCTCGTTGTTTTCTGGCCAGATCTGGAGAGAATGAACAGCACTGTGTTATTCTCACCTTAGGATGCTTTATGGTTAAAATTTGAGGATCAACTACACATGGAGAATGCTCAGATGTTACTTTCAAGATGCAGATTGCCCCATTACATGAGGTGATCAAGATAGAAATCAATACCTAATGGAATCACTTCAGCAGGATTTTCCAGAACTTGTTTTGGCAAGACTGTTTGCTTGCAGCAGCATTGAGGGTATTTTTCAAGACTTGGAGAGTAATTTCTGACAATAGTTTTGCCTAAAACACCCAGCCTATCAGACATGTGCATACGTTCACCTCCAAGTGGCAGTAAATTTCCATGGTCTGGGCATAAAGACAGAACTAAGAAGCCTTGTCTCCAAATCTAGGCATATTCTGAGCATATCATGTAGTGATTTCCTGTGGTGGTAACTCTAAAAGATAGTTTTATGTGTGCCAATCGGTTGGATGAATGACTCCTGTAGCATCTCTTCATGATCGAACTGAGGATGTAGCATTGGTATGGTGACTATGATGGGTTCGTCCTGTTGAGCAAGTCAGGGAGATGTTAGAAAGAGACATCCCTATTTCATTTGGAAGTTCTTCTCATGGCTTTTCATTCTTCAAATGCATTTGAAAAAATCAAAATGGCAGAGAATATTTTTTCTACCCTCAGCAATGTAAGTTGTCCTCCAGTGGAACTTAACAGCACGCAATTGGTTTGCCGGTCTTTGCTAATTTCAAGACTGATGTTGATTCTTCAGCACATGATTCTCCACTCTACAACCTTCCCATCCTGGTTGATGTTCAATATAAGAAATAAGTTAATACAGATTACACAAGGAGGAACTTTTCAGCTTCCCACAGGAACAGGCTATTTAGAATCATGGGTATATCATGTGGTACAAAGTGTTATAAATGTGAATGAGGGAGTCACAGAAGAGCATGGAATGGCTGATCTCTTTCAGCAACTGATTGACGTTAGTGGGGTTCATAACTGGGGTATTGTAGAACACAAAGTTCTTCAAGATCTGGGTTTAAATTGGTCTAATCTCTATTCTGTTGTTTGTCACATTTTGGAAGTGTGGCAGAATAGGGAAGCTTCCCAAGTGCATGAGCTTATACTTGAAAGATATTGTTTTGTACTTGGCTGGATCACTCTATCAGATATTGATGTTAAGGAAGCTGGTGCTTTTCCATGGAGTACTAAATTAGGTAGAGACAAGTTGCTTGAAATTGAATACTTCATAAGTTTTAGCAGAATTCTGCGCCATAATGTTCATTTTGGCCATACAGGGGAGCTATCACAGCTGGCAAATATCATTCTAGATATACTCTCTCAGCTTCAAACATTATACAAATAGCATAGTGTGAAGGAAAGGGGTTGGTTATTCTTAAGGCATAATGCATGGCTGTCTTTAATTTTATCATTGCTCCAGGAAAGGAGGTTAACTTATCTATTAAAGAGCATCTACTTACAAGTGCAATTGATATGGTGGAATGCGTGAGAACGGATCCTAGTAAAGTCATTTTTCTTAAGTTTTATTTGGGGAATACTGAGGACTCATTGATGTTGAACCAATCCAGCAAGTTCTGGGAATTTCTTGGAGGCAATGGTAAATTTTTTCCTTTAATTGATGCTTTGGATGGATGCCATAATGAGTCAGTGAATACGAAGGTGCTACAACTGTTTGTTAATCTTTTAACAGGTGATCTGAGTTATATTAACTTGAAACACACCTTGCAAGAAAAGTTCTTATTGATGGATTCATCTTCTTTGGCTTCATGGCTGGAAAAAATGCTGCTAGGATATACTGCTCAATCAACTGTAGGTAATTTGCCAACAGGAGTCTCTAATTCAGTAAGAGATTCAGCTATTGCTTTCATCAGTGCTCTAGTGTCACCTTCATCTGATTCAAAATCAAGAGAACTTTGTGATCACATTCTTGATGCATTTCTTGTGGGTCTAGAGAAGGCATTCCTGTCATTTGATGTTCCTACTGCAAAAGCATACTTCAATTTTGTAGTTCAGTTAGCAAATGGTGAGTCCACAATAAAGCCTATTATCAAGAGGGAAATTGATATGGTGGTCAAGTTGTCTGCCGATGAAACCCATCTGGAGGGTTTGAAGTTTGTCTTGGGTTTTCTAGTTTCTCCACTGGGTTCGTATGGTGCTAACAAGCATGTTTCTGAAAAATTAACAGAGAAGCCTTGGTCAAACACTAGTTCTAACAATGATTCTGCTAGCTGTAAGTTGAAGCCTAGTGTTCCTAGAAAGAACTCGGAAGCTTTGGTTAATCCAGTCAATCAGGGAGTCCATTCTAGTGCGAATGAGTGTGATGCCACATCAGCAGATGATGTTGAGGATGATGGCACGTCTGATGGAGAACTGGCTAGTATGGATAAAGAAGATGATTATGAGAGTAACAGTGAATGGTCACTTGCATCAAAATTTTGCACATTCACCACTAGTGGAAGCAACTTTATGGAACAACATTGGTGCTTCTGCTACACTTGCGATCTGACTGTTTCTAAAGGGTGTTGTTCTATTTGTGCCAGGGTGTGCCACAGGGGTCACAGAGTTGTTTACTCTCGTTTAAGCCATTTCTTTTGTGATTGTGGAGCAGGAAGGGTAAGAGGGACAAGCTTCCTCTGCTTGAAGCCTCGAAATTATTCATTTTCACTCATTGAATGAAAACGAATATTCATTAATGATATCTCGTTATTCGTTTTCACTCATTTTCACTCAAATTCATTTACGAATAATTAATGAGTGAAAATGTTTGCCCCACATTCTCTACTTCCATTGAGTGAAAACGAATATCCATTAATGAAATCTCATAAATATTGATGGGGAAGAATGTTGGTGTGAAGCTTGCTAAATGTGGCTCTGGCAAAAGGGTTTTAATAAGAAGGGCTAGGAGTCCCTACAACTGAGGAAACCCTTAATGGTTCTTGAGGTGGTGAACCAAGTGGATTTGGGGCTTCAGATATTTATATACCCTTAATGAATGGTTCTTGAGGTGGTGAACCAAGTGGAGTTGTGGATTGCTTCTGATATTTATATTATGAATTTATATAGCAGGAGGGAACTGCTATATGTACTATTGTTTGAGTTATCAGCTAAATATGACATTTAATTTCCTCCAACGAGTAGCTTGCAGCTTTTGAGAAAAATGATATCATCTTAAGTCTCAAGGCCTTTTTTGCATCTAATAGGAACTCAAATTTTGACCCATGTCAACTGCAAAAACGGTGCCTATGATATCCTAAGAAGAATAATCAGGGTGCATAGAGCCTTCCTAGATAATCTTGGGAGGAAATTTGGAGCGATCAACTGAAACTCTCCTAATAGAGAGTGTGTTCCACAAAGGCCTAATGGAGTTGTAGTGAGGATGACCCCTTTGGTAACTAGAAAAGAAAAGCATCACTGAGGAGAACCTATAGGACATTGCTGAATCGATAAAGGACAGTAAAGAATCCATGGACATGAATTGGAGACCATAGGACAACTTTTGTCTAGGCCACAAACCTCAATCTAGAAGTGAAACAAATTATAATTTTCTTCATACAAAAATTCATTACATTTTGGGGAGGCACATATACCTCATGCCATCCAAGGTATATATGAGCCATAATTTTCTCTTGGAATGATTCTCTTCCCATCCTAGAATGGAAATCAAATTATATCCCAAGAGTTCAATTTGTTTCATACAAAAATTCATTACATTTTGGGGAGGCACATATACCTCAGGCCATCCAAGGTATATATGAAATGAACCTAAGCGTCGGATATGCGACGGCGCTTGGCATGTTAAATATTCATGTGGTCTTCTATGTTATGAGGGCTTGTGGATGACCAGGGAATTGCTTGGGATGAAATTATGTCTAGATTCTGAACACAGAAGATACCATATTTGTATTAGGATAAAGAGTATTGTATGGTTTTGTCTAAGAATAAGAAGACAATTAGATATATAGCTAGTCAAGGATATCAAATGATGCAGTCCTCAGTTGATGGTGACCCTAGTCAAGGATATTAGGTGATGCAGTCCTTAGTTGATGGTGACCCTAGCTGGTGGTGGACCAAGATATGGAAGGTAAGGCTTTCAAAGAAAATGAAGATATTCATGTGGTTGGCCCTGGAAAACAAAGTATTGACCTGGGAGATGCTACAAATAGATAGGATCCCAACATCTATATTCTCTGCAAGAAGGATTTAGAGATCACCTTGCATTTAGTAATTAAGTGTCTATCTGCACTTCATCTCTGGAAATATGTAGGACAATGATTAGGTTTACATAATGTTTGGCTAGGAAACAGTGTCAAGGAATGTCTCCACTCTTGGTTTTGCAAAAGGGAACTTGAGGAATATAGAGTTGTTCCCTTTTAGGTCTTGTGGGGTATCTGGTTGGCCCAAGACTCTCTGCTTTTCGAAAATAGATTCATACAAACATTCCAAGTCTTGTACATGTATGCTCTAAATTTCAATTCTACAAACTGAATCACAAAAACAAAATCTCAAGGCAAATAGGTGAGATTTTGGTGGACAAGTATGAACCTTGGGGTATTTTTGAAGGGGCATGCCAAGACCTGGAACATAGTTGTGGGATTAGTGAAATATCTTTTTGCACTGAGACAGTATTTATAAAGTTCAAAGCCAATGTAGGATGAAAGCTACGCTATGACTGAATCTTTAGCTTGTTGAGTTGGTCTTTGACAAGATATATGCTCTAAGCGAGTGTATAATAACTATTAAGTTGTTTATGGATGCATGTGTTTCTGGCTTTAAGGACATAAACACAGGGAAAATAGCATAGATCGCTACAAGCAAATGGTTTCTGGGTTCAATTCCAGCTTTAAGTTTCATAATAAACTTGAGGCTCGTTTTTAATTTGTGTGTATGTGGAACTTCCAATTGCATTTCCATCGTATTTTGTCAAGATCAAGCCACATTGGTAACCTGAACTAGAAACACATTATGTGAAAGAAACATTGAGATACCCTTTCAACAGTGACTTGGATAGCTAGGGTTTTAGCGAATGAAACCATGCCTACCAACAACAAATCATAACTACAAATCCTAAACCTTAAAATGCTGAGTAAACCCCAGATAATGCGTATAAGTTTCGTAAGTGAAGAAAAATGTACCGATCGAAAAGCAGCTCTTTGCTCCATCCGCTTGCGATGATTTCTTCCCCTAATGCTGCCCTCATTTGGCTGACTGTGTGGTATGGGCCCACCAGGAGTGTACTGAACCCAATAGTATGGACCTGCATCGTTCAATCCCAACGCAACAAAAAGGACCCCAATTTTATTAATGCGGGTAGCAAAGGGCCCTCAATAGATTACAATAACTGCATGAGAATTGAACAAGGACTTTCATTGGTCACAAAGCGCCTACTGAATACAATAAATAAAGGACTGAAACCGTGGCAATGGGTACTGTAGCTCTCACCTTTTGGTCTCAGGGCGGCTCATTTCTTGCGATTCTTCATACAGGGCCTTCGCTTAGGAAAATGCTCATCTCCCAGGCTATGGAACCCTCCGTTCTTCACATTCCATGGTGGGCGACGACCAAGGATCGATTCCCACAGAAACCTGTTTCTTACTAATTCTGGGGATATGGGGAAAAGTACATTGGCCTTTGACGATGAAATGTTATTGATCTGAGACAAAGTTCCTAGAAACCGGTCAAATGAAGGACTGCAAATTGTACTTGATGCAGAAGAGATTTGTGAGAAATTAGATGAAGATTGTATGGGGGAGGAGTTAAACCCCACACATACTAGCAGCTTTTATACTGCTATTTGCACTGCCATTTCAACCTGTAAAATAAATCGGAGAATATCAAATCAATATCATGTATAGTGAGTTACTGAGTTCGAAATAGAATGAACCTAAGCGTCATATATGTGACGGCGCTTTCCATGTTCAATTAAAGGCTCCGTCGCTTAAGCGATGCTATGAGAATAGTCGTCGCTTCACCAACGCTTGTGGCCACATTTACAAAAAAAAATGTATCCTTGTAATTTTTGGTAAGTTTAAAAAGAGAAATCCACGCACCGTCGTATTTTGGATCGAAATGTAGTAGTGCGTGATGGAAATCTAGCTAGAGTTAGATTTAATATTTAAATCATTGCACGGTGAGTGAAATCTAATGTGTGTAAGCCTTCAACGGGTATTTTTCATCTAACACGACCACATTGTCATCAATCACAATGTTCTATGATGGAAATCTAGCTGGAGTTAACTTTTCTTCTAATTACATCGGACAATGAGTGAAATCTAATGTGCGTTAGCTTTCATAAGGTAGTTTTTCATCTAACACAACCACATCGTCATCAATCACATTGCACCGTGATGGAAATCTAGCTAGAGTTAGATTTCGTCCTTAAATCATTGCATAGTAAGTGATATCTAATGTGTGTTAGTATTCATAATGTAGTTTTACATCTGGCACAACCATATTGTCATCAATCACAATGCACCATGATGAAAATCTAGCTTGAGTTAGCTTTCATTCTTAAAACATTGCACAATGAGTAAAACTAATGTATACTAGCTTTCATAAGGTAGTTTTCCATCTAACATGGCCACATTGTTATAAAATACATTACACCATGATGGAAATCTAGCTTGAGTTAGCTTTCCTTCTAAAAACATGGCACTATAAGGAAAGCTTATGTGTGTTAGCTCATTACACCATGATGAAAATCTAGCTGGAGTTAGATTTTATTTTAACAACATGGCATGATTAGTGAAAACTAATGTGTGTCCACTTTCATAAGGGAGTTCTCTATGTAATAAAACCACATTGTCATCAAGGACATTGAGTCGTTTTGGAAATCTAGCTTGAGTTAGATTTCCAAAAAAACCACATCATCATCAATCACATTGCACCGTGATGGAAATCTAGCTGGAGTTAGCTTTAATATTTAAATCATTACACGGTGAGTGAAATCTAATGTGTGTAAGCCTTCATCGGGTATTTTTCCATCTAGCATGACCACATTGTCATCAATCACAATGTACCATGATGGAAATCTAGCTGGAGATAACTTTTCTTCTAACTACATTGTAAAATGAGTGAAATCTAATGTGCGTTAGCTTTCATAAGGTACTTTTCCATCTAACACAACCACATCGTCATCGATCACATTGCACCGTGATGGAAATCTAGCTAGAGTTAGATTTCGTCCTTAAATCATTGCACGGTAAGTGACATCTAATGTATGTTAGTATTCATAATGTTGTTTTACATCTGGCACAACCATATTGTCATCAATCACAATGCACCATGATGAAAATCTAGCTTAAGTTAGCTTTCGTTCTTAAAACATTGCACAATGAGTAAAACTAATGTATGCTAGCTTTCATAAGGTAGTTTTCCATCTAACACGGCCACATTGTTATCAAATACATTACACCATGATGGAAATCTAGCTTGAGTTAGCTTTCCTTCTAACAACATACTATAAGGGAAATCTTATGTGTGTTAGCTCATTACACCATGATAAAAATCTAGCTAGAGTTAGCTTTTATTTTAACAACATGGCACGATTAGTGAAACCTAATGTGTGTTCGCTTTCATAAGGGATTTTTCTATGTAATGAAACCACATTGTCATCAAGGACATTGCGTCGTTTTGGAAATCTAGCTGGAGTTAGATTTCATCATTAAATAGTTGCAAGGTGAGGGAAATCTAATGTGTAAGCTTTCATAGTGTAGTTTTTCATCTAGCACAATCACATTGTCATCAATCACAATGCACCATGATGAAAATCTAGCTGTAGTTAAATTTTGTTCTTAAAACATTGCACGCTGAGTAAACCTAATGTCTGTTAGCTTTTATAAGGTATTTTCCATCTAACACAACCACATTGTCATCAAATACAGTACACCATGATGGAAATCTAGCTAGAGTTATCTTTCCTTCTGACAACATGGCACTGTAAGGGAAAGCTTATGTGTGTTAGCTCATTACACCATGATAGAAATCTAGCTAGAGTTAGCTTTCATTTTAACAACAGGGCACAATGAGTGAAAACTAATGTGTGTTAGCTATCATAAGGTAGTTTTTCATGTAACACAACCACATTGTCATCAATCACATTGCACCGTGTTAGAAATCTAGCTGGAGTTAGCTTTCATCCTTAAATCGTTGCACGGTGAGTGAAATCTAATGTGTGTAAGCTTTCATAGCGTATTTTTTGATCTAGCACAACCACATTATCATCAATCACAATGCACCATGATGGAAATCTAGCTGGAGTTAGCTTTCGTTCTTAAAACATTGCACGGTGAGTAAAGCTAATGTCTATTAGCCTTCATAATGTAGTTTTTCATCTAACACAACCACATTGTCATCAAATACATTACACCATGATGAAAATCTAGTTGGAGTTAGCTTTCCTTCTAACAACATGGCACTATAAATGAAAGCTTATGTGTGTTAGCTCATTACACCAAGATGAAAATCTAGTTGGAGTTAGCTTTATTTTAACAAAATGGCATGATAAGTTAAAGTTAATGTGTATTAGCTTTCATAAGGTAGTTTTCCATCTAACACAACCACATTGTCACATTGCACCATGATGGAAATCTAGCTGGAGTTAGCTTTCAACATTAAATCTTTACACGGTGAGTGAAATCTAATGTGTGTTAACTTTCATAATGTAGTTTTCTATATAACATAACCACATTGTCATTAATCAAAATGCACCATTTGGGAAATCTAGCTAGAGTTAGCTTTCGTTCTTAAAACGTTGCATGGTGAGTAATAACTAATGTGTGTTAGCTTTTGTAAGGTAGTTTTCTATCTAACACAGCCACAATGTCATCAAATACATTACACCATGATGCAAATCTAGCTGGAGTTAGCTTTCCTTCTAACAACATGGCACAATGAGTGAAATATAATGTGTGTTAGCTTTCATAACGTAGTTTTCCATCTAACACAACACATCGTCATTGATCACATTGCACCGTGATGGAAATCAAGCTAGAGTTATCTTTCGTCCTTAAATCATTGCACGATGAGTGAAATCTAATGTGTGTTAGATTTTATAATGTAGCTTTTCATCTAGCACAACCACATTGTCATCAATCGCAATGCACAATGACAGAAATCTAGCTAGAGTTAGTTTTTGTTCTTAAAACATTGCAGGGTCAGTAAAGCTAATGTATGTTAGCTTTCATAAGCTAGTTTTCCATCTAACACAGCCACATTGTTATCAAATACATTACACCATGATAAAAATCTAGCTGGAGTTAGATTTCATTCATTTCTAGGAGAGTACATTGTGTCATCTACTATTACAGCCCAGTTGGATATGATTTCCTTCCTCATTGTGGTGGTAAGAGGAAATTCAATGATGTAAAGGATTACTCTTTGTGCATTATATTGACTTATAAAGCTAAGCCTTTTCAAACAACAACAAAAAAGTATTTACTAGTTTCATCCAACCTCCCCTCCAAGCATATAGGACATTTCCAAATTGAAATATTCATCTCTATGAGAAGAACTAGAAAACCTGCTAGTTATCTTTATAATTTTATTTCCTGAAGTCACATATATTGAACAAAAGGAGACCCAAGCTCCAAAACTTCTCATAAACTTCCATATTGTGCACCTTTATTAAGTTAAATTCCATAGATATATGGAGCAAACGCTTTGTTGGATTCCACTTGTGTAATGATTCAAGAATTCAACTTGACTGAAGGATCCAAATGCTACTACAACAATTGCTTCACAATATACCATGCAAACCTATCCAAACTTGCCATGAGTGCCCCACGCAGGTTGAACAATACTCCAAAGAAGGCATGAATGGTCACACAAGTAAATCACCCCCTATAGGGCTTTCGTTTCATACACATGAATCCCTAACACACATTAAACCTGGATTTTTTAAGGATTTTATGACTATTGTTTATACTTTTGTCACCTTTTCTAATGCAAAAGACTGTATCAAATTTTTATATTGTTATTCTAGGGCACACAATGCACTCAAAACCCCTCCAAATAGTTTGTAAATGAGAATTGAGTTCTCTTACCATCCCTGATCATGCCCAAAATTGGAGCTTTAACCATCAAAATTGGACTAGAACTTACCAAAGCTAGTTTAATGTTGTTATTCATCACCTTTTAAGACTGAAACATACCCAAAATGTATTTCAACCCTTAGATTCAGCCCATATTCAAAGGTTATGTCTTGTTACTGCTAATTTATAGTCGAAAATGATCCCCACAAGACAATTGTGAAATCTTTCCTAAAGTCTTCCTGGCCAACTCAGCAGTAACCCCCAAGTAAGTATCTTCAACTTTGTCCAATACATATGCCGCCTTCTCAGCACTGCAGGTTATGGTTTCTTGTAGAGCTAAACTTGAATTTAGACTATATATGTGTGTAACTTTTCATTTCAATGGGTTATCCTGAGCGCTCATTACCCGCGTAAAAACTTATATAAAACCCAAAGAATCCATGTTTTTTTTGTGGGGGAGGATGTACATATTTCGAAACCTTCTCGCTTTAGGGTTACAGGCCAGGAGGGAGAGGTTGCAGAACAAAAATAAAGTTTCCCTCTGATGGGTAGGAATGCCCTTGGACCCTTTCCCCCACTTCCATAGCTGACTAGTAAGGCTCTGGATCCATAGCTACTCACTTGGCTACTTGGATTGGATTATATCCTTGGTTACTCAGCTTGGTTACCACCCTATACTCCCTAAATAAAAACAACCCGTTTAACCCATTTGTAGCTTATTCCAAAATATCAAATTTTCAACATCTTGGCGCTTCAAGATATCAAAGTTTTGTGTTTTCTTCTTTGAGAAAGAACCATTTTACTTCATTGCCTCCTATTCACCCTCCTTAAGTGTCTTTGTCTCTTTCATGAAAATGAACAGATAAAGCATAATGAATCTGCTAACTGCCAACTTTTTTTTACCATCCACCAGTTGATAAAACCCTGATCTTTGGCACTTATAAATCATCTTTTTGCACTTCTTGTTAGCAATTAAAATTTGATTATTACTGAAGGAAAACATTGAACTGTGGGCTATGCTTCATTATCCAACTAACAGAAAATAATTTTTTCTGTGAACCAGGGACATCGTCATAAATAACAACCTCTTAACTCTCATCTAAACTTTCCCACTTCTCAACTCTGCATTTTCTCCAGCACTCGAATACAAAATTAGAGTTGGATTTGTCCTCAACAAAATCAATATACCAATCTTTCTGATTAGTAAAATGTTGTGAGAAACTTGAATTGAGGATAACACTTCTACTCTCCAACACCTGGCCTAGGCTGAATTGACAGCTAATCAGCCAGCTGTTGGAACGACCTTTTAGTTATTACACAACTGTTGATGAAGTCCATTTGTTTGACAAACTCACATATTATCCTTTTATTTAAAAGTACATGCTTATTTTGTGATAAAAGTTTGGTGACAGTTGGCATGCTTCTTTAGTGATTGCGGGTGTGCCAATGGGATGCTGGTTAGCGTCTTTTGATACAACTTCTCATGTCAATAGCTCTCCTAGATTTACCCAACCAAGTTTTCCTACTTGTCATTTTTCAATATTTCCAACCAAGAAATTTAAAGTATTCTTGTATGATATATGTTTTCTCCCCAAGATATTTTACTCTTTAGGTCCATCTTTTGGAGGCATTTGTATTAGATCACTATGGATCAGAATTCCAGTAGATAGTATAAGTTTATTCCCACACTCCTTAGAGATCAGAATTCTAATTGTTGCCTCTTATCTAGCAACCTCTGTTTTCCCATAACACATTGTTCAGGGAGTCATCCAATGCCTTAAAGGAATAGCAATTTTTAAAATTTAATTAGCAATCTCTTTTGGGATATTTTTTCTCATAGTCCTCCTATTTGTAGCATTTAATATCCAATATCAATTGTTTTTTAGGTACCTTATTAGTGAGGGGGACTTGTTAAACAATTTTTAATCCTTGGTGATGGGCCAGTGTTTGAACTTGCGATAATATCATGAATTCAACGTACATGAGCTCAAGTGTCCTTACTTGTACATTACCCATCTATTGGACTACCTTTCCAGTTTTGTAGCAACTGCTAGCTTCCTGAGACTCATGAAGAGTTGAAATTTGGTCCAAAGGGCACAGAGCTAGATTCCCACACAGATACTGGGACTGTTAAACTAACTTCTGACACTAATACTTTGTTAGGAATATATTCAACTTATAAACCTCCACAATCCGGTGTGCCTATGGCTTTCAACAGTCCTCACAAACTAAATTCCAACTCAGCAATACCAGCAGGATCATATGGCCACTCAATTAATTTACATCAGTAGCCAAACACGTCAGTTTTAGTGGTAGTTGTATCATCATCAAATGCTACTTCTGTGAGTTCTTATCTTGTGCATACATCTTCAGGTCAAAATTTGCCAACTATGGCACAGTATTATGGAACATTGAATCTATCAAACCTTTCACTCAAGCTGAAGAAACTAGCCTCATTTCATTGAAGGCTCTGCAAATGAAATAGTAATGGTAGCAAGTCATTATTTTTAAGACCGATTTTGATTGTATGGTCACTATCTTGCTTATTGGAGGTGTGCCTACCATTGCCTTAGAAGTGGTATTCTCCTTATCTTTCATTTTCTATCCTGACACATGCCCAAAACATGTCATGTGTTTTAGGACACATTAAAACTCATGTCCGACATTTTTCAGGTCATGTCACATGCCCAACCCATTGGACACGGACACGGAGGCCTATATGGTTGTGTCATGTTTCATAGCTTTTTATGCATTTCGAATAAAATTGTATCTTGCTGGAGCTGACCAATCATCTTAGCTTTCTACCTCTAGAATTAAATGAAACACAATTGAACCCCTTGAAAGGAACCTAACTGACTCATATAAATTACTTAACAATAATGTCCTAAATTCAAATAATCTTTTTCAGTACCTTGTAGCCTGAGTTGGAAAGAAAGAGACATGAAAAATAAAAGACGTGACATGCAACTAGGATTTATGTATGTTGTGGTTTCCAAAATATCCATAATAGGGTGTTGTATTCATTTGGACATTTGTTTTGGCTCCTGTAGAATCTTTGTTTTTGCTTTCAACAGTCCTCACAAACTAAATTCCAACTCAGCAATACCAGCAGGATCATATGGCCACTCAATTAATTTACATCAGCAGCCAAACAAGTCAGTTTTAGTGGTAGGTGTATCATCATCAAATGCTACTTCTGTGAGGTCTGATCTTATGCATACATCCTCAAGTCAAAAATTTCCAACTATGGCATAGTCTGGTGGAACATAGGATCTATCAAACCTTTCACTCGGGTTGAAGAAACTAGCCTCATTTCATTGGAGGCTTTGCAAATGAAATCTTCTTGTTCAACATCATCTGCTACTGAGAGAATTTATGGTTCAACTCCTTTAGCTATTTTAGTGGCTGCCAGCGGAGACATATTTGGTTCACAATTCACTACTGTGATTGAACTGTCAGCTACAAAGAAGTCTGATGCTGCAGTTAATAATTTGCCAATGAACATGCCCAGCCCAGAAACAGTTGTTCCTAATGAAAATATTATTTTAACTTCTGTTTCTGCCCCTGGCTTGGAACAAAATAACTCCCCCTCACACACATAAAAGTAGATCCCCTCACAAAAGCATAAGCAATCCTAACCTTCGATCTTTTAAGCTGAGAGGTCTAAAAAGACTGCACTGCCAGCTTTGCACCATCAGTATTTGGATTGGATCCCTCTGAGCTGAATAGGTCACTACTTAAGATGGATTTATGCTACTTTTATGCCATGAAAAGTAGAGCTATGAGTGCCCTAGCTGATATACAAGGATGTTTGACCAGTGATGTTTGACTCATGGTAGACTCTTGAATCCCTCCTGTTCTACATGAGTCTCCACCAAGAAGAGTACTCGGCTCATACTTGCCTAGAGATTTGGGACTTGGAAGCTTGTCCAAACACGCAAATCTCTCCCTGATAATAACAATCCCAATCCAGAACACAAAAGTGGAACCCAACGTGGAAATGTGGCTGTTAAAACAGATTTTAAAAGGCAAAAATGGAAGCAAAAACCTTAAATTCAATGTTTAATATAAACACTCTCCCATTTCACTGTCTTATTCATTGTAAACATGACTATGGGGAGCATTTTTATTCACAAGTGTGTTTGCCAGTCTGTTAAAGAGGCTGAGTTCATATTGTAGTGTTTTATTGGCTGTGTTTTTTCCATGTGAAGGAGGTATGTTCACAGTCCAAGTATATGCTTCTGATATTCTTTTATATATCATACTTCCATATTTTATTATATTTTTATGAATCTGCTAGACTATGAAAGGTTCAGTTTTAAGATTTTAATCAATCTGCTAGATTATGCCATACATTTATAAGGGCATGCTAATCATCTAATTCTGTCATACATTTATCAGAGTATGCCAATCATTTAATTTTGCCATAATTATGCCAATCTTGATTCTTATCCATGGTGCCTAAGTCCAAACCTAATAGGACTCTTGATCAAGCATGGGAACATTGTCTCCAGGTGGATCAAAGCAAGTCAAGTGACAAGATGCAAGTAAAGCCCTAACTTTCCTTGATTAAGGTGCACAGTAACAACATCAAATAAGAAAATTAAAATATCTTACCAACATCCACTAAGAAAGGAGAAAGAGAAACCTTAGATCCTTAGTTGTGACTCATGAGTTATAACAACCATTATTTGGATCAACCTTGAGAGATAGAAAAACCATAAAAATTCATCACAGACTATTCTTACCTGCAAAATAAGTTTCCTGCTAAGATTGTACACCCATGAACATAGTAATCAACACTTTCTGTCACTTCTCCTAGTGTATCAGCAGTCTCTAGAACTGCACAAACAACAAGAGTATAAGTTCTAGGCAATGAAACGAAAGTATGCCACATATGAAATATATATAATGATAGCTTCCAAACAATGAAAACAGATTATATGTTGATGCACAATTTTTTTCATTGGAATTCATGTGCTTATTTTTCGATGTCAAGAAACCCAGTTGCTTGGTCCTAGAAAACATAACTATTTCTCTTAAAACACATGTAGGAAACCTTAGAAACATGTGAAACATTTGCTTTAAGAGAAGTGTTTTTGAGTGGTGGACTGAGGAATGATATCATGAATGGAACTTGGTAGGCACTACAATATAGGATGTTGAAAGGACCTTCATAGAGTTAGAGAATAAGACATAAATCCCCATATTAGTTATGGATATTCTAAATTTCAATACTGGTGAAGAACTGGAGGCAATGGAAATAACACACATAACCAAAATCAACATGAAAGATTCAAAATTGATCACAAAGAAGAATTTGGTGCAAATATTGTACAATAAATCCATTTAGTTGGCCAAGGATGTTATTTCTCTTAAGCCATCTTCAATGAATTCCTTAATTGAGGCCTTACATCTCCTTGGGATGGAAATGGAAAACTCTATCATAGACAATATTGTGAGTCTATAATTGCCTATTGTGTATATGATGACCTACAATTTGAAGGTATAGAAGGTGGTATCAAAGGCCAGGTTATCTTAGATAAATTACTTGATGATTTTGGGCTACTTTCTAATATTTGCTCTGTTTTCAGAAATTTGCTGCCATCCTCTTACAGTCGCAACAAAAACCTAGATATGTGAATTTGGGAGATGAAGATGTCTGAGTACCCAGTGGTAAATAATTGGAAGAATATTTCCAAGTTCAATGCCTTAACATCTGCTCAGTAGAATCTATTGGTTATACCTTAAGGAGATTCATGGGATTCGTCATCATAGCTTCCATAAATTCTAGTTCAACAACTACCTTAGTATCTATCTCAACAACCACTTTAGTTGCTAGCTTAGCACTTATGGTGGAGGACATATCAGTAGGAACTACAATAGTTTAATATAAACATAACATATTTAGGTTTGGTTGGTTTATTTGTTGGTAGCATAAATGGCTAGTAAGAAGTCAATAAGATATAGTTGTAACAGGAAAATGTAGGAGCACTATAAGAAGGAAAATGATGGAAAATGTAGGATCACTAAGCCCTCTTTATCCCCAAATGTTGGTGGTGTTTGTTGTTGAACTCATTTGTCATTTCCATAGTAAAAATGTACCCTTCACTTATTCCAAAACCATTGATTGGGCTGGGCATGACTTCATTCACACATTCACTATTCTTCTTTTCCACACATTCACTATTCTTCTTGTTTTCCACACAGTCACACACTATGATGATGATGGAAAATGGAATTTAATTAAGAGCACTAAGCCCTCTTTATCCCCAAATGTTGGTGGTGTTTGTTGTTGAACTCATTTGTCATTTCCATAGTAAAAATGTACCCTTCACTTATTATCTACTATATATCATTGCTACTCAATAGAACACAACTTAACTAGGTAGCTTAAACACAATATTTCATCCTTTTTATGACTAAATCACACAACCCATATAACTGGGTTGCCTTTCTCATACACAATAGTCAAATACTCTATGATATTCTTCTCGAATTCACATGACACAACACACTGCATAACACAACATAGGCTATGACCTACTAGAAATTCATCAATGAATTCAAATACAAACCAATATGTGCCACTCAACTTGGTCATAAGGAGTTTTAGAAACAATAAGATGGATATCCTCTAGTCAACTACACTTTCTCACAACCAACAGGCTCTACAACCATCTCACTCTTGAACTAGAGACATGCACAAGAAAAAATAAATAGGACTCGTATTTTTTTATGCACCAGGGATTTCCTTCCCCTTAAAACCACTTAGATACTTCTACTCACAATACCCAACATTACTCGCTACTGGTGCACTAATGATTTTCATAAGAAGGAAAATGAAGGTGCACTATAAGAAGGAAAATGAATGTAACGGGATTTCCTTCCCCTTAAAACCACTTAGATACTTCTACTCACAATACCCAACGTTACTCCCTACTGGTGCACTAATTACATCATTCAAACGTTGAACTTGAGCTTCCATGTTGCTAACAGCTTGAGGCAGTGAAATGACCATTGCCACCTCTTGAAAAGCTTTGTTAAAATTGTTGTTCAAAACATTGGCTAGGCTTCACCTGAATTAGAAAGCCAAGTGACTTCCAACCAAATAGTCAAAGTAATACTGAATCAGGCATGGCAATATTAGGATCCCTCATCCCACTGCTAAATCACCAGAAAGATTAGGATTCCTCTTGCTCAAGTTTGGCTAAGGCTTTGCATTGTCACTTGGAGTCTTGGAACTGAATGCATGCCCAAACTAGCCAACTATGATTATTAACTAAATTCCTGGTTTCTGGTTCATGTCTGAATGATGTTATACAAGATATATACATGGAATGTGCTTGAGAACTAATGAACCCCAAAATAATAGTGAATACTTGACTGGAAAAGGCAGGCAAGGGTATAGAATTTTTGGGATCTATTTGGGGTGATTACAGCAACACAAAAACTACCATAGTTGCTGCCCTAACTACATCTGTTGTTACAGAATCAGCAAAGATATTGGAGATTGGAAATGGTGTCTTAATGTTACACTTCTTGGTTGGTGAGAGTGTAACATGAAGACACATGAAGTAACAGATATGTTCCCTGACTGAGGCTGTAAAACACTTTGCATTCTGTGAATTAAGTAGAGAGAATTCAAAGATTTCAATGAATTTGCACTCTTTTTTAATGTCTGTAGGATTTATTTCAAGGCATAATAGCATAGACTGTGAAGATGAGCATTATATTACAGGGAAGCCTTGTATTTCCTTGAGCATGCATCTAGTAATTGAAGCAGTACAGGGCTCCAGATCAATTGCTGAAATTTAATTCAAAGGTATCATGTTCTTATTAAATCCATTTAATTTCTAAGTTTCTTAATTGATTTCTTTTTGAGGTAAATCATCCAAAAAAATACATAATATGTGCAAGTCTTCTTTACACCAAAAACTTTAGATTTTAGAAAATTGAATCCATTAAATTATATATATCATGATTTCCACCACACTGAACTTCTTTAAAATTTTGAATTCCCATGCCTTTTTGGGTGATCAGCATGACCCAACCAAAGACCTTTGATTTATAGTTGATATTATTTGTTATTATGATCTTAGAGTTTTGTGAGTTGTTTACAAAGATTTATCCGACACCCATTGGACTAGGTAAGTTGCACCAGGCCAAAGTATTTTTTTAGAAGCTGGTGAGAAACAGGGTTCTCTGCACTTATTAGGTACCCTTGTTCTGGCTTGAAGTGGTGAGACTCATGTACCCAGAATGTTGAAAATACACCGAGCATAGAACTCTCAAACTTGAAATTTTGCAGGTGCAGAGACAAGATTCCTTATCCCATCTTCCTTTACCCAAAGACACAGGTGAACATGTTTAGTGACTACAACTGATGTTTTTTGGCCCAAGAAAACCTAGAAGTGTTCACTAGGGTGGTAAGTAATGGAATTCTACCCAGGGCACGCCCTAAGTGAACAGACGTGGAGGCTATCCCTATTAACTATGCAATCTCACAAATCTTATGACTACTGCCAATTTCACATTGAGTGCAATAACTATAGGCTTCATAAACTACTTTCTCTGCGCAAACTGCTAACCCAGGACTGAGTCTGTAAACCTAGAAACATCCCTCCTTTGTTTCCTTCTTCAACTCACTGATTTGAGAATTAAAGGAGGGTACAATGGTGGCGATGAATGAATGTGGCTTTAGCTAGTCTGCAACTTGAGCTTGGGAGGAATTAATGGCCATAATTTTATACCACAGTGTTATAGCGGATTTCACCACACTAGGTGAATCACACATTGTATGGCCTTCCCTTGTCCCGCTGCAGACTCATTAGCCCCTTTGGACCACTTTATATCTTTTGATGTTACCTTAATCATCCCCAAAAAACATTATAATATTGATATACGCGGCTTTTTCCCCTATAAACACGTACATACGCGGATATTCCCTCGATAGTCGCGTACATCGGGATGTGTGCATAAATCCAAATCCTTTTGGACTGTTCCTTGACTTGGATCCGACTCAT